>JAXQQM020088448.1:0-332839 GCA_034641835.2 Pinus albicaulis | reverse complement strand
GAATTCCTAACCGTCTCCACTGCTAGGTGTTTCTTACACCTATTTCTCTCCGCGTGATTTTAAATTTTATATGCCCAAAAAGTGGGGGTCGGAGGGGGCCAGCCCCCTCCCCATGTGGCCACTCCGCAAAGAACCAGGCACTAACAACTTCAAACCTATGGGATAATTGCTAAGCACGTTTAATTAGTTTAAGTTGTGGTTTAATGAAGTTTAAAC
Organism: Pinus albicaulis; assembly: GCA_034641835.2. Lineage (NCBI taxonomy): Eukaryota > Viridiplantae > Streptophyta > Pinopsida > Pinales > Pinaceae > Pinus > Pinus albicaulis. Next base: position 332,623 of record JAXQQM020088448.1, on the reverse strand, counting down.
GTTATTAACCACTAAAACACGCTTAACGTTAAAACAATCTTATCCATCTGCTAATCATGCATTACGCTAATTAATCCTAAAATTAAAGTTGGCGGGTTTTCTGGAGGTGCACCAATCTTGGCAGTATTTATAAATTTAAAAATCGAACTAGGAGTCTCTCTAGTTTTGGAGGAGAAATTTGTTGGGAAAAATACTGAGAGGGGGGGGTGAATCAGTATTTAGGACTTACTCAAAACTTTTCACTTTTCCATTCACTAAAACCCATACACTACTTTGCTGAAGCCAACTAGCGTACATACGTGGATATCCTTCATAAAACTCGCATATGAACAGAGATCTAATTATGCAGATAATTCTTAACTTAGTTCTTTGCAATATTCATTCATCTGATGTTAAGTTAACAGTAAGCATGTGCAGTAATAACAGAATAAACCATCACACATGAACACCAGGATTTTAGGTGGAAACCTAAGTTGGGATAAAACCACCACTGCCGTTGTCTCAGCCTTCAATATTTTATTATAAAGAAAACATCTTACAACTTATGTACTGGCGCAGACTCATACCAGTACGCAGGCACCCAACTGTGCTCATTTACCAGCTTCTCCTGGAAGGGAGCTCCGACTCCCTGCTCTCGTTTACCAACCTCTCCTAGAAGGGAGCTACAACCCCTTGCTCTCGTTTACCAGCCTCACCTGGAAGGGAGCTACAACCCCCTGACTGAAGGCTACAACCCTCAGCACCTCAATGGACCACGTTTCATCAATTTTCATACTGGATCCAACAGCTTCAATAGAGCACAACTTGCAGGCCACTTTTCATCATATTTTCAGACTCGACCCACTCCACACATTTAAGCTCAATCATACATCAAACTGATACTTATAACTCATTGACAGATAGCAGTAACACAACAGAACAAATCAGACATTCCATACTTCATACTTCAGCAAACCCTAGTTTTTCATATGCGCTTTCCTTTCTCTAGTCCCGCGTATATACGCGCTTTCATGCATATAAACCTGTGTATACATCTACACATATTACAGATCTAATTTTCACAACCCATATGCGCTTTTTCTGAAGAAGACCCGCGTATACATGCGCTTCCTCTGTTACAAAATTGCGTATAGATCTTCAGACATTATAGGGCAGCATACTTCTTCAGATCAGATATTCAGTTCAGATTTTACCCTTCACTTCAGACAGATGTTCACCTCATCTCAGATCTAAGCATTCCATAAACAAATCTAGAAGATACAAATACATTTCAAATCTAGATTCCCTTCTTCATCATTTTCTTCATAGGTGCATCACAGATTTAGATCTATCATCAAACTGTTACCCTTTCCATTGAGACATACTTCAGAGTGAAGTATTCATTCAAACCCAGACACTTGCACACACTTTGCACAATGAATTTCTTCTCCTTAAATAGATCTAGCCTTTGTCAATACCATGAGCCAAAACCACATCATTTCCAATGGTATTCTTGGACAGGACCAAATAGATAATCCAACGCTCAATACAATGGGTCAATACCATGGTAGTAACCCCTGGTTTTACACCTTTAGAGAGAAATTAGGCATACGCGACTTGGAATGTTATTTCCCGCGTGCATACGTGACTTCCCTTAAACAAAACCGCATATGCTTTGAAGCATACCCTGTTCATCATTATTCTTGCACATACTGGAGATTCTTTCTTCTGCACCTTCTATACTGATTGTAGATACATCAGATGTACATCATTAACAAGTTCATCATGTCAGTTTCCATCAATTACAACTTTATTAAGTAGGTTTCCATCATCTTCATCAAGTGGGTTTCCATCAAGGACAACACTCTGAATCATATTGCCAACAATCTCCCCCTTTGGACTTGATGGCAACCACGATGGTGTTTGATCACCACAACAGATAGATACAATAAGCATAATGATATTCTCCCCTATTCAAACACCATGTCACTCTCCCCCTTTTACATCAAGGGCAAAGGGCGGATCAAAACAAACACATGGTTGTTTTCTCCTCATGTAGATAGAAGAGCGTTGTAGATCTGATGTGCACTGAAGTTACCATGCTCCCCCTGAGTTCATTCTGAATCTTCAAACATATCTTTCCATGAAGTACATGACTCTATGACCTTCCTATCACCAAGGAATCATACTTACATCAAATATTCAACCAAGTGGATTTACATATGAGACTCAAATACCCAACCAAGTGGGTTTACACAATTTGACTCAAGTACCCTCACTACCCAACCCGAAGGGTTAGCATATTTTGACTCAAGTACCCAACCAAGTGGGTTTACATATTTGAATAAGTCATACATGACTAAATATTACAATTTTACATCATAGGTCTCAACATGACCTTTTCATCAAATTACAAATATGAATTTTTATGACCACTACCAAGAAGACCTCAAGAGAGAGATCATATTTCAGAACCATCATAATCCAACAATGCATTATACTCAGCAAGGCTAATGCTCCCCCTCAAAATGTGCATCCAAGCATCCTTTCCATATGACCAAGGCTCCTCCTTAGCTTGTGCAACCTGAATATTTTCAATAGCAAGTCATCAGCAACAATCTCTGCATGATCTGTCCGTATCTCTGAATCATAAGACTTCCATCTCATCCATGTGTGAAAGCAAAGAATACTCTTCAGCCAAAAAAGAAAATAGGGCTCATCCATAATCTCATCATAAGAAACCATGTCACATGTCATCATCATTTAGAACTGAGAAATAAGCAGATACAGTGCCAATAATACAATCATTAGTAGTCAGACTGATGCTCCCCCTGAACCTATGCTCTTGATCTTTAGTTGTCATACCAATTTTTCTTATCATAAATGCATACGCATCCGTCTTCGTTGAAACTCACGTGTATACGCGACTTTAGTTCACGAAACTCGCGTATGTAAAGTGAAATGCAGAAAAATTTCACTCCTTCATCTCCCCCTGAACTTATGTCACCTGTACCTGTCTTCTTCACATCAGATGCACTGTCAGGAATAAACATAACCAGAATTACCAAAACAATCATGGGAATCACCATACATTGCTCCCCCTGTGATGATACATTACTAATCCCTATAATGTATCTCACATCACTCTTGCAGTCATTAAGAGAAGTAAGCTTTAGAAGTGGATGACTGCAGTAGGGTCAATATTCCCTACGTTTCTGACTGGTCCTCCTTCTTTTTCCAGCTTTGCTTGAAATTTATTTTAGTGTGCTAAAAATTCTCCAATTTTTCAGATCTGTTCATCCTGCATTCCTTTTCTACATGTCCATACTTGTTACAAGCATAACATCTTATGTGGCTAGAGAAATAAGCATAAGACTCATAATGTGTTTTTCTATTCTTCCTTCTATTGCAATCAGCTGCTTTATGACCATACTTGTTGCATGAAAAACAATATCCCTTGAAGAAGCCAGAGTACCTTTCTGTGTAGAATCTGTTTGATTGTGACTGAAATGATCTGCTTCTTCAATTGGCTACAACATGCCCATAATTATGACATTTAAAGCATTCAACATTATTGATGCTTCTATAGTTAGGAGAGAAATATTTCTTTTGAGAGTTCATGATTGTCGGTTGACCTTTTGTTTCTTCCACCACTTCAGGTTTTGCCGTGATACTCGCAACAGAATTACAAACACACTTCCTTGTGAACTTCATTCTCCTTTAACAGTTTCATGAAAAACAAGACCAAGTTTAATAGCATGAGACCTTTGATTACTAAGAATATTGTCCAGAATCTTAGTACTATCTTGAAACCTCAAGATTTTATCCTTTTCTTCTAATTTTCCTTTGAGAATGTTTACCTCAACCTCCAATTTTTGGCATTGTTTCTTCATGCTTTCTTCGACCCTTTTTCCTTCTTCTACTTGATCATTTAATTTTAAGAATTCTTCCTTCAACCAATTTTCTTGATCTTCACATGTTTGTAGCAGTTCTTCATTCTTCTTATTTGATTTTTCCAGATCTTCTTTGAGAGAGATGATTTCTACTTCAAGTCCTTCCTTTTCAAATGGTAGGGGTCCTTCATTCTTCTTATTTGATTTTTCTAGATCTTCTTTGAGAGAGATGATTTCTGCTTCAAGTCTTTCACTTTGATTGGTTGCATTAACATACAACTTTTGATACTTGTCAATCTGTCCATTCAGTATTTCTTTTTGTTCATTCATTCTAGAGATCATATCTTTGTAGATAGATTCTCTCTTATGAAATTGATTCCAATCATTGCTTTCATCATTGATCTTGAGATTTTATTCTAGAATTATACTGTTACTTTCACTATCTTCACCATTGCATGCACACGAAAGTGAATCACGAGAACAACAATCAATACTTGTTTCATCCTATCCATTTTCTTCTGTACATGTTTTCTGAGGTATTTCCTTTCCTTGAGTAGCCTTCTTCTTTTGCTTCTTTTCCATGAGCACTTGTAGATCTTGGTCAGAATCTTCTTCATCTTCACTTGACATTTCATTATTATCTTCATTTGCATAATAACTCTTTCCCTTTACAAATTGTTTTCCTTTATCATGATTTTTCTCTATAAGGACATTTAGCAGCATAATGACCAACTCTTCCACAATCATTTCATTTGAAGAGCTTACCTTTGAATCTTCCGATGCCTGGTGAAGTCTTCTCACAAAATTTGCTTATTCTTCTTACGATATGTAGCTTGATTCCTTGACAACTTCCTTTTCTGTGCCTTTTACTGCCTTGTAAGAAAGCAGCTTCTTTCATTTGAGGAGGGACCTCCTTGTCTCATTTCATAAGCAGTCAGAATACCATGTAGTTGAACAATAGTAAGAGTTTGCAGATCTTGCCTTTCTTCACTAACTGATACTTTTGACTCAAATTTTGAAGTCAAAGATCTTAAGACTTTTTCCACTAGAGTAGTATCAGTTATGTTTTCACCCAAACTTCTCATATGATTTACAATATCATCTAGACGTAAAAAGAAACTGGCAATACCCTCATCACTATGCATCCTTAAATTTTCATATTCAATTCTGAGAGTTTGGAGTTTTTCACTTTTTACCTTTGTATCTCCTTCATAGCTCAGAATGATTTTTTCCCATATTTCTTTTGCTGAATTTAGCTGCATCACTTTAGCAAATTCTGGTTCAGACATGCTTCCTAATAAGACATTGACGACTTTGGCATTGATTTCATATTTCTTCCTTTCTGCTGCATTAGTAGGAATACTTACCGGATACTGATATCCTCCTTCCACGATTGCCCATACTTCTGCACCAAGACTTTGCAGATATGCTTTTGTTCGTATCTTCGAGAATAACAGATTATTTCCATTGAATATAGGTGGCCTTATAGACATTACCCCTTCATGACTTCCCATTTCGATGGATCTCCTTCAAGTGAACAAGTTTCTGCAGAAGGACCTGCTATGATACCAATTGTTGGGAAAAATACTAAGAGGGGGGGTGAATCAGTATTTAGGACTTACTCAAAACTTTTCACTTTTTCATGCTCTAAAACCCATACGCTACTTTTCTGAAGCCAACTAGCGTACATACGTGGATATCCTTCATAAAACTCGTGTATGAACAGAGATCTAATTATGCAGATAATTCTTAACTTATTTCTTTTCAATATTCATTCATCTGATGTTAAGTTAACAATAAGCATGTGCAGTAATAACAGAATAAACCATCACACATAAGCATCACACATGAACACCAGGATTTTAGGTGGAAACCCAAGTCGGGTGAAAACCACCGCTGCCGTTGTCTCAGCCTTCAATATTTTATTATAAAGAAAACATCTTACAACTTATGTACTGGCGCAAACTCATACCAGTACGCAGGCACCCACCTGCGCTTGTTTACCATCTTCTCCTGGAAGGGAGCTCTGACCCCCTGCTCTCGTTTACCAGCCTCTCCTAGAAGGGAGCTACAAACCCCTGCTCTCGTTTACCAACCTCACCTGGAAGGGAGATACAACCCCCTGACTGAAGGCTACAACCCTCAGCACCTATATGGACCACGTTTCATCAATTTTCATACTAGATCCAACAACTTCAATAGAGCACAACTTGCAGGCCACTCTTCATCATATTTTCAAACTAGACCCACTCCACACATTTAAGCTCAATCATACATCAAAATGATACTTATAACTCATTGACAGATAGCAGTAACACAACAGAACAAATCAGACATTCCATACTTCATACTTCAGCAAACCCTAGTTTTTCATACGCGCTTTCCTTTCTCTGGTCCCGCGTATATACGCGCTTTCATGCATATAAACCTGCGTATACATATGCACATATTACAGATCTAATTTTCACAACCCATATGCGCTTTTTCTAAAGACGACCCGCATATACACGCGCTTCCTCTTTTAAAAACTTGCGTATAGATCTTCAGACATTATATGGAAGCATACTTATTCAGATCAGATATTCAGTTCATATTTTACCCTTCACTTCAGACAGATGTTCGCCTCATCTCAGATCTAAGCATTCCATAAACAGATCTAGAAGATACAAATACATTTCAGATCTAGATTCACTTATTCATCATTTTCTTCATAGGTGCATCACAGATTCAGATCTATCATCAAATTGTTACCCTTTCCATTCAGACATACTTCAGAGTGAAGTATTCATTCAAACCCAGACACTTGCACACACTTTGCACAATTAATTTCTTCTTCTTAAATAGATCTAGCCTTTGTCAATACCATGAGCCAAAACCACATCATTTCCAATGGTATTCTTGGACGGGACCAAATAGACAATCCAGCGCTCAATACAATTGGTCAATACCATGGTAGTAACCCCTGCTTTTACACCTTTAGAGCGCAATTAGGCATACGCGACTTGGAACGTTATTTCCCGCATGCATATGCGACTTCCCTTAAACAAAACCGCGTATGCTTTGAAGCATACCCTGTTCATCATTATTCTTGCACATACTGGAGATTCTTTCTTCTGCACCTTCTGTACTGATTGTAGATACATCAGATGTACATCATTAACAAGTTCATCATGTCAGTTTCCATCAATTACAACTTCATTAATTAGGTTGCCATCATCTTCATCAAGTGGGTTGCCATCAAGGACAACACTCTACACCATATTGCCAACAAAATTGGGGCAAAAATAGTTTTGGTCATAAATCACTCAATTTTCGACCAAACTGAGCTCATTAAAAGTCATTGCTAGCTAATTTGCATGCAAGGAAATAAATGGAGCAGGTTTCAGAAGCAGAAAAGGTGATCTACAAGTGTTTTAGTAAATTTTAATATTTTTTAAGGCTAGGGCCAATAGGTGTCGGTGTCATTTCTAGAGCATCCAGAGTCGAAATACATCAAACAAATAGTCATTTTTGGGATATTATGATGTTATAAACTCATTGGAATAGGTTCCAAGAGGTTCTAAAGCCTGTATCATCAATTTGAGCACACTTGAATCTAATACAAAGGTGACACTATGAAGCTGGACCAAGGAGATGTAGCTCAGGAGGGGTGAACTCCTTTATCAAAAAAATTTGTGTTAAGATCTGTTATATGTGCTTGCTATTTTTACTATTTATTATGTTCTATCATTTAAGATTATGATTTTTAAGCTTATGACAAACTCATAATTTCACTAAGTATATTGTTTTCCAATCACATGCTCTTAAATAAACTCATGAAGGATAAGTAAAACAATGCAAAGAAATGTTTATATCTGAAATTAAATTAGCACAACTGTTGGAACACCTAATCCTACATGGGTAGGTGTGGAATGCGAAAAGTCACAATGGAGTCCAAGTGACCTTGGAATATGAAACCAAGAGTCACACCATTGTACTATAAATGTACATCTTTGTATAATGGAAAATAAGAAAGCCTCACGCTTATTCTTCATTGTGTGTTGAGTCTCTTGTGTGTGTGTTCATCTTTCTCATACACCATGTTTGTGCTTCAACATGGTGTTTAACATGGTATCAGAGTGGGCGATTGCTGGCCCTGCTCCAAATTGAGTGAGCCATTTGTGTTTATGGCCTGTGCATATCTGCAAAATTCTTGACATTTTTGCAGCGCTCAGAGTTTCTGCAGCAGTGTTTTTGCCGCCATTCAGAAGTGTTCTGAAGAGGAGCAGCGTTCAGAAATTGGCAGCATTCCGGCATTGGTTTTGAAGAGAAGGCAGCACTGCCCATCTGAAGGTTTTCATTCTAATGTTTTCCTACAATGTCTGCATTAAAATCTGCTTCATTTTGAAAGCGCTGCTGAAAATTGTTTAAAGTTGATTTCTGAAGAGGTTTCTGGTTTTAATGAAAAAGAATTTCTGAGTTTTTCATTCGAAGATTCCTGCAAAATTCTGGATTTTTTACTGCTATAAGTTCCAGAAAAATTCTGCTCTATATTTGAAAGAAGAAAGTATTCTACTGCTGCTATATGTCGTGAAATTTCTGCAATTTTCTGGAAAAATTTCTGAGTTTTCTCTGCCATATCTGGAAAAATCTGCTACTGTTTTAAAATTTCTGGGTTTCACTGCTGAAATCTCCTGAAAATTCTGCAATTTCTGAAAAATTTCTGCAAGTACCTTCAAACTCTGAATTTTTAAAGTCTCTGCTGCTGGAAAGAAAATTCTCTGCTCTCTATTCTCTACTCTTTTCTGTTTGAAAAAATAAAATAAAATAAAATAAAAATAAAATAAAAAAAGTCTGCAACTCTCCATGCAAACCCGCCCTCACTACTCTCAACGCCCTGCGCTGCATACGCGCTCACCATAATTTCCACTCAAACCATACAGCAGTCCCCCCCTCTCTGCGTTATCCAACCCTCTTCCCCTCGCCCACGTCCTCACTCCGCCTATCCCCATTCCACTACAGCTATACTCACATTCCAATCAACCCCTTACCCTCCCTCTCTGCTCAACGCACATAGCCCTTCCTATTTCTTCACGGCTCCCTCGAGCCTTGCAATCACTCCCTTCCATACGCTCCCTACGCCCCTTCCTCTGCACCTCGGCTTCCTTACCTTACTCTCCCCTCTACCTACGCATGCTCATCCCTATTCACACTACGCCATTCACACATCTGCCTTACGTCGGCCCTCCAAAACTCTCCAAACCTCATCTCCCAACACACGCCCTTCACACTCCCCACGCCATCGCTCTCCCATCCCGCTCGATACGCCTCCCTCTACTCCACGGCTCTTACACACAAGTCGACCCTTAAACACCTGCAAACTGCATATGCCACTGCTCCTACGCACTCACTTACCCATCGGTCACACTCTCCCTACGTGCTATCCACTCTCCTCTTACCACGGCCTTTCGGCTCCCAATCCCAATTCAATTTTACTTTTTTAAAATTCCCCCTCCCTCCATTAATACCACCCCCCATTGTTTATATCGCCTTTTAAAAATCGACTTTTATACTTTTAAATTTTTAATATCAACCCTCCTTCTCATATAATAACTCACTTTCCCCCTCTTTTTTTTAAATTCGACTTTTAAATTTAATTCTCCCTCCAATATAAATACAATACCCCCATTCCAATCAATTTCCCTCTTTTTTTTAATTCCATCCCATTTTTTTAAAATAATTTTTAATTAATTAAAAAAAAAAAAAAAAAAAGAACAGCAGAGAGAGAGAGGAAGGACATTGAAGACCATAAATGAACAGCAGAATTGAAGAAATGGCATGGACTAAAATTTGCAGATTTACATTGTGATTTGTGGCATTGATTTGAAGGATGATTTTCTGAAGAATTGACACTTGAAGACAAGTTTGCCATCATTCAAAACAACTCTTTTGAAGGAAAAAATTCAGCTACCTTAAAGGCCTTTTGCACAAGTATTTTTGCTGCACATTCATACAAATATTTTGCAAAAATATTGTATTGTATTGACATTGTATTGTGAGCAGACATTTCTTCTTCATAGTTGCAATCAGTATTTGAATTGTCGATGTAAGTCATTGTTGATTGCCCTCCATAATTTGAGGAGCAGATTTTGTACTTGAGATTTCCATAGTTGGAAATTCTTTTGAGTCATTTGTATTTCTTGTTGCATCACATTGTAAACAGGTGCATTTTCGGTTGAAGCCGACACCCTTTCATTTTTTGAGCCCAATTTGTTGAAATGGCCAAAATCAATGAGGCATTAGTGTTGTTAAATGACCTCATTCATTCAAATGTTGATGACATGATAAAAATGAGCAAGAATGCTCTATGTAACATTCAAAGTTGTTTGCTAGATGCACGAGAAAAGATTGAGTTTTTGCAGTTGGAATCTCAGCTTCAGCAAGATGAACTTCAGCAAAAGAGTCACCATTCTGAACCTGTTTCTGTTCACAACATTGTGAAGGACTCTCATCAGAAGAAAGAAGATAATGTTCCAGTTTATTCCCATTCAGTTCCTTGCACAAGAGCAGATGTACATGCAGATGCAACAGCTCAGCCTGCACTTCTCAAGCCCATCATCAGACCTTGGGAAGAGCTTGTCCACAACAAGCACCGAACTGGTCTTGGATATGACAAGGATGTGTCCTTTCATATTCCAGACTACACCAAGCCCATCATTTTTCAGAGTGCCGGATTCATGTATGACAGTTCACCTGCAGTTGTTCCAGATCCTGTTCCACAACAACAACAGATTGAGAAATGCCAACACTGTGATCGAGTTGGTCATATGAAAGATCACTGTTTTTATATTCATCCATGCAAGCACTGTGGTCGGCACACCCATTCTTCAGACAGATGTTTCAGAAACAAGCCTCCTGCAAGAACAAAGATTCATCTTGGATGGATCGCTTCTTGGCAATGGGCATTAGCAGCCAAGAAGATGTTTAAGTCGCATGTCAGAACATGTTCACGGATATTGAGCAAAATTTCAGTTGATTTTTCGCCATCATCTCACCTTGTCCCTGACAGGGGGGGAAATGGTGGTCATGTACAAGCTTCGACGTCAGATCAAGCGAGCCTGAGCCACAATCTCTCATTCCATGTTCAAAGTTGTAGCCAGCAGTTCAAGCGAGCCTGAGCCACAATTCGTCATTCCGGATTCAAAGATGTAGCGAGAGCTACGGATGCTTATGAGCATACCTTCAGTTGGTGGATAACCTAAAACCATCATCTTTGGTTGGTGGATAACCTAAAACCATAATTTTCGGTTGGTGGATAACCTAAAACCATCATCTTTGGTTGGTGGACAACCTAAAACCACCATAGGTCGTAGACCTCCCTTCTTTTAGGTCAAAGGTCTCCCTTTTTTATGAGGGACAATTCCTCTAGCAGAAGCCTTCAGCTTCTTGCCAGTTTTGGAAGAGTTCTGGGAACTGCAACATGTATTGCGTTCCAGTGTTTGTGGTCATCCTAAAACCACTTCTTTTTTCCAACATTTCAGAGAGTTGATTCAGCCAAGTGCTACCATGTATACTTTGTAGATTTGTATTACGACTCTTTTCTTGGACTCACACATACCCCTTCGGATTAAGGGGGGATGTTGGAACACCTAATCCTACATGGGTAGGTGTGGAATGCGAAAAGTCACAATGGAGTCCAAGTGACCTTGGAATATGAAACCAAGAGTCACACCATTGTACTATAAATGTACATCTTTGTATAATGGAAAATAAGAAAGCCTCATGCTTATCCTTCATTGTGTGTTGAGTCTCTTGTGTGTGTGTTCATCTTTCTCATACACCATGTTTGTGCTTCAACATGGTGTTTAACAACAACATTAACTAGCAAGTAATATTAGATCAAATTTTCTTCCACAATGGATACTAATGTAGATCTGGTATATCTATTTGATTCTATCTACACCTCCCCTCATTCAAAGTTATTTTTCCCATGTCCTCTTTTGTTGTTCTCTCCTCTCGTAGAATATATCTTTCTTTCCTGGGAAACAAATATGGTTTCTCATTAAGGGAATTTTGAGGTCTAAAATGGGTCTCCTAAGGAAAATGTACAATCAAAATTCAATTTATGAGAACCAATCACATTTTAGGGGATGACATCATCCCTAATGGTTGAGGTGGCATTGTTTGAGTTAAAGGTACTTACTTGTCACCTTCTTAATAGTGGATAAAAACTCATGGTTAACCGTGGTAGTGCTCTAAGTACTTTTAAAGTCATAAAGTAAAGTACTCATAATAAATGTCATTTCACACTTTTGAATAAAATATTATTATTGTCATTTCATATTTTTTGAAAGAAACAACATGCATATCCCTACAGAATCTTCATGTATTTACACACTTTTCAATGATTATTATGTTTGCATATTTTCAAATATTTATTTATAAATAAAATCAATTAAATATATAATATAAAATTATACATAAAACAATATATTATATTATATTATTTTTATATAGTATATTAATTACATGTTATTATATAATTTAAATAATATAAATTTTAATTAATAGTATATTCTATAATTAAGAATTTATGAATTTATATTTATATTTTATTTTAAGTTTTTTTTTTTTTTTTTCTAAATTGGACTAATTCTATTAATAAAAAATATGGTACAAGATGATACAATCAAGAGAGACAGAGAGCCGGCAACCAGAAATGATAGTGTTATCAACCTCGGTTCCAGAGAAGGATTGAAACAAGCAAGAAGCTACAACATATGGCTGAAAGAAAAAAGACTGACTTCTACCCAGAATGGGCAGAAGCCTCAACACGAAGCTTTTTCCCTTTCCTTTTTTTGACTTTTACCCAACCTTCCTGGGGTGAATGAGCAATAACAACTTGAAGATTGGGTTCTCCCCAGGGAGGCCTTCCTTATCTGATTCAGAGGAGGAGGTCATATGGATGCGTTTCTGGGCGATGGCTGTATTAGAGGAATGCGCCAGACCATCGGTGGAAGGGACCACGGTATGAGGGGCTTGATCCAATTCTACATCGCTACCTTCGTCTTCAGAGCTAGAGGAATCAGAATCCACTACTGGAGGTGGAGAGCAAGGAGCCCATCATTTGGACTTGGGCTTGGAGAGGTTATCCTTTTTCTTTTTTGTCGGGAGAGATGGACAGGAGTTCTGCAGATGCTCTGATTGGTGGCAATGGCGGCAACGGAATGCAGTATTTTCGTAATCCAGTGTCTAGGTCCAGACAAAGTCATTTATCTTGAGATTGATTTGGTCTAGAAGTCCTTTGCTCAAATCCAACTCCGCGCATATTCTGGCATATGTGTAAGACCTTTATTTTCCCGCCAGTAATATCCCATAATGAAACTTCCCAAGGTGTTGCCTATAGCTTTATAGACTACAAAGTGCCATAAGTGGGCAGGTAAGTTAGGAAGCCTGACCCACACAGGTGTCTTGGTAATGACTGCAGTTGCTGGATCAAAATCTAGGAACCAAGGAGTCAAGAAGAGCCCTGCAGTTCCCATGAACCAAGGGCCTTCTTCTAAAGCCTTTTCATAATGCTTACTGTCATCAAATAGAACAATGAAATATCCTTTTGAACAGAAACTGATCTTATAATGATGAGTCCAGTTTGCATGGACCCATGCATAAAGATCCTGAGATCGCGGCCACAGTCCGTTAAATCTGCAAATGATGGCTCTTTCTGCAAATTCTTGAAGTTGGTTTGCAAGACCCTCATGGGTGAGTTCAACAGAGGGAACTTCCTCTATCTTGTCAACCAAGAAGGGCTTAGGTTTAAGAGCTTCCGAGGCTTTGGGGCTCTCAGAGTGTACTGCATCTTTGTAAGAGAAGGGAGGAGCAGAGGATGACTGTCCCGCTACACCTCCTCTCAAACGAAGGGTTAAGACCAAAGAGTTGTTTCTGGAAATGTTGTAAGTAGAGAGGGGAAGAAGGTCTTCAAGTTTTTTACCTTGAAAGAGAAGTCTCTGAAGGCCTGAAGGGATCCCAATCCGCCGTTCTAGATCCAGTTTGAGATCCAGCACTAAATCTAAAGAACTGACCCATTGCAGGATGGTTCTACCTGTAGGTTGAGAGATTTGGATCTGAAAGGAGTCAAAGAGGTGCCTAGACATAGTGCCAGGGCCTCTTGTGCATCCTAGAGAAAATCTGCCATGGCAATGATAGGGAGGGGATTTCTCCTGCGAAAATGGCCGATCACTTGAAAACAGAGACAGATCCATGTCCAGATTCGCCAGTCTTTGAGCATTGACCAAAGCTGGACGAGGAGCACATTCGCTGACATTGTGTACTGCTAACCTTAATGCCTCTGCAAGCATATCTGGCGAGTTCGAGAAGCCGATCCGCTGCTTGCTTGCAGCAGAGATGAAATCTGATGGATCTTCAGAGTAGATCTTGTTTTCTTTGTGAGAAACCGTAAAGACGGCGGCATTAAAGCCGTCTGTAGCCTTTGCAAGGAATGTAGCCACCTAGCCGGCGGCAGCATCGATGCCAAGGAAAACCCAGTACAGAGGCTTGCAAACCTGCCGGTTCAACTCTGCATCCCGGTCGATGTGTATTGCCAATATTGGTACCTCTGTAGGCCGATTTGGCAGATTCACTGCTAGCAAGTTGCAGAGGTAAAATCTGTGGGATCTCCAGTGAGAGACTTAATGGAATTGTGAACAGTTGTGAAAGCGCTGGCATCAAATCATTCTGGATCAAATGCAGGGCATGCAGCCGCCCAAACGGTGGCATCAACAACTCCGTGGAAAGCCCTGTGCAGAGGCTTACAATCTTGTGGATTCAAGTCTGCAATCTGGCGCTTGAGTGGAAGGCGGCCAGCTCTTGGAGCGGCTGAGCCGACGCAAACCAGAAAAGCCAAGCCACTAACCCTAGAATCGCCTTTCGCCATCGCGTTCCCGTCCAACCCGGAACTTCACAACTTCAACTAGATTTATTTTAAGTTATTTAAGTACAAAGCACAAATGCATTAGTTGTGTAATGATAATGAATTTTTATTGAAAATCTCATTCTTATTTATAGTTACATCAATACAATTTTATTATTATTTTTATTTTGGTACAAATTTTGAATTGAATTTAACCATGGTTACATTGATTTTGGTGCAAAAATTGAATTGTAAACTCATAAATATTATTTTATTGGTTTAGCCATTATTTTATTATTTCCTTAGGAGGCCCATTTTAGACCTCAAAATTCCTCTAATGTCAGTGAGCTATGATGCTTTCGTCTTCTTCCCAAAGGTTTTTTCTCTTTCTGTAACCTTCTTAAATTGGGTGTCAAATGTTATGTTTTTCATTTCACCACTCGCTTGCAGAGATTCAAGGTAGTGAGATTAGGTGGGATAGAGATCATTTATGAATTCTATGAGAGGAATATTGATATTTACTATAGTGGCATCTATGTCATGCATTATAGATTTGATTTCTGAGACTAGGTCCATAGGGTCATCATATTTCAATTCAAGATTAAAAAAATTTACAAGCAACAATATGAATTACATTTCAAAATGAGAATCATACATATCTTTTAACTTCTTAAGTGCACCATATGAATCAGTGACCAAGACAATGTGTTTTCTTTCCTCCTCACTTATTGCAGCATTGATGAGGGAAGAATATTTCTTGTCTTAGCTCTTCCAGACAACAAGTTCTTTGGAAGATGTAGGCGTGGATGGTGCTTCCTCCTTTGGCTTCACTTCATTCACATCATCACCATCATTATTTTCGGAGACTTATCCTTTGCATACTCAATCCATCTCTATGAAGAAATACCCATGGAACTCTCAGAGCTAAAAGAGTTGAAAGAGTTTTATTTGTTTTAGAATATACTACATGGCGAGATTCCACCTTCCATTGGTGACTTGCCATATTTGGAGGACTTGAATATTTGGCAGAATAATTTCACAGGTCAAGTGCCTCAACAATTGATCATAGGTGAAACCTAGTGGAAGTGGGCATTTATTACAACAACCCCATCGTTTCATCCCTTAGAGTCTTTGTAAGGTTAAAGGATGGAGATATTGACTATAGAAAAGAATTTATTTTTTGGCCCAATTCCTAATTCTTTGGGAAAATGTGATTATCTGCATATGGTCCTCATGAAAAAAAAAATATTTGAATGGTTCAATCCCCATAGGATTTCTATACTTACCCACACTAAATTTGATCCAACTGCAAAATAATTATCCCAGTGGGAGCATATATGAGGAAATTAATAATTTATCGTCTATGTTATGGTGGATTGATATTTCCAATAATTGTTTGAGTGGTTTTCTTCCTTATTCCATAAGTAAATTATCTATTTTTTAGTTACTTATCATCCATGGAAATCAATTAACAGGTAATCTCCCACCAAATATTGGTCGATTGATGAATATTTCCGAGATTTATTTCAGTAAAATAAGGTTTTATGGTATGATTCCTAGGGATATTAGAAACTATAATCTACTTCAATTCAATGATCTTGGCTAGAATGAGGTAAGTGGTCCCATTCTAGTGGAAATTAGTGGAATAAGTGATCTCTACTTTCTAAGTGTATCCAAAAACCATTTAACTAGTATTATTCTGCCAGAGATTCATCGACTAAAGAGTATTGTAAAGATCAATTTTAGTAAAAAGAGGTTTAATGGTATGATTTCGCCAGGCTGACTAAAGAGTATTGTAAAGATAGATTCTAGTAGAAATGAGTTTAATTGTATGATTCCTAGGGATATTAGCAAATTTACTTTACTTGATACCATTAATCTAAGCCAGTTCAGTGGTACAATTCTTGTGGAAATCACTAGGATGAGAAATCTCATCTATCTAAAGGTATGTAAAAATCACCTGAAGGAGAGAATTCTGACATGCAAATTGATTATATAAGTGGTTTTCTCAGAAAACAAATTTTTAGGCCATGTTCCATACAATACTCTATTTTTGTATATAAATTCAAGTGGTAATCCAAATTTAGGCGTAACACAACGCTATTTCGGGTAAACATACATCATCATTATATTTCTCTTACCTACGTTAGTGCTTAGACTTCTCATCATCTGGTTACCAGTCTTGGCATATTAGGCAATCGAAAATAAGTAAAGAACCGTTGGTAAAGAAAAAATGAGGCAAGGACATGTCATGGAAAATGATGACCTTATATATATCATAGAATACTACAAAAAACAAAACACTTATTGAATACAATCCAGCTATGATAATACCTAAAGCGAGCCAGAGATTCAATAGTGAATCCTGCCGGCTATCATTATTTCCCACCTACATCGTCGACCAACAATTCATCTTCAACTATAGAAAAATCTTTATCATCACATGAAAAAAGGTTGTGATTATTATTCTGACACTTCCCCTTAATCACGACCTATACGTTAACTTTCCTGTTAGTCTATGTCTCATCTAGGCTTACAAACATGACTCAAATATTTCATTTTAACTTTCTTTGCTATAGTATATTGATGAAACTTTTTCTTGAACTTGTTGCTCCAAAATTTGATGTGTTCAACTTCTTTATTCTTCTTCTTACTCAACATCATGAACACTGGATATTGATCTGTGTGACAACTAGGATGATGCCAATTCATTTCCTCCTTTTTTCAACACATTCAATTCCATCATTGAGATTTTTAAAGTATTGTTCAATTGACTCATTCATGTTGTTTTCAAAAATTTCCATGTCTTGATTGTAGATAGGAATTACAATTGAGTTATATTCTTCTTTTTTTGTTTCTTGGTTTCTACAAATACCTGCACACTGGTAAATATTCATGAGATTCACTAAATCATAATTTGAGTTCTTTTCATCTTCGTCTTCCTCTACCAAATATTTTTACTTAGTTACATCTGGCTCATTCAATTGATCTTCAAGCAAAGTTACTCTTCCATCATCTACAAGTTTCTTCTCCTATACCATTTGTAACCAATCTTCACTTGAAATTTTTTCATCATCATATAGTGGTTCATAAGGTGTTTCACATTCATCATTACTAAAATTGCATCACAGGGAGTTTCCTTACTATCACATGATACTCTATTGTCAAGTACATACATACTTTCTTCATTAATAATTACAATTTTAGTCTTGATACTTTCAACACACTCACCAGTTTTAACAACACCGTCATCAACTTCAGCTTTCTCACTCCCCTCCATACTGTACCTCATTTCAAAAATATCCCAAAATGTTTTTGCATTACATACTTCACCGAATTCATGAAAAAAACTAGACAAAATATTTTCATCCAATGTTTATATAATAAGAAGAAATACTACTGCACCTCTACTCTTATCGTGGGGATTTATCAAAGTTTCTTGAAAAAATTGCCATAAATCTACTGAACCAAGTATTACTTCCATTTTCATTGCCGAAAGTTGAAAATGTTTACATGAGAAATATGGGAGCATTGGCATTAATCATTTCAATATTGCACCAATTTCTTCAAATTCTTCAATGATCTAGTCCAATTCTACATTTTGATCCCCAAGTATGGGTTTTTCTGCTGGAATAATTTCAAATTTTTTGGTGGTTTCTACCCTTTGATTCTTTATCCTTAGTTTTTTTAGCTCTCTATGGAACTATTTAATTTTCCTTTGTTGACCCATGAAAAGTACCAATGAACATTGTTGTTATGACATCCCCCACCGAGCTGGGATGTCTAATGATAAGGAGCCTTATACTGCAAAGAAAATACTACAAGGACCGTATGGACTGTCAAAGCCCCCTTTTCACCTATCGGAACCCTTGTAAAGGCTAAAAATCCACCTTTTTTCTTTAAAGGTGCTCATTTTTACATATCAGGCCTCTAAGCCCCTTTCACTTAAGCCAGAGCCCCTTTTCCGCCATGAGACCGGGCCCCGTGATCGAGCGCTAAGCCCATCGGCCATCGCACGTTGCCCTTTCCAAGTTCCTACTTCCAATTTTTCTATTTCACCGATGGTTGATCCCCCGATATGATCTAGACCGTCCATTCCTGAAGATCTGACGGCCATCGCTTCGGTGCATCGCATCAGGGTTCGCCCTTTCCCTTCTGCCTCCCCTTCTCCGCCGATGATCATCCCCCGCCGATGGAATCCTAGCTGTTGATCTCTCCCAAATCCAATGGTCATCGCTCCATCGTGCCGTGCCCATCCATTTCTCATTTCAGATCGCAACACTCTAAAGTTCTCGCTCGTAATGTTCCAAAATTTTAGCTTCCAAGCTAAATGGAACATTAGAGTTAAACAACAGCTGCAGCCGGTAAATAAATGGGTATAAAAGCCCATAAGTCTCCTAAGGAGGATAAAAACACTCCAAGTGTGAAAGGAGACACTTTTTATAGCTCAATAAGACACCTCCATGTGTGGAAAAAGACAAAATGAAGTTGCTTTGACCAAGTCAACAATGCAGTTTTAGTGGAGGAGGAATCCTAGGATGGATAACGCAATTTTGGAGGGAAATGTAACTTGGGTTAGAAGCAACCTAAGTGAGTGGGGAAAAGGGAAAGAAAACTCACATCTTATATAATGAAGAGGATGGTAGCATTATTCATTATTTTATAGATTATAATTCTTGGCTGCCAAGAATTGTTGCTTCTTTGCTGCTTAGCAAAGTTACAGTGCAACTGGGTGTTCCTGGGTGGGAATCCCACCTCTTTCCTTTGAGGAGCTCATTGGGAGAGTTTGTATTCATCATTCCACATTAGGTTTTCATTCCAAGCTTCATCCATCTACATCAGCACAACTTTTCCAAATATTATGCAGTGTTGTTGGGTGCAGCAGTGGAAGGGATTGGAATCCTGGCTTCTGAGCTATTTTCTCATTGGAGGAAGGTTTCCTTCACTTGAGAGATCTGTTTGGAGAGCTCCAGAGCTTATTTCAGATCTTTGGTATTATACCACACATTTCTCATACCCTCCTAGCGTTTTTTCTTCTAGGGAGTGTGTTATTTTGGAGGCAGTGTTCATTGCATGGTTTGGTGGCTCCATTGCAGTGTTTCCTTGTGATTGAGAGGTTCATCCTGTCATGGGAGGGATCCCCTGAGGGTTCTACATCAGATCAGAAATATTTCAGCCTTGTATACTCTTATGCTTCAGTTTTGCAGTGATTATTCAGTCATTTCTTGAATATCACATTTTATATATAGAGTGTTTGACAAGAAACCCTTGCCGGTTTCTTTTGTATTTTGTATAGGAGATTAGATCTTTGTACTTCAACATTATTTCTCAATATATGAGTAGATCTATTATTATCCTATAATTTTATGTGTAAACCCTCTCTTAGACTGTACAGCCCCTTGAGCATCTACTCCAGCATTTTGCAGTGTTGGGGTTTTTCACCATTTATAGCTACACTAGTGTGGGAGGTCTATTTAGCCCACCTAGTTTGATTTGTTTCAGATATATTCTTGGATTTAGAATGTATATTAACTAATATATGGGATCCAAGATTCTATTTCATTTTTACATTGCATATGTTGCTGGAAATGCATTTTTGATGCATGTTTCATGAGTAATCCTGAAAAAGGAACATTACAGTGGTATCAGAGCATGATCTTTGGCTCAGCCTGTGGCTTCAAGCCAAAGTGCTGAATCCTTGAAGGAGGATTATTTCAAGCTCTATAGAAAGAGTCTTCAGATGGCCAGGTAGCCTATGGATCTCATCCTTTTTTCAAAGGCGACATATCTAGTAAATGCCCCTGCAGTCAATCTCTGGAATAGAAATTTTATATTTCTAAAAAGGGAACTATACAAAGATATATCTATCAGAATAAGGAGATATGAATAGAAGCCAAAAAGCTTCAGTATGTGCAGAAATAAAGGGATACAAGCTCACAAATATTCTTCCAAAATCTATGAAGAGCTTTCAAGGAGAGCTGAAGAAAATAAGATTGGAGATGAAATCTCCAAAGGAGGTTAATTCTAGAGATGAGTCTAGTTTTTCACATGGTGAGTGTGAGCATGCAGCTGCACTCCATGATGCATAGTGCAGTCAAATTCCTAGAGTTATCCTGAGATGTATGGGAGGAGGAATAATGCCTAAGAGAATGACTCTTAGTGATTTGTTGCGGGAGTATGAATCTCAGACTGAGAGGTTTAGAGATCATACTAATTTCCAAGAGTTTTGCAAGGTCCAGATGGAGAAGATCCAGCACCAAGATGCAAATATATTTCTTCTATCTACTTTTTCCGGATCACCTACATGTTCAGTTGGAGCTTGGGTGAAGGAGCTAAACTCCTATTTGTAGTTGCACCATATTTCCGGAGATAAAGTTATCAGAGTTGCAGCGGTGCATTTCAGAGGTAAGGCTCATGCATGGTGGATTTTTTAATCTTATTCCTTAAATAATGCCAATACTTTCTCTTATGCAAGATTCATAGAAACATTGATGGAGAGGTTTGGTGAAAAACTTCCTAAGACACGTGAAAAAGGAAAACATGAGAAAACAAAACCCTTGCATGTGATGGATGAAACTTCATTTCAGAAATCCATGAGAGGAGCTAATGTCTTTCATTACACATTTCCAGAAGCAAAACTTCCAATTCATATTCTTGAACAAGAGGGCATGGAGATCACATTTTCACAAAGGGATCCAATTGTTGAGATATTGCCTACACACATTGAGGGAGAAGAAGGCAACAGTGATGTCACATATAGAGCACAACCAATGCCTCATGCAGAGGAGGGAGGATCACACTCTCCCATAGGAGGGATTCTTGTATATTTGCAAGAAGTTCCCCAGGATCTCATACATAGAGGTCCAAGCACAATCAGTGAGCAACATGATTGTGAAACATCGCAGCTGGAAGGAGGAGGAAAGGAGGAAGAGCAGCATCATTTGATGAGAGGCATACACCCTTCTCTATTTTAGAGAGCCAATGTAAGGAAGAGGTAGACTGATTTGCGTTGTAGAAGCAGGGGCAAGATTGACCAATCACCTATGCAGTCTACTCTTGACATTGATGTCTCACTTCATGGAGGCATTCCACCTGGGAGGCCACCTGATCTTTAGTTGATGAGAGATGTCTTGTATTTGGGATCACCACTCTTGGATTTTGGAGAGGTGAAGATTTTGGAGGAGAAATTTGACATGGGGGATGTCAAGGTAGCAGGCAGCAACATGAGTGGAGTTTCACATACCAGATCACCAACGCTGTCACTGAGGAGGATTAATCCTTCTTGGAGATCTTAGCTTTTGGTAGAGTACTCCAAGGATATTGGTGCATGCATGATTCTTGATGACCCAGAGGGAGATGACAGATACATGGTTGATGATGTGGTCATCTATTCCTATGGCAGGATCTTCTTGACTAGATCTTCTAGTCTCAAGGAGAAGATGCTACATGCAGCACATGAGGACTTCTCTTCTATGCACTTTGATGCATATTTCCAGTTGATGGAGGATTTCACTTAGAAGGGCATCTAGCATGATATATATCAGAATATGGAGAGATGCATAGCCTAGATGGTGATAGAGAGGATGTCATAGCTACCTTCCTACTCTTTGGGAGTGAGGGAGAATTTCCAGTTGATCCATTTCAACTCGAGACCTCAAGTACATGATGAGGGAGGTATCATTTCATATTTTGTTTTGTACTTCTTTTCATTATTTGAGCAGCATGATGTAACAAGAAGAATCATCTCTTCTTGTATATTATATGATGATGTACTTGTAGCTACTTGTAGAATTTATTTTGGCTACCCTTTTGATGAGTTGTGGGGGAAGCCACATTATTCTTGGTGTGCACCATTGACACCATATTGTAACTTCATGTTTTCATCTTATGAGATGACTGTGGCAGCAAACAAGTGGCTATTAAATCACTTGTTAACTCTTATTCTGATGCAGGCCAAGGGTGCGCTACGCTGGTTCCATGAGAGGGACCAAGATTCACTCTCTGGTTGTCATTGGCAACTAGTTTTTATTGTATCTTGCTTCCATGTATTGCTGATGTGTTTTTGTTCAAAAAAAGCTTGTATGAGGGAGAGATGAGGCAGAAAAAAAAGTTATTGTTGCTATGGTTGCACTTGGGAGATTATGGGAAAAATTCTTTCCATACTTTTCATGATATTTCTGAAGAGAAGAAAGGCACATTCATGGTGCAAGGAGGCTACCCTTCAGTATTGAAGGATCATGAGAGACATCCATGTTGGAAGATGATATTCTCACATAGCAGCATTATGGTGGATGGTTTTGGCATATGGAATGTCAAAGGGATAAGTAATGGAGCCTTATTACAAAGGCCTATAGCTCTGTCACATAGGAGCATGTTCTTATGGATGAGATATTCCAAAGGGAGGAGGTATCCCTTCTTCTTGCAGATTTTTATGAGTAGATTCTCATGGGAGGACTTATCGGAGGATCTCACTTTCATCCCACTCACTATGTATGGTAGAGAATGCATATATGTACTTTTTGATTACTCTATTGAGTATTTGTACTTTCTCACCATGTTTTCACAGTGCATTGCTCCTCAAAAGAGCAGGAGTATTTTTGGGTTTCATGGTCACTTTAGGGCCAATGTTTATGATGATAGTATCCCATATATACATGACATTGGGAAAGTGCATTTTTATTTTGTATATGTACAATTGATATACATTCATGCTTACTTCCCCATGTCGGGATAACATACATATCCAGCTTGTAACTTGTTGTGGGAACACTTGCCATATGACATTCTCAAGCAGCAGTAGGGAGAACTGCGTTGTATCCACCAGAGTGACCATATGTATCATCCAAACTTGCACATAACCTTCAGCCATTTTCTGATTTGGATGCCATGTGGTGATGATGTGCCATTCATCTTGAATGGAATGGTTTGGGTTGGCATGACTCATGATTTTGGAGGGAGAGTCTTTGGAGGCTCAATCTTATTCTTGCCATTGGAGGGAAATCATGTTGCATCCCAAGATCATCATACCTTCTACACTTATCATAAGTGGAGAAGAGGAAAACATGGGATAGGCCCTCTTGCCTATCATGTTCACTTATTCATCCCACCTACATTTCAGGAGCACAAGGTGGAGGAGACTTTTCATGAGTTACCACGTTGGAGGGTGACTCACTTCATTTGGATGCTAGCATGGGTGAGGGAGGCACTCATTCACCATGTTTATCATCACTCCTACTTTGTGGAGGCCATGAGACAGATAGCATGTTTCCATTCAGACTTTCCACCTTTGATTGATGCAGACACTTTGGTTTTCCACACTTGGGAGGAAGCATTGGATTACAGTTTATTTGCAGAATCTCTAGATGTAGTGTTGGAGGCTATTGATAGAGGCCACATGAGGAAGAGGGGAGAAATTTTTTTCTCCTTATGCATTTTCTTGAGGACAAGCAAATATTTTGGAGGGGAGGACTGTAATGTTCCCAAATTTTAGCTTCCAAGCTAAATGGAACATTAGGGTTAGCAACAGCTGTATCCGGTAAATAAATGGGTATAAAATCCCATAAGTCTCCTAAAGAGGATAAAAACACTCCAAGTGTGAAAGGAGACACCATTTCTAGCTTAATAAAACACCTCCATGTGTGAACAAACATACAATGAAGCTACTTTGACCAAGTCAACAACGCAGTTTTAGTGGAGGAGGAATCCTAGGATGGATAACGCAATTTTGAAGGGAAATGTAACTTGGGTTAGAAGTAACCTAAGTGAGTGGGGCCAAGGGAAAGAAAAATCACATCTTATATAAGGAAGAGGATGGCATCATTATTGACCATGTTGTAGACTATTATTCTTGGCTGCCAAGAATTGTTGCTACTTTTCTGCTTAGCAAAGTTGTAGTGCTGTTTAGCACTGGGTGTTCTCGGGCGGGAATCCCACCTCTTTACTTTGTGGAGCTCATTGGGAGAGTTTGTATTCATCATTCCACATCAGGATTTTAGGCTAGACTTCAGCCATCTACATCAGCACAGATTTTCTAGAGATTGTGCAGTGTTGCTTGGTGCAGCAGTGGAAGGGATTGGAATCCCGGCTTTTAAGCAAGTTTCCCATTGGAGGAAGGCTTCCTTCACTTAGGAGATCTGTTTGGAGAGCTCCAGAGTTTATTTCAGATATGTGGTATCAGACCACACATTTCTCATACCCTCCCAGCATTGTTTCTACCAGGGAGTGCGTTATTTTGGAGACAGTGTTTCCTTGTGATTGAGAGGTTCATCCTTTCATGGGAGGAAGCCCTTGAGGGTTCTACATTAGATCAGAAATATTTTAGCCTTGTATACTCTTATGCTTTAGTGTTGCTGTGATTATTCAGTCATTTCCAGAATATCACATTTTATATAGAGAGTGTTTTACAAGAAACCCTTGCCCGTTTCTTTTGTATTTTGTATAGGAGATTAGATCTTTTTACTTCAACATTATTTCTCAATATATGAATAGATCTACGATTCTCCTATCATTTTATGTGTATGTTAGCCCCTTGTAAATTCTTGACAGGAAAAGTAGGGGGCTAAATTGTTTCTGAGCCTTCAATGAATGCATCTCCCTCGGAGACACATCATCCTTGAAGTCTCCTGTGCCTTTATCCTTTGATAAATCCCCTCTGCTGATCCCCATTATAAGGCCTCTCTGATTTTCAAAAGTTGTGCTCCAAGGGACCTATTTTTACCCCTTGTACCCCTGCAATATATCCCATTTCACTCTGTTTCCCCTTTTTCTAAGCTTCCTTTCCACCCTTTTTTCCCCCCTTCTAAAATTCCTTCATTAATCCTCTAATCCTGCCAAAACCCTGTTTAAACCCTTCAAATACTTTTTATTTGGCTTAAACAGTCCTCTTCTCCCTATCGTTTCCCTTTTTCGCCCTGAAATTGCATTAAAATGGCCCAAAAATCCATATTCTCCATGTATATGGGTCTTAGCCCCCTTCAGCTAGCCCCAGAACCGTTTTCCCTCACGTGACCCAGGCGCTAGAACCACCCGCCAGCCCATAAGAGCGCTTATCAGATATGTGTCGGGTGAAAGTTGAACCATCAATCTGTATTGATCGAACGGTTATCGTGTGCTCCACAGCGCCCATGGCCTAACCCATTCATCACCGATCATCGCATCTTAACCATCCATTTAGCCATTAATCAACAGTATTTTTCTCCCCCGATCGGTGGTCTCCACACCCGCAAACACTATTCACAAACCCGGTGGTATCTATCGCACCGCCTTTGGGCGCTAGGCGGTATTTTCCCATTGGGCAGTGATTCCACTCATCGATCGGCGCATATCAGGTGCACTATTTCAAAACCGCTACCTCATCGCACGTTATCGTTCATCCGCGGATGCGTAGCGATATCGCCGTGAGCCATCTGATCTGAGGGGACACATCCAACGGTCATCGCTTGACGAAGCTGCGTGAAGTTTAACCCAAGGAAACCATACCCCTGGCCCACAGTCCATCGCCCTCCGACGTACTTTCCACCGTCGATCTCCACCGAGATCAGACGGTCTAGATTTAATTTCCCTGCCGTTGACCACCCCGCCATTGCCTGGTCCCGCCACGTCACCCCCACGTGTATCCACCATGCATCCACCCATCCCATTACATATATTTGTTCAAAAGTCTGATTTGTTAAGGTTTTTCATTTAAATTTCCTCTGCGCTCCGCCAACCTTCACCAAGGCGTCTCTCCATCATTCCTCTGCATTGTTCTGCCATTTCACCATCCGCATGACCATTTTCATCATCTGCACTGAATCCATTACCCCCCATTCATGGATTTCATAACAATTTTTCTGTTTTGCAGTGTTTCGGGCGGCAATAAACCACTGTAATTCACAGTCCCTGTCACAACGACAGAGAACACGGGAAAGAACCATTTGCAGGAGCTAGAATTATGAAGAATGGCCGGGGAAAATGTTTGATAGGACTAACAGTAAAAGAACAGGGTTCAAACTCCTTAAAAACCTGTCCAAAGCATTTAAAGCACAGATTTCACAGTCAGAGGAAATTGTGCGAGCGACAAAGAGTATCAGTGGGAAATTAGCGCATTTAATGCCTGTAATTGTAGATTTTGAGCCTCAAGCCAATTATTCGAAAGCTAAGGTACCATTTCGAAGACCCCGAGGATCAATCAGAAGGTCGGATGCACAGAAATATAATATTATCAGGGTTTCCGTAGTAGCAAAATGTTCTTCCATGAAAGGACACGATGTGCATTATTGTTTTAGTGTACATTATGTCCAAATGAAGATTTCCGCCTTGTCAGTAGTCCTACGCCATCAGAAGAATTTGTTACACGGTATGGCAGACCCTAGCATCATTATTCTGCCTTTTTGTGAAATTCACCAGAACACTGCAACGAGTACCAAAGATAAATGCTCAGAGTTAAAACCGAATGGAGCCTCGACCCTCCTACTACTCCAGAATTTAATGCTACAATTAAAATGTCATCTACTCTTGTTGTTTCTCTTCTCCTATAAGAATTCCCAAGATCAAATAGTAAAGGGGGTTGTTCGGCTACTGCCGTTGTAGTTGGAGGGATTTCCGTTCGACTGCTAGAACAGTCTTGGGAGGGATTAGCAGAGTAGTTGTTATGTAGTAGGTTGGGAGGATAAGTTTGGATTGTAACAACTATTGAGCTCAGTGTATGTGACTGGTTTTGTATTAATTAATCAAAGCAAATTTCACAGGATCCTGGTCTATTACTATTGGTGATGTTTTCCTAACTCTGTTTATCACATTTTCATGTTGTTTCATCTTCTGCTGGCTTGCATCAGAAATATGGCATAGGATTTACCCTTGTTAAGTACCCTATGTCTCTACTCTCCTTGCCTTTAATGTTTTTATGCTAAATGTGTTATCTAAGGGTTTATTTCAGTTAATTTAACCAGTGTAGTAGTTCCTTATGCTACTAGCTAATGTGTGAATTAAATGAATCTGTTCTTATATGTTCTTGTTGGGTTAAGCTGGAAGATTTGGGAACACTGGGGATTAGTGTTATCCCTGTCCACTAGGATCCTTGTCTGACCAACTGGCCTTTCTAAGATCTCTTTGTTAAACTTATCTCTATTTTCCCTTGGAGCATGCTAAAGCTGTCCTGGAGTTAAATTACCTCTGGTCCGATCTATAAGTGGCCCCTTTGTCCCTCCTTTGAGAGTTTCCTATGAGTATGTCCAAGCAGGTCTGCAGTTAAATGAACTCTGACCTGATCTATAGATAGAAATTAGGTTGCTTTCCTTCTCTCATTTTCAATCCTTAATGTTCCATCCCACCATCTAATCTAAAAGATCCTTTAGTATTAGATGACTTGCCTTCTGAAAGCTTTGGCTAGTTGTTGCATGTAATCACCTTTCATGACTCCATAGCCCAATGGATGGCACTTTCTTGACCTATCCTCTTTGCTGAAATTCTTGCTGTTTTGTTCTTTTCCTCCCATCACTTTCTCAATCTATGATCTCATGACCAACCCAGCAACCAACCAACCAAATCATTTTAAAACCCCCCCTTTGTGCTTCATACCTAGCCTAACATCTCATTTTGAGCTCCAAAGATATATCATTCTTTGTTTTATGGAGAGATCCCTCTCCGGGTCCAGGAGGGCAAGATCCTAGGGCCCCAAAGCGGTTCTGATGTTGTCTCATATTTTTTTCTTGCCAATCTGGCAAAAACATGGGAACCCCAACATAATGGAGACTCTGTTGGGGACTTGAGTGCATTTCACCTTAAACATTCTTAGGCACTCAAAATATCCAAGATCTCTGGTTATATTGGCATTCAATTGTTGATGGTGGACAGCATCCTGCTTCAAACAGTCAAATTCATCCACCTGGAAACTCCACACTCCCTAACTCCTAAAAGACCAAATGACTCCACTGGTAGAAGACTCTGAACTGGTTGACCAGATATAGTGACCTCTTTCTGATTTACAAACATGCTTCCACGCATTCAGAGAAGATATGCCCTAATGAGTAGGGAGAATATCCCTGGATTCCCACACAAAATGCATGAAGTGGACTGGTTAAAAAACCTGCCTATCTTTCAGGGTGAAAACACTAAGGACCCCTTGCTACATCTCATCAAGTTTCATATACATGTGTGGAGATTTAAAGTTGAATGGCATGAAGACTGCCTAATGAAAATGTTCATGGCAACATTAGAAGGAAAAGCTAGGGTCTGGTATGAATGGTTAGAACCTCGGAGTTTGTTTTCTTTAAGGGATATGAACCAAGTATTTTACAAGAATTATAAAGGAAACTCTCCATCCTTATCATGCGATTGTTGTGATCAATCTCAGAATATCATACAGTATCTGTTAGGTATTGATGAGGATTTGGTTAATATGCATCCTGAAGATCTATTAACATCCATTCAAGATTTTCATATGCATCCTAGCTATCACAAGAACATAGATGAATCAGCTGAGGAAGAAAACAGTCAAGAGACTATGGACATTCTTCAAGATATTCCTGAAAACTCAGATGTTGATTTATCATCCCTTATAGTTGAGGCTGAAGATGACATCCTGCCTCAAATCCAGTCCTCAGAGGAAACAGAGATCTGCTGCACTTCTGCACAAAGGAACACAAGACCATCTTCCCCTTTGACAGAAGAAGAAATAGATCAGATCATCAATAGAAAACCAGCCTCTGAATTTTTTTACAGATCAGGCACCCTTGTCCATTCATCTGATGAGCTTTTTTGTACAGAGTTGGAAAGATCACATGTAAATCAGAGTGAAGAAAAATCTGCTGATAATCCAGTATGTCTGATTGGTAGCATTACTTACATTCATGATTTTCCTATTTTTGATCTATCTGATGATGATGTTCTCCAAACAGAAGATGATCTTGTAGGGTCATCATTAGTAGATTTATGTGAGGAAAATCAATTCCCTTTACTTCCAGAAGGTAATGAGCCAGTGCAGGCTATTTATGATATTGATGAAGAAATTTTTAAGAGTGCAGAAGAGGGTGAAGGATCTCTAGATCTTGGCTTCACTCCATTACAACTCATCAGTAATGGTTTTAACATGATTGGAGGTTAGCAGCCATTCATCTCAGAAGATGAAGAGGAAAACAAAGAAGAGATTCTTGAGCAAGATGAAAATAACGAGCCTTCTCTTGAAGAAGAGGAAGAAATAGACCAAACCCCTACTCAGGAATACATGGATATCTTCACAGAGCTCAGCACCTCAGAGAAGAATACATCAAAGCTCCAAGAGGACAAAACTGCCATATATGATGAGTCCTCCAATTCAGAAATTGAAGAAGACGAGGGAGATTCTCTTTCTCAAGAGAGTCTTATTCTTGATCCAGTGGAAGAAGAGGAAACCATGGTTGAAGCCTGCCTACCATATATTCATAACCAGATATCATTTCATGATCCTTATGTACATTTCCTGCACACATTTAAAGAAGGATCGAAGGTCTTTTTGAGCAGCATGTTGCAAACAGAAAGAAAAATTTTCAAAGCTGCTGTTATTGAACAAAAATAATGGGAGCTACCCTGCCTATCCAGCATGCTCAAGGAGTTGAGCAAGAAAGACCAGTCATGGGATCACTTGATGGACTGGTTGCATTGGAAGACAATGTTTGTAAGCTAGACTTGTAAATATTCTAGTTAGAGTAGGGTAGGTAGGAAAAAGCTCAAATAAGCTCAGTCTGTGAGCACGTAGTTAGCTGTTTTAATTTCTGCAAGGTCCAGCAAGTCACACAGTCTAATCCTGGCTTGGCTGTTTTCAATTTCTTTCTTAGAATGTAGAGAATAAATATGCTAGACAGTCTAATCCTAGTAGATAGTAGTGTAGGTAGAGAAACATATGAGACCAACAGTCTAATCTAGTCTCATGGAGTAATAAGGGTAGAAATAGAATAGGTTTATTTTCTGTTTATAAAATAAATGATGTAAAGGGTCTGCTAGTCTAAATGCACCCTAAAATAAAATGCTAGGATTGTAGTCTGGGTAGGTAGATTGTTTGAGAATGTTTCTGCTGATTTGATGTCTTCAGGATCTGTGGCAGCTGATCTAAAGAAATAAAGGGATGTGCCAAGCAGCAGGCACCTCACCTACACCAAAGATTTATCCTCTGAATTCTTGACTCCTTCAAGAAGAAGCCATCCCCATGTGGAGCCACTGTTAGCCCCCTATGAATTTTTGACAGGCAAAGTAGGGGGCTAAATTTTTTCTGAGCCTTCAATGAATGCATCTCTCTCGGAGACACATCATCCTTGAAGTCTCCTGTGCCTTTTTCCTTTGATAAATCCCCTCTACTAATCCCCATTATAAGGCCTCTCTAATTTTCGAAAGCTGTGCTCCAAGGGACCTATTTTTACCCCTTGTACCCCTGCAAGATATCCCATTTCACTCTGTTGCCCCTTTTTCTAAGCTTCCTTTCCACCCTGTTTTCCCCCCTTCTAAAATTCCTTCATTAATCCTCTAATCCTCCCAAAACCCTGTTTAAACCTTTAAAATACTTTTTATTTGGCTTAAAAAATCCTCTTCTCCCTATCGTTTCCCTTTTCTGCCCTCAAATTGCATTAAAATGGCCCAAAAAGCCATATTCTCCATGTATATGGGTCTTAGCCCCCTTCAGATAGCCCTAGAACCATTTTCCCTCACATGACCCGAGCACTAGAACCACCTGCTAGCCCATAAGAGTGCTTATCAGATATGTATCGGGTGGAATTTGAACCGTCGATCTGTATTGATCGAACGGTTATCGTGTGCTCCACAGCGCCCATGGCCTAACCCATTCATCACCGATTATCGCATCTTAACCATTCGTTTATCCGTTAATCAACGACCAATTTTTCCCCCGATCGGTGGTCCCCATGCCCACAAACACTGTTCACAAACCCGGTGGTATCTATCGCACTGCCTTTGTGTGGTAGGTGGTATTTTCCCATTGCACAGCGATTCCACTCATCGATCGACGCATGTCAGGCGCACTATTTCAAAACCGCTACCTCATCGCACGTTATCGTTCATCCGCGGATGCGTAGCAATATCGCCGTGAGCCGTCTGATCTAAGGGGATCCATCCAACGGTCATCGCTTGACGAAGCTGCGCGAAGTTTAACCCGAGGAAACCGTACCCCTGGCCCATAGTCCATTGCCCTCTGACGTACTTTCCACCGTCGATCACCACCGAGATCAGACGGTCCAGATTTAATTGCCCCGCCGTTGACCACCCCGCCATCGCCTGGTCCCACCACGTCACCCCCACGTGTATCCACCGTACATCCGCCCATCCCATTGCATATATTTGTTCAACAGTTGGGTTTGTTAAGGTTTTTCATTTAAATTTCCTCTGCGCTCTGCCAACCTTCACCAAGGCGTCTATCCATCATTCCTATGCATTGTTCCACCATTTCACCAGCCACACAACCATTTTCATCATCCGCACTCCATCCATTACCCCCCATTCATGGATTTCATAACAAGTTTTCTGTTTTGCAGGGTTTCGGGTGGCAATAAACCACCGTAATTCACAGTCCTTGTCACAGTGACAGAGAACACGGGAAAGAACCATTTGCAGGAGCTGGAATTATGAAGAATGGCCGGGAAAATGTTTGACAGGAATAACAGTAAAAGAACAGTGTTCAAACTCCGTAAAAACCTATCCAGAGCATTTAAAGCACAGATTTCACAGTCAGAGGAAATTGTGGGAGCGGCAAAGAGTATCAGTGGGAAATTAGCGCGTTTAAGGCCTGTAATTGCAGATTTTGAGCCTTAAGCCAATTATTCGAAAGAAAAGGTACCAGTTCGAAGACCCCGAGGATCAATCAGAAGGTCCGATGCATAGAAATATAATATTATCAGGGTTTCCGTAGCAGCAGAATGTTCTTCCATGAAAGGACACGGTATGCATTATTTTTTCAGTCTACATTGTGTCCAAATGAAGATCTCCTCCATGTCAGCAATCCTACGCCATCAGAAGCATTTGTTACATGGTATGGCAGACCCTAGCATCATTATTCTACCTTTTTTTGTAATTCACCAGAACAATGCAACGAGTACCAAAGATAAATGCTCAGAGTTAAAACCGAATGGAGCCTCGGCCCTCCTGCTGCTCCAGAATTTAATGCTACAATTAAAATGTCATCTACTCTTGTTGTTTCTCTTCTCCTGTAGGAATTCCCAAGATCAAATTGTAAAGGGGATTGTTCGGCTGCTGCCATTCTAGTTGGAGGGATTTCAGTTTGACTGTTAGAACAGTCTTGGGAGGGATTAGCAGAGTAGTTGTTATGTAGTAGGCTGGGAGGAGAAGTTTGGATTGTAACAACTATTGAGCTCAGTATATGTGACTGGTTTTGTATCAATTAATCAAAGCACATTTCACAGGATCCTGGTCTATTACTATTGGTGATGTTTTCCTAACTCTATTTATCACATTTTCATGCTATTTCATCTTCTGATGGCTTGCATCAGAAATATTGCATAGGATTTACCCTTGTTAGGTACCCTATGTCTCTGCTCTCCTTGCCTTTAATGTTTTTCTACTAGATGTGTTATCTAAGGGTTGATTTCAGTTAATTTAACCAGTGTAGTAGTTCCTGATGCTACGAGCTGATGTGTGAATTAAATGAATCTCTTCTTAGATGTTCTTGTTGGGTTAAGCTGGAAGATTTGGGAACACTGGGGATTAGTGTTAGCCCTGTCCACTAGGATCCTTATGCGACCAACTAGCCTTTCTAAGATCTCTTTTTTAAAATTATCTCTGTTTTCCCTTTGAGCATGCTAAAGCTGACCTGGAGTTAAATGACCTTTGGTCCGATCTATAAGCGGCCCCTTTGTCCCTCCTTTGAGAGTTGCCTATGAGTATGTCCAAGCAGGTCTAGAGTTAAATGACCTCTGACCTGATCTATAGACAGAAATTAGGTTGCTTTCCTTCTCTCATTTTCAATCCTTAATGTTCCATCCCACCATCTAATCTAAAAGATCCTTTAGTATTAGATGACTTGCCCTCTGAAAGATTTGGCTAGTTGTTGCATGTAATCACCTTTCATGACTCCATAGCCCAATGGATGGCACTTTCTTGACCTATCCTCTTTGTTGAATTTCCCGTTGTTTTGTTGTTTTCCTCCCATCACTTTCTCAGTCTATGATCTCACGACCAACCCAGCAACCAACCAACCAAATCATTTAAAAACCCCCCCTTTTTGCTTCATACCTAGCCTAACATCTCATTTTGAGCTCCAAATATATATCATTCTTTGTTCTATGGAGAGATCCCTCTGCGGGTTCAGGAGGGCTAGATCCTAGGGCCCCAAAGTGGTTTTGATGTTGTCTCATCTTTTGGTCTTTCCAATATAGCCAAAACATGGGAACCCCAATAGTGTAAACCCTCTCTTAGACTTCGCAGTCCATTGAGCAGCTGCTCCGACATTTTGCAGTCTTGGGGTTTTTCACCATTTCTAGCTACACTAGTGTGGGAGGTCTGTTTAGCCCACCTAGATTGATTTTTTTCAGCGCTATTCTTCGATTTGGAATGTATATTGACTAATATATTGGATCCAAGAGTCCATTTCACTGTTTTATTGCATATTTTGCTGGAATGCGTTTTTGATGCATGTTTCATGAAAAATCCTGAAAAAGGAACATTACAATTAATTCCTTCAAAAATAATGGTTCCCACCCCAACTTCTATCCCTTGGTACATCAACTAGGTACTGCTATCACTCCAATAATTCTCAAGGGTTGTAAATATTTTTGGTTTAAAGAATATTAGAGGTAACCACAAACCTATTTTTAAGCTTTAGGATCTAGCCTTCCTAATGCTCAAAGAGGGCTCTCTTTATATGATTTATCTTTGTTGATTTTAGTTCATTTTAGGCTATTTATGTAAGATTGATTGGATTTTTTATTTTGGGTTTCATTTGGTGGTGGAATCACTGATTCAGATGGATAGATGTAGGTCTATATTCCATTGGGCTAATGGATTCAATGTCTCAAGTTGTTGGAAATACTGAGAGGGGGGGATGAATCAGTATTCCTTTCAATTAGAGCATTAGTTAATCTTCAATTATTATCAGTGTTTGTAGAATGATAGTAGAAAACAAGAGGAACACAAATGCACACAGTTCTTAAGGTGGAAACCCACTCCAGGACAAAAACCACTTAATGGTTTTCTTATAATTCTTTAATATTCAACTCCAATTGAAAATAAAGCTCCAACTTCCTAGAAACTAGAAAAGAGTTCTTCTCCAGCTCCCACTGGATGGACACTCCAACGCCCAATATTCTTCAGTATTCAACTAAATGGATGCCCCAACACCCAATGAGCTACAACTCACCCTAGCACCACCCTACCACCCTGTAGAAGAATAAAATAAGAATGGACTCTCGTACCAGGGAAAATGGTCCACTTTACAATGATATATAATGATGTAGAGGAAGAAGATATACTATATCATAACCCTAAATTTGACACAACCACCTAATGATGATCCTATACCTCCCAACATCACCTCTTCAGCTCTTGGTAGATAGACACTAGTACAATTTTTACAATAACGGATTTGCAGTGACTTAGTACAATGATACCTTTACAATGATTGTATGCAGTGCTGCCCACTTGAAGACTTCATATGATGAAATTCTTGTTGCTGTTGTGCACCTTGGTTGCTAATCATGTCATGCTACCCTTTTCTGCACCTTTCTTTTCTTTGCTACCATAGAAAGTCTGGTCCTTTGCAACCCTTGATAACACATGATCTAGCTTTTTCTTGCCTTCTACGAGCTCGATATTGAATCTAATGTATCTATATTATTTCAAATCTCCAATATTTTATTTTTGGTCCTGTATTAGTCCTCTAAGTTTTCTTTCCAATTCCACAGTTCTGACCTAATTTGGATTCTTCAAGAGAGAGTTATACCCAATATCTCACAATGCCCTAATTATGAACTCTTTTAGTAGAGTGAACTTGTATGGCGTGCCACGTGTCACTGTTTCTTCATTTGGCTCTGAAATCGAAAGAGAGAAAATTATAGACTATGCACTATATTCTGATTTTTACAGAATTCCAATCTGATAGTCAGAGAGAGATTTATGATGATTTTCCCAAGGTCACTTCTTTGAGATGAATTTGAGGAGCCTGTAAAAACACTGACTTCCACAGACCATATCTCCGAAAATATAGCGTACCTTGATCTGAAATTTTAACAGAATCTTCCTTAGGATTTCAGCTACGCCTCATAAAAATTTCAGCTTCTGAACCTTCGTAGAAAAAAAATTTAGAGAAAAAATTCCATGATGACCTGTTTCAGATGGCGAAATCCCTTACATGAGGAGGATATGAGGATCACAATTTATATAAATGCTTAGGTTGAGAGGGGCTTCAACAAGTGAACGTTGGAGGGATTTTAGAAGCTTAAAAAATATTAATTATGACTTTTCAATGACCCATGCCACAACCCCATGGGCTTTTAGCCCACTAACTGGGGATAAAAACTTCAAACATGAATATCTCTCAAACCGTGAAGAATTACATGGCGTGCCATATATCAACGGAAACATCTCGACAACTAGAAACCATCAAAAGCATTATTTACCAAGAATATATTAATTTTTTAGGTCAAATTCCCATGAAATATTGGTTTAACCCTTGGTGCTGCTTGGGTTGACATCAATGACAACCGCTGATCAACAATATCCCCCTTTGGCATTGATGGCAACACAAGTACTCCCCCTGTGATCATGAAACCTCTTCCTACAATATTGTCTCCCCCTTTGAGATCAATGGCAAAGGTTAACTCCCCTTGACACACAACCATCCTGTGGACCTGCACAAACTTCCACTCCCCCTGACACACAACCATCCTGCGAACCTGTACACACTTCCACTCCCCCTTTATATTATGAATAAGGAAAATCTAATGAGAACTTGGGAGAATCCCAAGCTTCTGGCGAAGATATTCCAATGCTTCATGAGTACTCTCATGATCATCAACA
This sequence comes from Pinus albicaulis, assembly GCA_034641835.2. NCBI lineage: Eukaryota > Viridiplantae > Streptophyta > Pinopsida > Pinales > Pinaceae > Pinus > Pinus albicaulis. The sequence continues at coordinate 295,876 of JAXQQM020088448.1, read as the reverse complement.
CTTCTTGCCCAATCTGCATCTGTAAAGTAATGAATATTGAGATTGTTACCCTTGGGATACCACAAGCCATATTCTGTTTTTCGCTTTAGATATCGAAGAATTATTTTGATGGAAATAATATGTGATTCTTTTGGTTCTGCTTGGAATATTGCTACTTGTCCAACTTCTTGCATAACATCGGGCCAAGAGGCTGTTACATATAGAATAATACCAATCATAGATCTATAAAACCTTTGATCCACATCCTTAGATGAGTCGTCTATGCTCAATTTGCAACATGTTACCATTGAAGTAAGGATGGGTTTGCAATATTCCATTTTAAATTTCTTGAGAATTTCCTTGATTTACCTGGATTGACATATAAATATTCCTTTCTCTTGCTAAGATATTTGAAGCCCTAAGAAGTATGTGAGCTCACCAAGTAAACACATCTTGAAATCACTTTGCACCTTTGTAGCAAACTTCTTACTTAGTTGATCATCATTGCTAACAATTATTATATCATCCTCTTTAGCTATTATACATGCTTTAGTTGCTTCATCTAGAACATATATGTCATTTGGAGCTCGACTTGCTGTAGCCACAATTTCACCATACATGCATTTCCTGATTTCACAATTTATGGAGTTGAATAGTATTGTGTGTCCTTTATCACACATTTGTCCAACACTGAGCAGATTGTGATTCATGTTTTCAACCAATAGAACATTCTTGGCTAGAGCATGTTTGCTTCTAAGAGTGATAGTACCTGATCCTATAACATTTGAAGATCCATCATTTCCAAAGGACACAGTTCCATCTGTCTTCTCTTTTAGAGATACAAATTTATTTCTATCTCCAGTCATATGCGTTGAGCAACCACTATCAACATACCACACATCTTTGTTGTTTTGAGCCTTTAGAGCGAGATCACAATTATCAGTCTTCTTCTCCTTCCATGTTCGTTTGTTTTGTGGCTTGGAAGATTCTTCTGGACGATTTTCAAGTCTGCAGTCTTTGGCTATGTGTCCAAAGTTTCGAAATTTGTAACATTCAATATTATTTCTTAAATGTTAAAATGTATTGATGTTTCACTGAGCCCTGGGAGGTTCATATTTGACAGATCTCCTGGAATTGTATTCTTTCCAAGGGTACGTGTGACATTCTACAACTTTATGACCAAATTTTTCACATGAATAACAATAGCCATAAAAAATATGTTGGTACCTGGATGGAAATTTTTGTCGAGAAATTGTCTTCCAAAGTTGTTCTTGCGAATCTTGTCCAATGAAGTCTAACTGCATGTCAAATCTCATAGGTTCATTGTATTTTGTTGTATAAGGTCCTGCTTCTTCTTCTTTGTAACCGATGCCAGTTCTATTGTTGTAAGATCATTGATTGTTGATGATTTTTTCCAATGCTCTTGAGCTGTTGGTATAGTCTTGGATAGTTTTTCCTTTCTTCACTTCCTCACGCATCGAAACTACTTCTGCTTCTAATTCTTCCCTTTTTTGGTTGCTTTCTTCCAAATTATTTTGAAGTGACTCTTCAATGCATTTGTGTTCTTCAACTTCAATTTTGAGACCTTGAACTTGTCCTTCAAGAGTATTGGAATGGATCTTATCTACCTTGAGATATTTTATAATCTTGATTGCTTCCTCATAAAGTTCGTCTATGGTCAATCCTTCTTCTTTGTTGTTTGATACATCTTGTTTATTGTGTTGGGCCATAAACAATACTCTCTCACTGGCTTCTTCTTTTCTGTCACTTTCTTCATCATATGATGAGCTATCTTCTTTAGAGAGAAAGTTCCTTTTAGATCTTTTCTTGTTGAATTTCTTAAAGCCTTTCTTTCCTTTTGAGCTGTCATCACTTTTGTTCAGACATTTTGTTGTGAAATGCCCATCCTCACCACAATCGAAACATATCAATGGAAGTTTACCTTTGAATTTTCCCTTACCAGTTTTTATTTTTCTCGTAAAGCAAGCATATTCTTCATTTGAAAGACCTTCTCCATCATCTCCCTTCTCTTCACACTTGCAGGTGCATGTCATTTCAATTGAAGGTTGTTTGTCCTTATTGGTTTTCTTAGATGCAATGAATGCAGTTTCTATATTTGAAGTACCCTCTTCTTCATCAAGTCTCATTTCATATGCTATCTGAACTCCATGTAATTCCTCTTTGCCGAGTTTGTCCAGATTTGCACTGTATTCTAAGACTGATACCTTTGGGTTGAATCTCCCTGGTAACGTTCTAAGAATATTTCGTATAATATTCTTCTCATCAACTGGCTCTCCCAATCCTTCCAAAGTATTGGTTATTTCATCAACGTATTGGAAGTATGCAACAATGTTGCAATCTTCTTTCACTCTGAGTTGCTCGAATTTTGCTCTATAGATTTGAAGCTTTGCTTCTTTGACATTTGAGTCACCTGCATATATATTCTCAAGCTTGTCCCATACATTTTTGGTAGTTTTACAACCCAACACCTTATGATAAGAAGATTAAATAAGTCCACTGACAATAATATTCTTTTCTTTTGCATCATTTACCAAATTCTTCTTACCTTGTTCATCTGTGGTTGATGTAAATCCATTTTGAACAGTGTCCCATACTTCATAACCTTGCGCCAAGATATAGACCTCCATCCTTCCTTTCCAGAGTGCATAATTATTTTCATTGAACAGAGTTACACCATTCTTGGTATGCTCCATGACCTCCTTCCAACTGTTAAACTGCTATTGAAGGAACCAAGCTCCAATACCAATTGTTGGAAATCTTTGAGAGAGGAGAGGTGAATCATCTTCCTTAAACCAAGTGTAAACATTACAGTTGCAGTGGGACAATGATAGCAGTAAACAAAAGGAACACAAATGCACACGGTTTTTAAGGTGGAAACCCTCTCCGTGACAAAAACCACCTGAATGCTTTTCTAATAATTCTTTAATATTCAACTCCAATGGAAAATAAAAACTCAACATACAAATCTGAAAATAATTCTGCAACTCCTGGATGGGTATACTTGAACTACTAGTAGTCATGAATGGATGCTAAGCACAATGAGCTACAACTCACCTAGCAGCACCCTACCACCCTATAGAAGAATAATAGAAGAATGGACTCCCGTACCAGGGAAAATGGTCCACTTTAAAATGATATAGAATGATGTAGAAGAAAAATATATACTAGAACATAACCCAAACTTTGACACAACCACCTAATGATGATCCTAGAGCTCCCAACACTGCCTCTTCAAACCTTGGCAGATAGACACTAGTACAATTTTTACAATAATGTATTTACAATGACTTAGTACAATGATACCTTTACAATGATTGTATGCAGTGTTGCCCACTTGAAGACTTCATATGATGAAATTCTTGCTGTTGTTATGCACCTTGGTTTCTACTCTTGTCATGCTACCGTCTTCTACACCTTTCTTTGCTTTGCTTCCCTAGAAAGTCTGGTCCTTTGCAACCCTTGACAACACATGATCTAGCTTTTTCTTGCCTTCTACGAGCTCGATATTGAATCTGATGCATCTATGTTATTTTAGATCCCCAATATCTGATTTTTGGTCCTGCATTAGTCCTCTAAGTTCTCCTTCCAATGCCACAAGTCTGACCCAATTTGGATTCTTCAAGAGAGAGTTATACCCAATATCTCACAATGCCCTAATTATGGACTCTTTTAGCAGAGTGAACTTGTACGGCATGCCACGTGTCACTATTTCTTCATTTGGCTCTGAAATTGATAAAGGGAAAACAAAATACTGTGCACTATCTTCCACTTTTTAAATAATTCCCATCCGATACTCAGAGAGATAGTTGTGATGATTTTCTCAAGGTCACTTCTTTGAGATGAACTTCAGGAGCTTGTAAAAACACTGACCTCCACAGATCATATCTCCGAAAATGTTGCGCACCTTGATCTGAAATTTTCACAGTAGCTTCCTCAGGATTTTGGCTTCTCCTCATAAACATTTCAGCTTTTGAACCTTCATAGAAAAAAAAATTAGAGCAAAAATGCCACGATGACCTGTTTAATATGGTGAAATCCCTTGCATGAGGAGGATATGAGGATCACAATTTATATAAATGCTTAGGTTGACAGGATCAAGAGAGAGTGTTTTTAAACAAATTCTGAAATAATATTCCTATTATACATTTAGATCTAGAAAACATGCAAGTATGTGAATACTTCAGATAATAACAAAGAACAATTCAAAGTACTTCACTGAAGTGGCCCAACACATGAATCTTGTAATATAATGCTTTTATTTCTCAATCCAATGGTACAAAGAACCCTCTGGTTTAGATCAGTACATCTATAGAAATATTTAGCAATCCACAATCCACACTCAATACTTTTAATTGTGAAGTATTTATTAAAAAACTCTTTAATATCCTAAAAAATACTTAGGAATTATTCAAGGAAAAATAAATATCTTCATGCAAAAAGATAGAGACAATTATCTAACTAATGCAAGCTTCCCCTTCTTTTATTGATTTCTTGTTTGTTGTCTTTGATCTTTTGTTGATTTTTCTCTAACTGTTGCTCAACGAAGGCTATCTTTTAGGCTGTTTGAGTGTCCATTATGCTGGTTGGCTTTAACTTTTCTTTGTTATCTCTGTTTTGACTTTAACCATCTGACTTTCATCTGATACACTTTAAACTCTGATACTCTTTATTGTTGTTGCTTTCACTTTGACTTTCAAAGTAAATCAGTCAACTTCTCCCAATATTCTGCATCTGGTAACTTGATCTTCACCATTCTTATGAATATCTCATCAGATTCTGTATGCTTTGTAAAAGTTGGCTTGTTAATGAATAAATTGTTTACCTCATGTTGTAGGTAAAAGAGGTTCTCAAAATGTTTGTAGAGTACTTTTCCTATTGGAATTCCTTGCATGGCTGAATTATTAGCTTGCTCCTTTGCCATTTCTCTCATTTTATTATCATAATCTTCTTGTTTTATCAACCTGTCATTAATAACCAGTGGATTTGGAAGGCATTTATTCCTTAGAATATCAAATTTCGTCATGAATCTAGTTATGGTAAGCTCCATGTTCTGACACTTTTCTTCAAGTTGAACCATTAAGTTTCTCTTAAAAATCACCTTCCTCACTTCTAGGAATGTTTCTGTCATGTCACTAATTCAAATTTCCTCTAATTTCTCCTTATTCTTAGAATTAAGAAACTTGATGATTTCATTAGTCTCGATGGACATTTCCTGCATTGCTTTCACTAGTTTACTTGCCTCAACACTAGGATGTGCTACTGATGTAACAGGAAGTGTTGTAGCCATTTCAATTGATGGATCCAATGATTCTTCTAATGTATAAGGAACAAATATAGTGATTTTAGGAATAACAGTGATAGGGATTGCTTCTGATTTGTCCTTTTTCTCCTGTACTAACTTATCCATTTCATTTTCCATTTCTTTCAGCTAGGAAGTTAACTGAATAATAAGGTTCATCATCTCATATTTTTGTCCTTCATTCTCTAACACTTCCTTTTCCCATGGATGTTCAGTAGGAGGTAGTTTGAGCTATTTCTTTAATGCAGCAATGTCTGCATTTTTTTTCTTTATGAGTTCTTCTGCAACTTTGAAAGTTTGTGGATCATACCCTACTTCAATAACCAAATCTTCTAGATATTTAATTATGTTATATTTAGCGTGTGAGGATTTATTTTCTAAATTTAGCTAACCTTTGATGTTTTCAAGAGTGTTTTGTAGCTTCTGTACACTCATGGGTTTTCTTTTCATGGTAGAATACATCATTTCACCAGCTTGCTTGTGAAATTCTATCTGGTCTATAAGATGAAGATATTTTAATTGAACCTCATATGATCTCTCTTTGTAATTTGCTGATGACTTTGGATGTTTCACTGTTGGTTGTAGGAAAGTCAACTAAATCTTCTTGGTCTTGTAGTTGAATGTTGAAAGTAATCTTCTTTGGTCACTAGGTGACTGCTTCCAGTATTGGGTATATGTATCAGCCTTTAATGCCTCATTCCTGATCTTGATCTCTTTATACTTCTGCATAATATCTTGTTCTTTTTCTGCTGGATTATTGGATGAAGACACTTCAACACTATGCTTCTTTTGAATAATCCTAGTGTTAGATGTTGAAGGCTGGTGAGTTTCCTGTGAAACTGCTGGAGGAGCATTGCCTTTTACCACTGTATCAGTATCAATCTCTTCAATAGTTTCCACTTGTTCAGTTATAGGATTTAATTTGGGCTTCTTCCTGTACATCAGTTTAAATTTAGTTTCAGTGGTATTTTTTGCTGAGTATGATCCTTCTTCTCCTTCTCTCTTAGAATTTCTATCCTGTGGAGCAGGAGTCTACAACATGGAACTAGTATCACCTTACTTCACTGCCTCTTTCAAAGTGTTCTCTAACCATTTAGGCTGATTATAGTATTTCTCAATGTCTGGCTTTGATTCATGTACATAAGGAGCTAATTTACATTTGAATATTAACTTTCTTATAACTCCTAAAGGATCATAATACCATTGGAAACATTGAGTGAAATCAAATTCCTGCAAATATTTTTCTGCTTGTTGACCTACATCTCTACTATTCTAAATAAAAGGACCAATCTAATTCTTTATCTTAAAATGTGTCTTATTTTTGGCCGACAAGAAATTTATTCCATCAAGGTTAAGGATCTACCTAATATATTCAAGTGCAAATAACCTCATTGGGAGGTATTTGGGTATTTTATATGGAAAGAAAATAGATCCATATACCATAATCTCTATGTTGTTCTGATAAAGGTACCAATCTTCTTTCCTACTATGTTTTGATAACTGTAGGAACTTTTTAATCTCATCACTAACTCTTGGTTGAATTTTGTTGTTTAGCATGTTGACAATAGCATGGATGAATGAGTCAATGAAGTCTGTATATGTGAACTCAGTGGAGTATTTCCTTATTAAGGAAGTCCAAAATATTATTGTTTCTGGATTACCTTCAACATCCAATTTTTGAAGGTTAATAGGAAATATTTCTAGTTGAAAGTATAGAAACATGTGGAACAGAATAGATGAATACTTGAAAACACCTTCTTCAGGCATTTTAACAAGTTTTTCATGAATTATATTAGCAAGACACTGGGAAAAATTGAATATGGTAGTAGGACGTTGACCAGGGGAGAAAATAGACAGAAACGCTAGGATTGAAGCATCAACATGCTCAACATTAAAACAACCCAAAATACAAGACAACAAGGTAATGATATGCCTGGTTCTTTCAGAAAATATAGCTGATGGATAGGGAGGGTTAGTCTTTAGAGTTTCTACTAATGAAGGAACGAATGTTTGGAATATTTGGAACCTCTTGGGGGAGTCCAGTTTTAGATATAACTCAGGGAGGATCTCAATGGACAGTGGTGTTTCATCAGGCCTAGGCTGGATTTGTAGAATTTGGTTTATTGATTCAACTGTAATGGTAAATAAGATTTCTTTACCATGGGTTAAAATGGGTCTTTGATCAGGGAAATAACAGCTTTGACAAATTATGATGAGCTCTGTACATTGGAAGGTCTATGGGACAATGTACCTGGGAATATTGGACTCCCAAAGGAAAAAATCTTCAGCTCAGTCAATTTATTTGTCATGGCTCCAGCAGTGGAGCTCAAGAAGGTTAAAGTCAATGATATGGTCACTAATTTTAAAGTATTTGTCTACTAAGGGAGTGTGTTCTACATCCACAACTAGAGGCTGCAGGGGATTAACTGATACAATTCATGGAGAAGGCATTTGTTTTGTTAATTTTAACAAATTGATTATTCTATGATTCAAAAAGAAGTCTCAGGCCTTGGGAATTCTATAAAAAGGTTACTAGGGTCTACAGAAAAAGGTTTTGGAGGAAATAAAATATTTTATGTGGTTTGCAAAGTTCCTAGAAGATTCAATTAACTAACAGGTTACTTTATTTTCTTTAGGAACAAACCTTTACATTGAGGAATACCTGGAAAGGGTGATTTTTTGCTTTGCAGAGGTGGTTTTGGACACAGCTAATGCTTTCTAATTCTTTAGTTGTCTTTATACTATTTTAAACAGGCTCTGCAACGACTTTGGCAGTAAGAGTCTTGAATTTTGGTGCAAAATGGTTTAAAAAAATGTTGGTATCTATTATTTAGCTCTAGAATAAGTCGGCAATATCTCTGTTTGTGCAAAACTGTAACAGAAATTGGTGAAAAAGGTTGCAAAGGGTAGTCTTATGCTTTTTAACCATCATTGATTAAACTTAAATGTGTGGGGTTAATTTCAAATGATAGGGTAGTATTGATAATGGGCAGAAAACAGGCTTGAGTGGTTTTTGCATTGGCAAAAGCGGGTGGATGGTATTCTTTTGGAGGATGCGATGCAATGAAAGGTTGCCACGTAGGAGAGAGCGAGGACTTTAAAACCACTTATTTCGCAAGGTATTGGGGTGGTTAAATATCGGGTGTGCAATAGGAGCTATTATTCATTGGATCTGAGGAATCACAATCGGACGGTTGGGCGAATGGGACAGATGAATCAGGTACTTGACAGACGGTGGGGCCGGGGATAATGTTATGCAATGTGTTTAATTTCATATAAGAAATGAATTAATTTATATGAGATCGAGACTTTATAATAGTGGGGAATTAATATAATACATGTTTAAAGGCTTAATGGGAGTTAATATATAATGGTGATTAATATAATATACATGCGGGAATGTTAATATGTGCGAGATTTTAAAATACACTAAGGATAGTGTTAAAACTAATATCGGGAAGGATTTATCAATGTGGGACCCGACATATTTTCTAACTTTAGACATAGGATAAGTGTATTTTAGGGGGATTTGAATGAAAGCAGAAGTTAATAAAGGGATTTTACTTTTCCAAAGGGAAAATGTATTTTTAACTAGGAAAAAGGGGTTTTGTTAAGGAAAACGAGTGAAGTAAGGGGCAAAAAAATTAATATGAAGGGGAGGGATATTTTTACAAGGGAGATAAGTCAAGAAGGAAGTTAGTAATATGAAATGACCGATATTTCTATCCATGCCTTATGAAAACTGCTTCTACCTACCCATCATCTACCCTAACATTTTTTCTTCATTTATTCGAGTGCATTTAAGCTTGCAGACCCTTTTTATTTTTCTTTTAACAACAAACTATATAATTCTAACCTTATTACTTCCAATGCCTCAGATTAAATTGTTGAGCTCATCTATTATTCTCTACCTAACTATTGATTTGCCAAGGTTAAACAGTTTGGCTATATATTTATTCTCTATCTATCAACATGAAATTTAAAGCATGAATAATCAAGATTAAGCTGTTGACTATCATGGATTGTGGCATTTTTGACAAGCTAAACACAATCGTATTTTGCAAAGTAAAGTAAAAAGTAGTGGCATTTGAATTTGCATCACTTTCAAGGTCTACTTTTACCTCTTTTTTGTTGGGGTTCATTTTTTATATTCTTTTTTATCTTTTTCTTTCAAAACTTTTATTTTTCTTTTAGGAATTTTACCCTCTTTACATTTTTTAATATGGGAAAACAATTTTCAAAAAGAAAAGTATGTACATATTACAAGACTAATCATAGTCAATTAAAAATTATGAATCCTATTATTATAGGAACCTAACAGTGGCTCCACATGGGGATGGGATTTCCTGGTGAAATGTCAAGAACTTTAAGATTAGTAGCCTTTGAACTTTGACTGTGCTTTCCTTGAAACTTTTTTCTGAGCTTTGATTTATTCATACTTAAGATATTTTGTCTTTCAAAGCTTAGGGCCTTCTCTACGGGATTCAACATTGTAATAAAAACATCCAATCCAATCTAAACTTTGCAATGTTATGTACAATGAGAAAAGTAAACAAAATGAATTACTATTAATCTGAGGAATAGTAATGCTTCAGCATCCTACGATTGCCAGGTCCACCTGGAAGACCTGATCCATCTAACCCCTTCAAAAAGAATTCATTGTTACCTCTGTAACCATAAATGATATAGGGACCTTTCGATAGGAAATCAAATTTACCATGTTTACCTTTATCTTCTTTTCTAGAATCCCACTTAAGAAATTTATCACCTATGTAAAAATCATCTTCCTTTGTTTTCTTGTCAAATATATTTTTAATTTTATCTTCGATAACTTGTGATTTGACATAGACTTCTTCCCTGGTTTGTTGTAGATATGTAGTCTGATTTATCCTTCTCTGAATATCATTAGTTTCTACATGCAGCGCTTGGATCATATTCATCACTGGCACTCCTAAAGAGTATCGAAAAACAACATTTATCCCATATACAAGCTGATATGGTGATGTACCAATTGACTTCTTTGTGGTGAGTATGTTTTCCCATAAGGGATTAACTAACCTTTTTTGTTAGGTCTTTTTATTTTCTTCTAGCAGTTTCTTGATGACATTAATGAGGATTTTATTGGAGGATTCTGTTGAGCCCTAAAATTGTCTTCTCTATTGCAAACCTTCACTTCATTTCATCATTTCTTTATCACTTCATAAGCCTAAAAATCAATGAAGAATGATTAATATTGCTTAAAGTTTACACATGAATGATAAACATATTGTATTTTCATGGTTTTTTGTTGTTTTAATAATTTTGTGCAATATAGCTACAGAATACAGATGTTCCGTACCTGATCAGGCGTTCTACGGCTATTTTTGTGGTTGAATATGTTCCAGGTGTCAATTGGAGGATTGGGCCACATGGGTGTTTCTAGATTGATGCCTACATGGATTCTATCCTACTCACTCAGTCCATATCAACAGAAAAGTGTGCCTAAACTCATGGTCAAAGGTGGAGTCAAAATATGTTATCCAAATGCAGTAGGACTCTTGATTTGAGTCTAGCAGTCCTATTACAAGTCTAAATTCGAATTAGCAAGAGTCCAGCAGTCCTATTGAAAGTCTAATTTGAATTAGCCACCTGTAGCAAGTATATCTCATAATCAGTTATGTAATTTCCCTTTAAATATTGGTTTTACAAGACAAAAAATATAGTTTAGAAAAAGTGCAATATAGTTCAGATTTTCTCTCTGTTTTCTAAAACTCAGTTTCAATAAAGAAGATTGACCAAAAAGACAGTTCAGAAAAAGTACAGTACAGTTCAGATTTACAGTGATACTCTGTTTTTAAATAAAGGAGATTAGCCTTTGATGTTGTTTTGATTACAACCTTGAGGATTTAAAGGATTAATGCCGAATTGATAGCAGAGGGCCCCTGCTATTCAAGGAGGTTTTACATGTTTTCTAGATAAGTCGTTTTCAATTCTGTTTTGTCATATTTCCTTACTTAGACAGCTTACTGAAATCACAGCTTTTAGCATTATGTTTCATGTCATTTTCTTAGATAAAGGATCCTCATGATATTGCAGTTAGTCTCTTTCTCAAGCTCTTCCAATACATCTCTATTAAATGAATGGGATTCAATTGTAATATTCTGAGTTATTAGCATTTCATTTTCTATTACTTAGTTAAAAGGAAGATCCTCATTATACTACAGTTAGTCTCTTTCAAAAGCTCTTCCAATAAACCTCTAATTCACGAATGAGACTTAGTTGTAATATTGTGAGTTATTAATTGTTTTTCCTTATCACATTATGATTAATCTCTTTCAAAATCTCTTCCAATAAACCTCTAACTCATGAATGAGATTTAGTTGTAATGTTATAAGTTGTTTCAACATTTCATAGGAGATCCTTACTACATTATAGCAATATTTTTGTCAAGCTCTTCCAATAAACTTCTATCAAATGAATGAGCTTTCACTGTAATGTTTTAAGTTACTGTTTGTTTCAGCATTTCCTTTTATGTTTTAGGAGATCCTCATTACATTAAAATTAATCTTTTTCACAAGCTCTTCCAACAAATCTCTAACTAAATGAATCAGATTAAGTTGTAGTGTTTTGAGTTACTTTTCATTTCATGAATGTTCATTTAGAAGCTATAATATCCATGGATTAGGACTCTCTGTTTTCATCATTTTCTAGTTAGGAACAGAACTTGCAAATAAACTCTGTTTTAATTCATTTATTAACATTTCCTTTTCTCTCTCTTGACATAGATTTAACTTCATCTTTTTAGCATAGAGTAGCATACTAAGAATCAAACATAAAAACCCCAAAACATCAATAAAACACTAAAACAAACGAAGTAAGAAAAAGGGATACTTAGGCACATATAGTGCATTACACTTCATCAGTTTACTAGCCCTGGTCGATAATTTATGTTAGCAATTTAGGACACTAAATTGACTAAACATTTTGGCTCCGTTGTCGGGGAAGTGTAACTAGGTAACCTTAATTCTTACATCAAAAAAAAAAAAAACTTCAATCACCTACCACACCCACTATATCATGTGGTGTAGTAAGAGCCACACATCCACATCATGAATTCATATTTTTGCAGGTAGAAGAGGAGGTGACAAAGGAGGTTGAAGAAATGGATGGAGATGATGACAATGAGGAAGATCCTTTTGGATTTCCCATTCAAGAAACTAATATCAACGTTCAAATGAAGAACATCCATCCATCTGTACTTCCTAACTTCAAAGGTATGAGATCAGAAGACCTGGAAACCTTTCTTTTTGAATTTGAAATAATTTGTAGATCTTATGGCTACTCATTGCACATGCAAAAATTGAATTTGTTTCCAGCAACATTAAAGGATAGAGCTCTTAGATGGTTCATGACTTTAGGAACAAATTCTATAAGGACATGGGATGATATGAAAAGAGTATTTTTGGAAAAATATAAAGGTTATTGCATGCACCATGACCTTATAAATGAAGTCTTTAAGATGAACCAAAAAGAGGATGAAAGCCTAGAAGATTTAGTGGAGAGATTTACTTATAATATCAAAAGATCTAAATTGCATAATTTAGGATCATATGCATTAAAAACTCTCCTACTAAATGCTATAAAGGATGAATGGATTGATCTTCTTAATCTTGTGGGAAAAGGAGATGTCTATCAATTACCATTTCAAGAAATTTGTGAACTATGCAAGAACATATCAAGAGGAAAAGCAAAGTGTGTAAGATCCCCTCAAGATCCATTTATGGCAAGAGTAAGTAAGTCAGCATCAGGATTGGTAAGTCAAACTGAACCTAACAATTTGCTAAACATTCTTGGTAATTTACATGAACAAACTGACATGCTAAGAATGCAAAACAAGCAAAAAGTTGCTTCATTTATATTTTGCCCTAAATGTAGAAAGAAACATGCTTTGCATGAATGTCCATTTGATAACATTAAAATGTGTAAAATTTGTGCAGGATCACATACTACTGACGATTGCCCATCATTACCAGGGTTGAAGGAAATTTACCAGAAGGATAATGGAGCAAATCAAGCATAAGAGCAACTTTGTTATGTAGCTCCAAGAGGACTATGGCAGCCTCATCAACCCAATATGATGCAATATCCTTATGCACAGTATCAAGGTTATGCACAACAATCTCAAGGTAATTGGAAAACACCCTTGCCTTGGCAACCTTGGCCATACCAATCCCAACCTCAAAATCAACCTTGGAAACCTTGGCCATATCAATCCCAACCTCAAAATCAACCTTGGAAACCTTGGCCATCTCAATCTCAACCTCAAAACCAATCTTGGCAACAAAGTTGGCAAAGGCCCTATAAAGGAAATCCACCATATCCTCAATCTTTCCCTCTCTATCCTCAATACCATCATCAATGTTATTCATACCATTCACCTCCACCACAACATCAATATCACCCTCATTTGACCTCAATTCAACCTTTCCCATTACCATCCACACAAACACCCCAAATATTCCCCACTCCACTACCTGCACAACCATTTCATATCCCCAACAATAAAACACCTCAATCAACTTACAATTTTGAGGTATTGCAAAATGATTCACCAGCTATCATTGAAGAACAATGACTGGAAGAAAAATATTCATAGAAGGTCCAAGAATCATGGATGTCTATTGATAAAGAGAAGTTATTGGAACTAGAGATTGAAAAGTCTCATGCATGCTTATCACCAGATTATATGAATGAAGATCACATCTCTGAAGACTTGCATTTCATGATAGAGGAAAGACAAGGAAGAGAAGATTACATTGAATCTTGGTTCAAGTCAATCATCGGATCCCAATGCTCAATTCTTCAATATCTTCTGACATCATCTAAATCAAGATAGTTGGTATCTCATATACTGGTACATATCAAAGAGTATCTTTCAAACCTGCATATGAGTTTATCTATCATATTGTTACAAACATGGCTCCATTGGAAGTATTCATATACTTGAACAAGATTTTATTTTTCAAGTAGAGTAGGACATATATAAAAAAAAAAAAGTAAAGAGAAAAATAAGTCCTATTGTGAAAACCAGCCTGTTGGCACAATTGGACATGAACTTTTCTTGAAAAACAGGAAACTAGTGAGCAAAGTTCACAATAAGTTCTGCAATTTCATGATGGTTTCAATATTTTATTATAGTTCTTAAAATCATTCTTCGTTCTATGCTCGAGTTGGCTGATGTGGAATTATTTAAGGTCCACCTTCCAACAGATCTTGTACCATCGACCTCAACACCTTATCTAGGATCAAAATCAGAGATTATTTGGAGTGCATTGGAGCTTGCATACATCAATGGCAAGCCTCCTCGTTGATAGCAATGGGAATACAACAATGTCTCTTGATTGTCAAACCTTGTAGGTGACTCGACTTCGACACATTAATTCATCCCTGTCAAGATGCACTCAGGTACCTTGACACTCATTTACATTATCAGTGAGTTGTTTCACATTGGTTAACTATTTTCATCATTGATTGGTAATCCAATGATTTCTTCTCATGCTCGAATTCAACACATGCATTCGCATGGTAAGAATTGTACCATGGATTTTGGCTTTGATGAAGACTAATGGTTTTATGGAATCAACAACAACTTGCAGCATAATTTTAATTAGTTTCTTATAGAAGCATGTTCATATTTTTGTCAATTCAACAATAGCTGTGGAAAGTGGCAGTTTCTGCAACTATTGCTATAGCAGCCTGTTTTTGTTTTTGCAACTTTTTCCAGAGGCAGTTTTGGCACAAATATTGCAAGAGATTGGAGCAGAAATAAAAAATTCCGAGCTTTTGGGTTTTCTCATAATATGATAAATTGAGTAATAAATGGACATAATTCAAAAATAAGAAATTTTGAGGGACATTTAGGATGGGTTTCTAAGGCGGATTTTCATTTTTCAGCATTATGGATAGATTAGGACAAATTTTGGTATTTTTGTACAACAGCACATTTTCTTAATCAAAATAAAATTATGAAAGCATGTGGTAGTATAAAAGGTAAAAATATATAGTTTTCCTTTTGAATCACTCAATTCGGTCGTAAAATGAGTTCGTGGCGTATTTTTTTGTTGCAACATTTGGCAGCATGAAGTGTGAAAGGGGGCAATAATTGATTTGATCATAACTTTCAAACCGTGCATCCATTGGTCCTGAAATTTTTATGGTAAATGCATTGAGGTAGGGTAAATAAACATAGAAAATTTCAGAAAATTTTAATTTGTATTCTTCATGAAATTGGCCACTTTCACCTACAGCCATTTCTCATTTTTCGGGAGATCTGTTCAACCAATGGCTGAAATTTTTTTGTCAGAAGATGCATAATATTAATGGTAACAACCTCCAAAAATTTCATGGAATTATGATGTACCATTTGAGAGAAATTGAAAAATTCATTTCATTTTACAATTTCACTCCATCTCACTCCACTTTCACTCCATCTCACTCTACTTTTATTCCATTTCACAATTCATATTCCACTTTCATTCCATTTAATTTCACATCCATATTCTATAGCCATACTTCATTTCTTTTTATAGATTTCATGCTGTAGCCACATCTTATTCAGCTGTTCTAACACAATTGTAAAACTTACAAAGAGATGATGATTACAGGAAATTGAAGGATTCTGTTTTGAAGACCAACATGCTAAAAGAGGACCAAAGGAACAACATCAAGCACAACAATTAACAAGGTCAAAATTCTGAGGTAAATTGTGAAAATGATTTTAATAGAAAAAATTTAAAACATGAAATAGATACAATGTATATAATCATATGTTTCCTAAACAACCTATCATTCAAATTGATTAACATATCTTGGCCATATCCCTTATCCAACAATCCATAACAGTCCTCATTAAACCTTGATTAATGACTAATGGTCATAATCACAAACATAACCTACTAGTCCACATCTCCTTAAGATTGTACCATTCACTTATTTCACCACAATTTCATAATAAACTCTCCATCAGATTCATAGCCACTTCATTTTCCCTCATAGCTTAATTACCTCCATCCATTCACCTCCATTACACTTCACAGCCAATTTATTTTTAAGCATAGGAAAGTGAAAACAAAGGGGAAGATACTCTGCATAGTTGAAGAATGGGTCTAATTGTCAAAACAGAACCAGCAGAAGTCAAGTATCTGGAGGGATATCCACAAGTCAAGGAGCTACCACAGGATGGTTGAATTTTATAGAAAAATTTGATGGCTTCCATAAGGAGATTACAAAATCATTTTCTAGATCTTTTGATGGAGTAGAAGTATAGATTGGAGACACCAAATTCACAATAACAGAATCAATTTTGGCTGAGGCAACAGGACTCCCAAGGAAAGGAAAATGGTGGTTCAAGAACAAGGAATTTCATAATGAGTCTTGGAAGGAGATACTCAAAAATCCAGTTGGGAAGGTTTCTTTTAAGAAATCATTTTCAAGAACTAGAAGAAACATCATCTAAAGAAGAGACTGTTAGAAGAAGCAAGAGAAGAAAAGCTGATAAGGTTGTTGAAAATAAACATGATACATTATCACAAGAAGAGAGTGAAGAATTGATTTCTAAAAAGTTGGCAAAAATTAGGAAACGGGTTAAGGTCAAGAGAAAAGAGAAGATAACAAGTAAATATACTGATGAAGAAAATGAAAATCCACCAAAGTTAAGGAGAAGTTCTAGACTCAAAGGAATAATGAAAAATACATTGGTTAAAAACACAGGAATTATAAATATTGAAGATGAAGAAACTTCGGTTCAAACACCAGTTGATAGATCTCATTTACATTAGTTTGAAGAAGAGACTCATAGAAGAACTCCTGATATAGACCCGACTCAATAGAAAATATATGATTATGTGGAATCTCTGGAAAGAAAGGCCTCATAACATCAAGGAAGATCCCCCAGTCCACAAGAACCTCCAATAGAAGCCTTAAGAAAATATAACTATGAAATGGAGATACTGAATGGACATATCAAAAATGAGAATGAAATATTGAGAGAACAAATTAAATTAAAGAATGCTATGAATGATACTCTCACTCTGCAATTGGGTACACTGCATAAAGAAAACAGGAAGCTAAAGAAGATAAATAAGAAACTGAACAAGGCCCTCATAAATCATAAGTTCAAATTATTCATGAGAAAACCCAGAGTGACACTGACCACCAAAAGAAGTAGAAAGATAAAGCTAGATGTTCTAGTAGAGGTTTCAGAGCACATGGAATAAAGTTTTGATGGAATTGTATGAGGACATGAAAGAGTTTTGCAATGGGGGTATGTTGAGCCCTAAAATTGTCTTCTTTGTTGCAAACCTTCACATCATTTCATCATTTCTTTATCACTTCCTAAGCCTAAAAATAAATGAATAATGATTAATATTGCTTGAAGGTTACATAAAAATGATTAACATATTGTATTTTCATGGTTTTTTGTTATTTTAAGAATTTTGTGCAATATAGCTACAGAATAAAGATGTTCCATAGCCGATCAGGCGTTCCGTAGCTATTTTTGTGGCTGAATATGTTCTAGGTGTCAGTTGGAGGATTGGGCCACATGGGTGTTTCTAGAATGATGCCTACATGGATTCTATCCTACTCACTCAGTCCAGATCAACAGAAAGGCGTGCCTAAACTCATGGTCAAAGGTGGAGTCAAACTATGTTATCCAAATGCAGTAGGACTCTTGATTTGAGTCCAGAAGTCCTATTACAAGTCTAAATTCAAATTAGCAAGAGTCCAACAGTCCTATTGCAAGTCTAATTCGAATTAGCCACCTGTAGCAAGTATATCTCATAATCAGTTATGTAATTTCCCTTTAAATATTAGTTGTACAAGACCAAAAAGACAGTTCAAAAAATGTGTAGTACAGTTCATATTTTCTCTCTGTTTTCTAAAACTCTGTTTCCATAAAGAAGATCGACCAAAAAGACAGTTCAAAAAAGGTATAGTACAGTTCAGATTTACAGTGATACTCTGTTTTTAAATGTTGTTTTAAGAAAGGAGATTATCCTTTGATGTTGTTTTGATTAATACCTTGAGGAGTTAAAGGATTAATGCCGAATTGATAGCAGAGGGCGCCTGCTATTCGAGGAGGTTTTACATGTTTTCTAGATAAGTCATTTTCAATTCTGTTTTGTCATATTTCCTTACTTAGACTGCTTTATGAAATCACAGCTTTTAGCGTTATGTTTCATGTAATTTTCTTAGATAAAGGATCCTCATGATATTGCAGTTAGTCTCTTTCTCAAGCTCTTCCAATACATCTCTATTAAATGAATGGGATTCAATTTTAATATTCTGAGTTATTAGCATTTCATTTTCCAATATTTAGTTATTATACTACAGTTAGTCTCTTTCAAAAGCTTTTCCAAAAAACCTCTAATTTACGAATGAGACTTATTTGTAATATTGTGAGTTATTGATTGTTTTGTTTCATAGAATATCCTTATCACATTATGATTAATCTCTTTCAAAAGCTCTTCCAATAAACCTCTAACTCATGAATTACATTTAGTTGTAATGTTATAAGTTGTTTCAGCATTTCATAGGAGATCCTTACTACATTATAGTAATATTTTTCTCAAGCTCTTCCAATAAACCTCTATCAAATGAATGAGATTTCACTGTAATGTTCTAAGTTATTGTTTGTTTCAGCATCTCCTTTTATGTTTTAGGAGATCCTCATTGCATTAGAATTAATCTTTTTCACAAGCTCTTCCAAAAAATCTCTGACTAAATGAATCAGATTAACTCGTAGTGTTTTGAGTTACTTTTCATTTCATGAATATTCATTTAGAACCTGTAATATCAATGGATTAGGACTGTCTATTTTCATCATTTTCTAGTTAGGAACAGAAGTTGCAAATAAACTATGTCTTTATTCATTTATTAACATTTCCTTTTCTCTCTCTTGACATAGATTTAACTTCATCTTTCTAGTATAGAATAGAATACTAAGAAGAAAAACATAAAAACCCAAAAAACATCAACAAAACACTAAAACAATGAAGTAAGAAAAGGGATACTTGGGCACTTACAGTGCATTACACTTCATCGGTTTACTAGCCATGGTCAATAATTTATGTTAACAATTTAGGACACTAAATTGACTAAACAGATTCTACAATTATATTACCTTGAGGGTAATAGGCAGTGGAGTAGCCAAGGCAAATGTGGTATTTATTATATAAATCAATCACTTTATTAGACTTGAAAGGAGTTGCATTATCAGTAATCAGATTTCGGGGGAATCCAAATCTAGACAGTATATTATTTTCAAGAAATGAGATTATGACAGAATCAGTGGCTTGTTTAGAAGGAATGACTTCTATTAACTTGGTGAAATAGTTTGTGGCTAAAAAAATCCATTTGTGCTGGGCTGAGGAGGGTGGGTGAATTTCACCAATGAATTCTAAACCCCATTGTTGAAATGCCATATATGTGGAGATGGGTTTGAGGGGTAAAGGTAGTAGCTTTTTCTTCCCTTTAAAGATCTGGCATTTTTCATAGGAGATCACATACTTTCTAACATCTGAAAAAAGAGTGGGCCAGTAAAAACTAGCCCTCAAGATTTTATCTGCAGTTGATTTCCAGTAAAGGTGTCTTCCATAGTCACCTGGATGAAACCCTTCCATAACTTTATAAGCTTCATATTTTAGTAAACAATTTAATAAAATGCCACCATGATCTTTCCAAAACAGAGCATTATCTATGATACAAAATTTCATTTCCTTTAACTTTAAAAATCTAGCTTTAGTTCTTGAAAATCCAAGAGGAGCTTGTAAGTTTAGTAAAACAAATATGATATATTCATACCAAGGTGAATCTAGAAAATCTTCACTGATCTCTGGAGTCGCCATCTCTTCCTGGTCATTTAATTGAGCAGTAAAATTTATATCTAAGGCCTGACAGTTCGATTCAACCATGAGTTTGGCTAAACCTTGGCCTTTAATGAGTTTGGTGGGCTTAATTTCCATGTCATATTCCAAAATATTGGCAATCCATTTGCCTATATTACCATCAGGCCCCATTCTGAGTCAGAATGTCCTTTACTACTAAATTTGGGACATATGCAATGATGTGACAATACAAGATGTATACTTTGAAATATTTAATTGCCTTTACTAAAGAAAGTGCTTGTTTTTCCATTGTTTTGTACTTTAGTGTCGCATCTCTTAGGGATTTGCTGAAAAAATAAATGGTTTGTTCATAACCCTGATCATTCTTTTGCAGCAAGACTGTTGCAATGGTATGTTCTGAAGCAAAAAAATAATAAAATGTTTTTTGAAATCAGGACTTATTAGGACTGGTGTTCTTGTAAAGGCTTGTTTCATTGATTCAAAGGATTGTTTAGCCTCTACTGTCCATTTAAGTGGTGAGTATTTCTTTAACATGTTATTCATTTCTCTAATTATTTCTGCTAAGATTGAAATGAATTTTATGATAAAATTGATTTTACCCAAGAAAGCCTGCAATTTGTTGATATTTCTAGGATGACTTATGTTCAAAATGGCCTCTATTCTTGTTGGGTATATCCTAATTCCCTCTTTTGAGATTATATGTCCTAACAATTTACCTTCTTCAATTCCAAAGAGTATTTTTTAGATTTAAAGAAATACCAAATTTTTTTCATTTAGTAAACACTTGTCTTAGATGATCTAGATGTTCATTGTCTGTTTTTGCGAATACTGTTATGTAATCTAGATAAATGACAATAAAATCATGAATTTCTTTGGCAAAAGCTATGTTCATAGCTCTCTGGAATGTGGCTCCTACATTCATTAATCCAAAAGGCATTTTCAAATACATGAAATTACCCCAAGGAGTAGTAAATGTTGTCTTTGGTTGGTCTTCTAGCTGAACTAAGATGTGATTATATCCAGAGAATACATCAAGTAATGAAATCTTGGATGAACCAGCCACCCTGTGTAAAATATGATCCATCTTGGGGAGACGGTAGTTATCTTTTAGGGACACCTTGTTTAAATTTCGGAAATCAACACAAAGTCTGATTTCCCCTATTTTCTTCCTAGTGGGAACTAAGTTTGAAACCCAATCAGAATATATGATAGGTGCAATGATCTGTGCTTCATACATCCTTTTAACCTCATTTTCAATTAAAGGCATAAGAACTATATTAATTCTCCTAAGCTTCTGTTTAAAAGGTTTTTGATCTTCTTTGATAGGTATTTTGTGTTGAATGATGTTGGTGTCATAATATTTAAGGTCTTCATAACTCCATGCAAATACATCCTAAAACTCCTTAAACAGAGCTATGTATTTCAGTTTTTCATCTTGAGGTAATTCTTTGGAAAGTTTGATAAGCTTAGGTTTATGTTCTGTTCCTATATTTCATTCTTCTATGTATGATCTTAATGGTTCCATTTTTGGTTTTCTTGCAACGTCATTTGAATAAAAAATCTCTTCTAATGGGGCTAATCCCTTAGGTAAAAATTTATTCTTAAGGTTTAAAATGTCAGAATCATCATCAGTTATTTCTTCTATTTCTACCTTTTATAATTTATCTATTTCTACTTGAGTGAATTTAGTGGGTTCAGTGGAATCTAAATTATTTACATTCATTTCACTATCTTTAGTTTCATCTACTGTACAATCAGTGCCTATGTTACAATTCTGGAATTCTCCCTCATCACTCAGTAAGTGGTAGATTTGACTGTCCTCTGTAAAAAAATACCAACATTTTAAGTTGTCTGGTATAGTAGGCATGTATCTTACCTCTACTGTATATTGGTGATTTGGCTGAAAAGGCAGATTGCAGGTGCTAGCAAAAGTTGCTAAACTGTGTGCCTGTATGTTCTATTTTCTAGGAATTACAACAAAGTCAATTTCAAGAAATTCTTTAATCAGATCTATAAATGTTTCTCTGTACTGGCTTAATCTAGGATTATATATAGAATATTCTCCTCTAATTTGTTTTACAATTAAGTCAGAGTCTCCCATGATAGAAACTCTTTTTCCTCCTAGATTTCTAACAATCTGAAATCCTAAGATTAAACCTTCATACTCTACCATGTTGTTTGTACATTTAAAGTTTAATCTAAAGGAAAAACCTTTTGAATGATTTTTTCCATGTTATGAATCCAAACTCCTACTCCTACTACTAGTTTATTTACTAAACCATCAAATTCTAAGTGCCACATTGATTCATGAAATATATTTTCACTTTCAACTTCCTTCTTTTTCTGTTTTAAAAATGTGTTTTTATCTATGCCAGAATCTGAATTACATAAAATGAAAGAATCCATATCATAGTGAATAGAGTAAATAGGACAGTTTTGTGGTTGTTCTATACTACTGATCATGTACTTCATTAAAGTCTCTCTCTAAAGCTTTTTGGGTTGACCAAAAACTGAAATTGTGGCATAATACATGTCTAATTGTAGAGATCTCTGTAGTTTTGCTCCCCATGAGCGAGATAATAGCATTCCATACTTTGGAGTGATATCAGCTACTACAATATCCATGACTATAATTTTTCCCGGGTATTGGACTAAAGTGACAGATAAATCTTTTATTAAACCAAGACATCTCACTTTGCTAGAATCAAAATAAAAGAGATCTTTATATGGTCTAGTGATGTCTAGATTCAAAGTTTGCATAATTTCTTTTGGCATCAAGTTGTGGGATGCTCCTGAATCTAACATAGGATTGTGTAATATTTGATCATGTATACTCAAGCTAATGTAGAAATGAGGAACACCACCTTCTTGATGTTTTCCATTTACCTCAGGGCCAAAAAGTAGTTTTGGTTTATCATCATTTAGATTTACAGAGTCTTATCCTCCATTGATGTTCAATGTTTCAGTGATCTGTGATTTCTATAAATCATGTTTTACCAACTCTGTCAAAGGAATTGGTAATTTCAGTTTGGAAATTTCAGTTTGGATGTTAAATGGTGCTTGTGTTTTTCCTAACTGAATAATTTCTTCTTTACTAACTACAGTTTGAGTGTGTTGCTCTTATTTATCTACAGTCGGTTTTTTTGTTCGAATTTCCACTGTTTTGCTATTTTCAATCTTCTTTTGTGGGACAGTTTGAGTAGAAGTGGTAGTTTTGGCAGCTTTTGAAGTTTTAATAGCTATTTTGGTAGTAGTTGTTTTAGGATCAGCTGATTTTTTATCAGCAGAAGATGTTTTTCGATCAGCTAAAGTTTTAGAAGAAGGTGTTGTTTTAACGTTGGTTGTTGTTTTAGTAGCAGCATATTTTTGAGGGTCAGTTGATGTTTGAACATCAGTATCTGTAATATCTACAATTTTAGGACTTGGTGCAATTTTTGGACTAGAAATTTTCTGATTAGGATTGGAATGTTTATGGGTTTCGCTAGAGCTTTGTTGTGTTTCCCTAGAGCTTTGATGGGTTTCCCTGTGGAGAATTTGAAGTACTTTGGTTGTAGGAGATTCTATTGTTTTCTCGGTCTGAGTTTGAGCATTTTTCTTAGTAGGGGCTTCTACATTTTTCTTAATCCTAAGGTTATATTGCTTGTGAACATCATTAATGGAAAATTCATAACCTTGATTATAATCAAAAGGATATCCAGATTCTAACTGTAATTGTTGCACCTCATATAATTCCTATTCTTCTTGTGTAAGAAAAATAGTATCATTAATTGTTTCCCATTAAGTTAATCTGAGTGTCTTCATCTTCTTCATTTTAGTGAGAACTTTCAGCATAGTTCTCTTGGAAAGGTGGTCTTATTTTTTGGTTAGGTGTTTATTCTCTAGATTTACTAGTGTTGGTGTTTTTTCTAAAGTTGGGATTTCTTATTTGAGGACCTTGTTGTTAATTATCCCACTGTGGTTTCCTTTCCATTCTTTCTAATCTATCTATCATTTTTCCATAGATTTGTCTAAACTATCTATTTTACTATATGATGTGGATGTTTCCTCTTTTATTGTTACCCTTCTTTCATTCTTCTACACTAACTGCAATGTTTTGCATTTGTTCTAGTGTTTCTGGGTTCCTTTCTCTCAATTGGTATGACATATCCATATCAAAATCATCAGGAAACTTGAGTAAAGCTAGATTTGGTGGGGGTTTATTTTTTTCTCAAATAGCATTATAGATAATATTGAATCTAGTACAATAGTCCTGAACTGACTCATTAGGTGCTCTTTTTATGTGTTCATATTCAGAAAAAATTTGTAAAGGATTCTTGTTTTTCTCCCATCTATTGATAAAATATCTATGCAAAGCTTCTAAATCAGCAATATGATTGGCAGGTAAAGCTTTAAACCATTTATTTACTTCTCCAGCTAAATTTTGGGCAAACAGTCTCATTTGAACATCAACTTCATCAATTTCATGCAATTCAAAGTAATAAGACATTGTTTTAACATGTTGTTGTGCAGTGTATTGACTAGTTCCATCAAATTGAGGGATTTTTCTTTGGTAATCTTGGGGAATGTTATGTAATTGAGATGGTAGGACCAATGGGGCTAAGATTCTGTCTAGGACGGGAGGTAAATTAGTGGTGCTTGGTGCTTGGTGATGAGGTTGAAGTACTTGCAGATGAGGTTGGAACACTAGAAGATGTACTTGGAAATGATGCTGAAGTGCTTGAATATGTAGCAGCAGTGCTAGAAGGTGAACTTGAAGTGTTTGGAGATGGAAATAAAACTCTAGGTTGAAGAGGAAGCTTGGGGATGAATGATTATGTGGAATTAGGTGTAATGGAAATAATATATGGGGTGGTAGTAAATAAATTTGAATTTACAGACTCTGAATGAATAGTAGAAGGCTTAGGGCTATAAGCAGATAAAGCAATCAATTCAACATAATGTTGGAGATAAGCTTCATCAATTTCCTTAATCAAAGTTGCAGTTAAAGCAACAAGTTTATCATAAGGTTCTACAGCTTTTTTTTATCTAAATCAAGTGAAACAGTTTCCTTCTTAGTTTCAATAAATGAAATGAAATCAGGATCTATTAAACTATCATAAATGGAACTTTCTGATTTAGTTCTAAACAAATATTGTTCAAAAGATAAATCAAATTCAATGTCTTGTAAACTTGATAATTGTTTGGGAAGGGAATTTTCTTTGATCAATGGATTTTTATTTCCTAAACTTTCTACTTTTTTATTTTTCTTTAAAATTCTGTTAGGATTATCTACTATCACAGAAGGTTCTAGATCAGGATGAGACCTAGTATAGTAGGTTCTTCTTGAAGCCAAAATTTTAGTTTTTTATGAAAAGTTTATTCACAACCCTAAACACAAACTCAAGGTGAAAAGATGAGTAAAATTATTTCCTTTAAGGTTTATTTTAAACACAGAGGACCTATTTCCCCAGTGGAGTCGCCAATATTTTATCACTCCAATAATTCTCAAGAGTTGTAAATCTTTTTGGTTTAAAGAATATTAGAGGTAACCACAAACCTACTTTTAAGCTTTAGGATCTAGCCTTCTTAATTCTCAGAGAGGGCTCTCTCTATATGATTTAAGTTTTTTGATTTTAGTTGATTTTAGGCTATTTATGTAAGATTGCTTGGGTTTTTTTTTTTTGGTTTGGTTTGGTGGTGGAATCACTGATTTAGATGGATAGATGTAGGACTATATTCCATTGGGCTAATGGATTCAATGTGTCCAGCAACAGAGCAGAATCAAGGTTCTAAAGGGAAGTGTTCATAGGGCAAGATAGCTAAGTAACTTCAGATCTTTAGGCTGGATGATGAAATGGTTTCAATCGGGATAAGAGAGCAATTAAGAATTCTCAGATCCAGATAATGATGGAAATGGAAGAGTTCAATCGAAACTAGGGAGAAATTTCCCTAATCTGGATAGCAGTAGAAAACATGAAAATGACATAATAGTTCAAAACAGAGTGTTTTTAAACAAATTCTGAAATAATATTCCTGTTATACATTTGGATTTAGAAAACATGCAAGTATGTGAAAACTTCAGATAATAACAAAGAACAATTGAAAGTACTTCATTGAAGTGGCCCAACACATGAATCCTGTAATATAATGCCTTTATTACTCAATCTAGTCAGCTGACTTGAAAATGGTACAAATAAACCTCTTGTTCAGATTAGTACATATATAGAAATGTTTAGAAATCCACAATCCACACTCAATACTTTGAATTGTGAAGTATTTATCCAAAAATTCTTACAAAATATCCTAAAACAAACTTAGGAATTATTCAAGGAAAAATAAATATCTTCATGCAAGAAGATAGAGACAACTATCTAACTAATGCAAGTTGTCCCTGCTTTTATTGATTTGTTGTTTGATGTCTTTGATCTTTTGCTGATTTTTCTCTGAGTGTTGCTCAACAAAGGCTGTATTTTAGGCTATTTGAGTGTCTATTTTGTTAATTTTGCTTCTACTTACTACATTCTCTTTATTTAGCTTTAACCATCTGACTTTCATCTGATACACTTTAAAATCTGATACTCTTCTTGTTATCGCTTTCACTTTCACTTTCAGAGTAAATCAGACAACTTCTCCCAATCTTCTGCATCTGGTAACTTGATCTTCACCATTCTTTTGAATATCTCATTAGATTCTATATACTTTGAAAAAATTGGCTTGTTAATGAATAAATTTTTTACCTCATCTTGTAGGTAAAAGAGGTTCTCAAAACTTTCGTAGAGTACTTTCCCTGTTGGAATTCCTTGCATGGTTGAATTATTAGCTTCCTCCTTTGCCACTTCTCTGATTTTATTATCGTAAATTCTTGTTTCATCAAATTTTCATTAATAACCAGTTGATTTCTATGACCTTTCTACCTCATAATATCAAATTTCATCATGAATCTGGTTATGGCAAGCTCCATGTTCTGACACTTTTCTTCAAGTTGAACCATTAAGTTTCTCTTAGAAATCACCTTCCTAACTTCTAGGATTGTTTTTTTCCTATCACTAATTCTAATTTCCTCTAATTCCTTCTTGTTCTTTGAATTAAGAAACATGATGATTTCATTATTCTGGATGGACATTTCCTGCATTGCTTTCACTAGTTTACCTGCCTCATCACTAGGTTGTGTTATTGGTGTAATAGGAAGTGATGTAGCTATTGGAATTGATGGAGCGAATGATTCTGGAAATGTAGAAGGAACAACTGTAGTGACTGTAGATATAACAGTGACACGGATTGCTTATGATCTGGTATTTTTCTCCTCTACTAACTTCTCAATTTCATTTTCCATTTCTTTCAGCTGGGCAGTTAACTGGAGAATAAGGTTCATCATCTCATCTTTTCTTCCTTCATTCTCTAACACTTCCTTTGCCTGTGGATGTTTAGTAGGAGGAATTTTGAGATGTTTCTTTAATGCAACAATGTTTACATTATTTTTCTTCATGAGTTCTTCTGCAACTTTGACATTTTTTGGATCATATCCTACTTCAATAATCAAATCTTCCAGAGATTTAATTCTGATATCGTTAGCCTGTGAGGATGCCTTTTCTAAATTTATCTCACCTCTGATCGTTTTGAGAGTGTTTTATAGCTTTTGTACACTCATGGCTTTGTTTTTCATGGTAGAATACAACATTTCACCAACTTTCTTGTGAAATTCTATCTAGTCTATAGGATGAAGATCTTTTTCTTGAACTTCATATAATGTATTTTTATAATATATTGATGACTTTGGATGTCTCACTGTTGACTATAGGAAATTCATCTGCATCTTCCTCATCTCATAGTCGAATGCTGAAATTAATCTGCTTTGGACACTAGGTGATTGCTTCTAGTATTGGGTATATGTATCAACCTTTAATGCCTCATTCTTGATCTTGATCTCTTTAAACTTCTACATACTATCCTATTCTTTTTCTGCTGGCTTACTGGATGAAGAAGCTTCAACACTATGCTGCTTTTGAATAATCTGAGTGTTAGATGTTGAAGGTTGGTGAGTTTCCTCTGAAACTGCGGGAGGATCATTGCCTTTTACCACTGTATCTGTATCAATCACTTCAATAGTTTCCACTTGTTTAGTTACAGGATTTAATTTTGGCTTCTTCCTGTAGATCAGTTTAACTTTATTTTCAGTGGTATTTTGTGATGAGTATGATCCTTCTTCTCTTTCTCTCTTGGAATTTCTATCCTGTGGAGTTGTAGTCTACAAGATGGAACTAGTATCACCTTGCTTCTCTACCTCTTTCAAAGTGTTCTCCAACCATTAAGATTGATTGCAGTATTTCTCAGTGTTTGGCTATGATTCATGTACATAAGGATTTAATTTACATTTGACTCTTAACTTGCTTATAACTCCTAAAGGATCATAATACCATTGGAAACTTTGTCTGAAACTAAATTCTTGCAAATATTTTTCTACTTGTTGACCTGCATCTCTATCGTTACAAATAAAAGGACCAATCTGATTCTTTATCTTAAATTGTGTCTTATTTTTGGCTGAAAAGAAATTTATTCCGTCAGAGTTACGAATTTGCCTGATATATTCAAGTGAAAATAACCTCATTAGGAGGTATTTGGGCAGCTTATATGGAAAGAGATTAGATCCATATACCCTAATCTCTATGTGGTTTTGATAAAGGTACCAATATTCTGTCCTACTGTGTTCTGATAACTACAGGACCTTTTTAATCTCATCACTAACTCTTGGTTGAATGTTGTTGTTTAGCATGTTGACAATGCGATGGATGAATGAGCCAATGAAGTCTATATATGTGAACTTAGTGGAGTCTTTCCTTATTAAGGATGTCGAAAATATTACTGACTTTAGATTACCTTAAACATCCAATTTTTGAAGGTTAATAGAAAATCTTTTAGGTTGAAAGTATAGAAACATGTGGAACAGAAAAGATGAATACTTGAAAACACCTTCTTCAGGCATTTTAAGAAGTTATTCATGAATTGTATCAGCAAGGTACTGGGAAAAATTGAATGGGGTAGTAGGAGGCTGACCAGGGGAGAAAATAGATAGAAACCCTAGGACTGAAGCATCAGCATGCTCATCAGTAAAATAACCTAAAATACAGGAAATCCTGGTAATGATATGCCTGGTTCTTTCAGAAAATATTGTTGCTGGATAAGGAGGGTTAGTCTTGGGAGTTTCTACGGATGAAGGAATCAATTTTTCGAATATATGGAACCTCTTGGGGAAGTATAGTTTCAGATATAACTCAGTGAGGATCTCAATGGACAGTGGGGTTTTATTAGGCCTAGGCTAGATTTGTAGCATTTGGTTTATTGATTCAGCTGTAATGGTGAATAAGATTTCTTTACCAGGCATTACAATGTCTCTCTGATTAGGTAAATAACAAGTTTGACAAAGTTTGATGACCTCCGAACATTGGAATGTCTATGGGACAAGGTACTTGGGAAAATTGGACTCCCAAAGGAAAACATCATCAACTTGGTCAATTGATTTGTCATGGCTCTAGCAGTGGAGCACAAGGAGGTTAAATTTTGTGATAGGGTCACTAATTTTAAATCTTTGTGTGCTAAGGGAGTGTGTTCTACATCCACAACTGGAGGTTTCAGGGGATTAAGTAATACAATTCTTTAAGAATCCATTTGTTTTTTTAGTTTTAATCAATTAATCATTATCTCTATTGATAAAACAGTCTCAGGCCTTGGGAATTTTGTAAAAATATGACTAGGGTCTGCAGAAAAAGGTTTTAGAGGAAATAAAAGATTTTTTGTGGTCTAAAAATTTCCTAGCAGGTTCAATTAACTAACAAGTTACTTTCTTTTCTTTAGGAACAGACCTTTGCACTGAGGAATACCTGGAAAGGGTTAATTTCTTGCTTTGTAGAGGTGGTTTTGGATGCACCAGATGCCTTATAAGGCTTTGGTTTTCTTTATACTATTTTAAACAGGTTCTGCAACATATTTGGCAGCAAGAATCTCTAATTCTAATGAAAAAGGGCTTAAAAATAGGTCATTATAAATTATTTATCTATGGAATAAGTCTACAATAGCTCTCTTTCTGCAAAAGTGTAACAGAAATTGGTGAAAAAGGCTGCAAAGGGCAGTCTTATGATTTTTAACCAGCATTGATTAAAATTAAATGTGCAGTGTTAATCTCAAATGATAGGGTGGTATTTATAATGGAAAAAAAATAGGCTTGAGTGGTTTTCACATTGGTAAAATCAGGTGGGTGTATTCTTTTGGAGGTTGCAATGCAATGAAAGGCTGCCACGTAGTAGGGAGCGGGGACTTGAAAACCACTTATTTCGCATGGTCTCGGGGTTGTTAAAGATCGAGCTTTCGGGTGTGTGATAGGGGCTATTGGTCATTGGATCTGAGGAATCGCAATCAGATGATTGGGCGAATGGGAAAGATGAATCGAGGACTTGACAGGTGCTGGGGCCCGGGATAATATTATGTGATGTGTTTAATGTGATATAAGAAATGAATTGATTTATATGGGGTCACGAATTTATAATAGTGGGGAATTAATATAATACGATTTTAAAGGTTTAATGGGAGTTAATATATAATGGTGGTTAATAAAATATACATGCGGGGATGTTAATATGTGAGGGATTTTAAAATACACAAAGGATAGTGCTAAAACTAATATCGGGAAGGATTTATCAATGTGGGACACGACATATTTTATAACTTTAGACTTAGGATAAGTGTATTTTATAGGGTTTTGAATGAAAAGGGAAGTTAATAAATGGTTTTTACTTTTCCAAAGAGAAAATGTATTTTTAACTAAGAAAAAGGGGTTTTTCTAAGGAAAATGAGTGAATTAAGGGGAAAAAAGATTAATATGAAGGGGAGGGATATTTTTACAAGGGAGATAAGTCAAGAAGGAATTTAGTAATATGAAATGACCAATTTCTGCTATCCATGCCTTGTGAAAACTGCTTCTACCTACCCATCATCAAACCTAACATTTTTTCTTCATTTATTCATGTGCATTTAAGCTTGCAGACCCTTTTTATTTTTCTTTTAACAGCAAACTATCTAATTCTGACCTTATTACTTCTATGGCTCAATAAACTATTGAGATCATTTATTATTCTCTACCTAACTATTGATCTGCCAAGTTTAAATAGTTTGGCTAGATCTTTATTCTCTATCTATCAGCATGAAATTTAAAGCATGAATAATCAAGATTAAGTTGTTTGACTATCATGGATTGTGGCATTTTTGACAAGCTGCACACAATCTTATTTTTCTAAGTAAAGTAAAAATTAGTGGAATTTGAATTTGCATCACTTTCAAGGTCTATTTTTATCTCTTTTTTGTTGGGGTTCATTTTTTAGATTACTTTTTATCTTTTTCTTTCAGTCCTTTGATTTTTCTTTTAGGACTTTTACCCTCTTTAAATTTTTTCTTATGGGAAAACAATTTATAGAAAGAAACATATGTACATATTACAAGACTAATCATAGTCAATTCAAAATTATGAATCCTCTTATTATAGGACCCTAACAGGTACCACAATGAATCTTATTGGTATTTTGTTTGTTCTACACATACACAACAGTTTGTATGTTATCACTTGCACAATAGACTTTGTTGTAGGTTGATACCTTTAGCTTCCCCTAGTCATTTCATATGTCTCAAGCACCTATGTTTTAAAAAAAAATCAGTAATTTTGGGTCATCCCTTTTATAGGTTGAACTATGATTTCGTTAATCATATCAACAGTTAATATTACTGGCATGTGCATCCACATATACTTGTCATGCATGTAGTCTAATGATATTTTGACAATGTCATTTTCCTCATTCCATCCTCCAAAATGAAGAATATTGAATAGAGTCAAAATTCCAGTTTATTTGATGTCTACGCACATTCTATTATAATCTTATAACTCAAGAAGTCTACAAGGATCACATCTGTTGTGAGATGAATATTTAATCTTATCTAAATAACTTTGCACCATCCCTTAGTTTTTCACATTAGGTGGAAGGATCGACACTTCTATAGTATATTTTTCATCACAGGGAATAGAAACATAGATATGTGTTTCCTTGAGTGGTGGCACATACTAGGGCTTGACCTTGTAGCTTTATGTCCTGGTTGAATTAACAGTTTTAGAACTCGACCTTACACTAACATTCTCCCAAAATATTCCTAAGTCTTTCATTCTCAATGATGTATTCTTCATTTTTTCCTTACCCTCGCCTTTCTAATGGAACAACAGATGCTTAGTTGATGGCTTCCATTAACCTGAGGGCCTAATCTCTTTTCTCAATGATCTATAGTAGATACAGATTCGCCTAGTGTTTTAATTCCTTATTCTTGGCTCTACTCTAAGAAAATTCACTCAACCATTAACTTTACCTCATGCCTCCTCTCAACTTAACCCTTTCACGTCTCCAAACTTCACAACCATACTATATACATTCACCATCTATTATTAATATTGTCTATATTATTATTCCCCCATGAACATTTCAATTCACCTTGGAACCATAATCATAGGCAATCTACCACCCATGTTGGATCCCTCACTCCATAGGTGGGTTTTATCATCATGTTTTCCCACGGCGATCATGCCCTAATGTTGGTGTTTTCTGTAAAAGGTTCCTATACTGCTTAGTAGCTATGGCTTTGTAGTTCCTATATTTTTTGAAACATATCCACTAGGTTTCATACTCCACATTCTCTAGCCTACCATTTTCTAACAATTCTATTGGTCATCCAGTTTTCTGGCATTTCTAGTAATGTTGCCCCAAATATCATGTGTGTCGATTGTTATGCCCCATATCTATTCTGCTGCCACTTCACCCCTGTACACAAATTTCTATAAATTAGGACGACCCCCAATATTCTCCACTTGATAGTATAACAATGATACTGCATGATGCTTTTCCCATTGCATAGTGTTATACAATTCTAGACAATGCACTACAAATTTTTACCCCTAAAAATCCCAAAAAACCCTAACTACTAAATTTGAACAAACACATCATAAATATACTACAAACTTCAACCAATCTACCTTATTTATGTAGAACGGGTAGAATTCCTTATGACTCCTTACATTAGGTGAACAAGATCTTGGTTGTCCTTGTATAGCTACATCCATCTCTCGTTGAAAAATCCTCCATATGGTGTACCATCCTAATTCTTTTGTTGTACCACGGCTACATATGTTATAGGTTGGATGATATATGGCCCCATACAATGGATCTAGAATTTTCCTGGATGTTTTAAAAACCTTTTCCATATAGAAGCACTAAATATCTGAATAGAAAAATATTTTGCTTAATTTGTATCTTTCCATGCTTTGTCTCAATCCTTCTGCACTTCTTTGTGGAATCTGGATACCACTTGATCTTCTTCCAGATGTAGTAGGTCTTGCAATATTTATTCAATTTTGCAAAATTATATGACCTACATGGATAGTAAAATGCACAAACTTGACACCAAAAACTCCATTAGCATTATAGCTTCCTTCCCATATACTAATTGGAAGGGTGTTTTTCCAGTCAACTTTAATGTGGCCCTTTAGGCCCATGAGATTGTTCATGTCCTCATATCCCAATCATGACACTACAAATTACACACCTTAGTGAGTGTGATATCTAATATGTCATTAAATTATTCGACCATACCATTAGCCTGCAAATTGTACGATGTTCTTTTCTGATGATAGATTTCAAATTCCTCCTTCAACGCTGCACAATATTATTCCAAAAGTGAGTTCCTTGATCACTGATCAAAATTATCAGAAAATCATATATGGTTACTACATTCTTAAATAAAAAATATGAAGTTATATCTACACTGTAGCCTTTGACCTACATGGCGTCTACCCTATGGTCATATAATTAGTGGTAGAAATTATGTATTGTTCTTTATTTCTCCTTGTTAGTGGGAAAATAGAGCCGACAAAGTAAATTTCCCATTTTTTAAAAGAATGTAAGGTGAGTTAGGGAGCCAACAATGTTTTTTATTTATGGTATGGCTTCCCCACCCATTGACATACATCATAGGTCCTAGAAAATTACTTAACATCAGTTTGTAGATTAGGCCACCAAATTTTTGCATGTAGGATCTTTTGTGCCATGGTTGGACCTACATAGTTTCCTCCTGCAAAACCAACATACGCCTCCATTAAAATCATGAGTTGTTCATGCTCCAAAAATAACTTGTGTAGAAGTCCACTTTCTCCTAAATTTTACAGTGACACCATAATTATGTAATAGTCAATTTCTTTCACCACTAGTCATTTCTTTTTTGTAACCATATAATTTCATGATCTTATCCTTGTAATAAAAAATATTGCAATATATGAAAATTGATCATACATCATGGTCAAAAAAAAAAGCTATGCATGTGGTAGATTATCCTCCAAGTTCTATTCCTCTTCTCCCAAATTCAGGTGTGACAAATGATGAGGTCCTGCATTCAACTTGCTAGGCTTAACCAGCACTTAAAAAACATACTTCTGGAAATAGAGCAGCCACCTACAAATCCTCCCTCCAAAATGGGCTTGTTGGCGAGATTATTTAGTATAGAATTATTATTATACAATTTAAACACATTTCCCAACAATTAATTCCTAAACTTTTGAAGTCCATAAACCATTTACAATCCTTCTCTTTTTATCATGGTGTAGTTATATTAAACTATTGATAGATTTTTACTAGAAAAATAAATAGGATTATTAATCTCTCCTTCCTTGGGCTATGCAAAGATTGCACCTAGTGCAACTGATGATGCATCAACATGCAGATGGAATTCCTTGTGCCAATATAAAAATACCAAACTAGGTATAGACACTAGCTTCTCTTTCAAGGTGTCAACATCTTCCTGACACTCATTATTCCACTGAAAATTATTCCCTTTCTTCAACAAGTTATCCATGTAATCCATAATCTTGGCGTATCCATAAATGAATTTCTAATAGTAACATATATGCCCTAAAGTAGACTGCAATTATCCAGCTGATGTAGGTGGTGGTAAGTCCACTAATACTTTGATATTGGATTGGTCCTCCAGTAAACCTTTCCTGCAAATGACATGCCCCAACAAAATACCAATAAGTGAATAGAATATACATCTCCTTAAATTTAATAAAATATTCATATGTCCACACGTATCCATTATTAGCCATAGTACTTCAATATGATTCCACAGGAGACTAAACACCATGCACTCATCCAAATAAACCTCTAAGAACTAATTGATGAACTCCTTAAATGTTGCAACCATTATACAGGAGAATATGGCTAGTGCATAATTAAATTGGAATGGCGTGACGGTGTATTGGAAGCATCCCCATTCGGTCGCGAAATTCGTCTTATGACTATTTTCCTTAGAAATTTCCACTTGATGATAACTATAAAATCCATCAATGAAGGAGTAACCCTCATGTCCACCCACGTTCTCCACTATCTCATCTGTGAAAGGACTATGGAAGGGATCATGTGCACAAGAATCATTCATCGTTTGAATATCCATGTAGATAATTATTTTTCCTATCTTCTTGTTCTTAATTACCATCGATCTTAGCCAGTTGGACTCTTCCATAAATTCAATAATCCCATCTTTCAACATCCTATCCAACTCTCACTTGATGTTCTCCCTATAAATGTGATTCAATTCATAGGGTTGTTTCTTCAATGGCTTGGGGTCAAGTTTCAATGGAATCCTCATCTCACCTAATTCACTGACAATCCCTTGCATCTCCACTAACATGTTGGGGAACAAGTTATGGTATTCATGCAATAGTTTCACAATGTTCTCTACTATTTCATCATCCTAGTAATCCCCTATGGCAACCATCTTGGGACTTTCCTCCATGCTAATGTTTACTTTGGATTTTTTATAGATTGCACATATTTAGTGGATTGCAACTCCATTCCACCTACTGCACATTCCCCTTCAACCACTGGAATTTTTATATTCCTAATATCATCATCATCTTCACCCTATTCCACTATATTATAGAACTCCATAAAATCGCGTATCTATTTTGAATGCTTGATCATAGAACTCCATAATAGTGAATTTTTTTTGCGATATCATTTTAAAAGAATGATCGAGTCTTATCTCTTCTACCTCAAAACTAAAGGTATATTTAATACTTTGTTCCATCTCACTCCAGTCCTTCATTCCTTTTTCACCTCCAACTCAATATACCAATTTCTAGGAATAGTGTCCAACATATGTACAAATGTATGTACCCACTCCTGTTGTGGAACACATTCTCTCATCCATGTTATGACACATTATTTTAAGTGCATCCTTAGGCACTCCATTCCTGAATACTTCTCCCCTGGGACCCCAAAATTGATCCCAAATCTGATGGAAATCAACTATATTCATTTCTACCATCCCACAACATGATCTTTGTGTGCAATCCACCATTTGGTTGGGGTTCTGCACAATGAAACATCCAACATAGGAATCGTCATCTTCTTAGGTACCTAATCCTCAAACTCCTACAAAAAAAATACTCACATCAAATTATCTATCAAAGTGAAGTGGATTATGTACCTTAGTCCCTATCCAATGCATTGTTCTCGCAATGTTTGAGCATCGATGAGTGTTGGACTCCTGCAATGTGTTCTACCAATTTTATAGTGCTTATTCTAAATCAAAATTACATGACCCAACACTTTCCCAACTTGAAACTCCATCAGTTGTAGGTTTCACATAATAATATTAGTGAGTTTCCACAATTTAGATCTCATATATTTCTTCCCTACTCAATTCACCTTTAATTGATTCAATATACTAGTCCCTTTCCCATGGATCCAAGGGTGGTATCACCCGAACATACCCAAATTCAAAAATCATCTACTTCTACTTCAAATTAATAATAATTGGATTTTAAAATGCCTAATCAATCCCAAACAAATTTGGGTATGGATCATTGTCATCCGCTCCAATTCTAACACCTAATCGAGTTACAATGTTAGCCCACTGTTGGGCCCTATGGGGCTCGACTATTATTATTTGTAAATTTGGTCATTTCCTCTCTTCTTATCTAGTAATTAATTGTAGGAAATTTTTAGTCAAATGATCCAATGATCTACAATGGGTACACGTACAGTTGAGATTAGGACAATATCATGTGAGGTGTCCCTTCTAAAAAAAGTTGTAGTAAGAAAGTATTCCCTGGCCTCGTTGAAATTCTCCTATTACTCTTATTGGCCCTATTAAAACTCTAGGTGCAGTCTTGATTATATCTTCCACTCTTATTATATCATGGCTTATTGAAGGTAGTTGCGGTTTCTTAATTTCCCTCATGTCCTTGTACCAAAAATAAATCAAAGGTATGCTCATGCATCAAATCTAATGCACGACAATGATGGATATCATGCGCCACTGATTTTAAAAAAGCACAAAAGATATTCTAGTCCATGGCTTCATAATTCTGCATCATTAAACAGTTATGTGGAGTGTATCCCCACACTAGGAAAGCTTCACACCACAATCCTGTACCTTGTACATCATTCACCATGTAGTTTTTAAGAAAATTTTACTCATTTATGTGGTGACCCTTTGTCTAGAAGATGGTGCACCACACTTCCTCTCACTTCTATTTTATTTTCGTTAGATATTATAGTTACAAGGATAATTCAACCAGTTATGATTATACTTGAACCATATAGCTTCTCTCTCCACTTTTCGCTAGCGAGAGTTCCATATTCAACACGAGCTCTAGTTCCTTTTATTGTGAACTAATTTTTTGTCAGATTAGCAATAACTAGATGTGAGGTAATGATCTAGCCATGAACTATTCTATGTGCTACATATCCAAATTTTAATGCTTCAGCCTGTCCTTCAAAATCTTAAATCGCTAGTCAAAATTAGAAATAAATGTACTTAACCCTTTCTTAATTTCCTTTAGCTCAGTAATACACTAATATTCAGACTTTAGCTTCTAGAAATCCCTAATTGGATCCTACTTAATCATGTGCAGTGTTCTACTCTACCTATTTTGGGTTGTACTCTTCAATTTCATATACCATGTTAATAGGTAATCTCTGAAGGTTGTTTCCAACTATGAAATCTTCACCACCTTGCCTTGAACATGCTTAGTTTTCCAAATGGCCTCACACTCAAAAAAAAAAATTGTTTTGTGGCTTCTCTCCAAGCAACATGGAAGATAGGCATCCTTAACACTACACTTTCTATTGAAATTTGTGCAGTACTTATTTACGAAGTACTCCCCGACACCCATTGAACTACCAAAAAAATATGCCCATTTCCAGACACTAAACTAAACTTGAGTGCCTTGTGATGATCCTGCTACTACTTGACCATTTCCACTGCTACTATTACGTCCACCTCCTTGGTTGTAGTTACCTTCTAATATATTGATGAAAGTGTCATTATTTCTTAACTCTAGGCTTGTAGAAGCATGAGAGGTCATGGTTTCCACATGAGGAAAGGTCCAATTATGTTTTCTAGGATCGAGGGACTCTGTGACACATGGAAAAAGTTACACTTCTCCCTCTACCTTAGTGTGTGAGGTATTCAAATTCATTCCTTTATAAGTCTAATCACTTGCACTACTCCTTACCATTTTGTGTCTTTTCCTTGCCCCTCTCCCTAGGCTTATCCTCTCAATAGGTGTAGACACTATGTGAACTCCTCCCACATCACCTCGTCAGAATCTCTGTCCACTCCTAAAGGTGCCACCCTAAAAAATTGCTATCTTCGTATTGTCTATTTTCCATCATCTTTGCAATTATATACTCACTATTGTCCTCCACTACAGTCTTCCCACCTTTATTTCTCTCCTTCCTCTCATAATAGCTCATGTTTCTCCCCCATGGGGGTTTCACTGGGGGAGTAATACCATACCACATGCATTCATATTGGGGGATATATATTAATGGAAAATGACATAATATATTGATCATATATTACGGGGTAAAGGGTTTTCATATTGGAAGGTACAAAAAATGGAGCTTAAAGTTAATGAAAAAATAAGGAGTCAAAAATAATGTTAATGAAAAATTGATACCTACAATATCTAATGAAAGTAGGGGTTTTTTAAATTGGGAAGGTGTGTTGGGTTCGTATTGGTAGAGAGTTAAATAATGTTATTTTTTGAGGTTTTTTCCACTATCTAGTTAAATTAGGGGTATTGATTAGTATTCCATGAATGCACATGATATGATATATTTTCATTGAGTCAAGCCCTCATGACTTCCCCTAGGGTGCGAATAGTTTAGCCACTCATGCCATCTAATTCCAAAGGCAAAACTCCATCGTCACATAGTAACATTTTAATGGATAATGGTGGTGACCGTATAAATCCATTGTTCAGACCCTTTAGGAAATAGCTATGCAAGGTCACCTCGACAACACTTAACAAAAATAAAAAATAAAAAATAAGCCTCCAAAAAATCTTCAAGGTGAAAAAACCCTCATTTTAAAATGATCTTCATGGACCCATTTCGAGCATTCTATCAGAATATTTTCAATATCATTTATTCCAAGTAAGAGCTCTCAAGCCCCTCTCTATTGTTATGTATTTATTTTATTTCATGTTAAGCTTTCTATTTTAATCAAATAAAATTTGTTTAGTTATGATTTTTTCCTTGGAGCTATGAAACCACTTGGATAATGGACTCCTCCTACCTGTGTGATTAAGCCTTGGGTGTGAATTCTTATTGATACACATCCCCTCATACTTTGGATCTAGCTTGACGGTGATCCCATTGAAGAAATAGTTTCATTTTGGATTACATATGGTTGGTTGGAGAATTGAAGTGACTCCTTCAATTGCCATCCATCTTCAATCACAAAGATAAGTGTAAATTTTTTGTGCATATTTTATTGCCAATTGGGATGAATTATTCATGTTTTAAATCATGAAATATTTATGTGTAATAAATGGAAATTAATGTCTAAGCTATCAGGCCCATTATTGGAATGATATATTGCATGTTCAAGAATTTAATTAATTCTTAGATGATGTTGTTTATTATTATGTACATGATGGAAGTGAGAAATTGTGTTTGTCTGTGTGTTCATCCAATTGATGTTTAAGGTCCATGAATAAATTTATAGCTCAAATTTTCCCTTGTATTTCTTATTACTCCAAATTTGGGGCATCGGAGTCTATGGCCCGTCAACTATAAGCCTCAGAATGTAGGTATGAGATGGTCACCTTTTTAGTTTCATAAACTTAACTTGTTGAAATATTTATTATCAATGCATATGTCAACAAGACCTTAGGTGTAAAATATTAAATTTAATGGGAGTAAGTGAGATAAATGCCAAAAGGATCAGGGCGAAACTAGGAGTAATAGAACTCACCCCAGTGGGACGCTACATAGTAGACATCACCAGTGAATGTTATCACATGATAAAATGAATATCAGTGTGTGAATAGTTTTGGACGATGCTTTCATATTTCTTGTCATGGAACCCTATCACCTCTTGCTACTTATGATCAATTATGTTTTGAATGTGATATGACAAACATTAGTGGAGAATGGATTGATCCAATCAATGTTCTATGATGCAACCCAACCACTGCTCACTGCCCACAACCAAGGTTTGGACCTTGTTCACAAAGGAAAAATTTTGGTCGATGGAGGGTCATGCTTGGTTGACATGACATGGGCATATTGACCCCATTCAGAATGATCTTCAAATGAAAATTTCATGTAGTCGAGAAGGTCCCTCAAACACATAATGGTATTAAATTGTTGACCCCACATAGAGGATGACGTGGTATTTCCC
The DNA here is from genome assembly GCA_034641835.2 of Pinus albicaulis. Lineage (NCBI taxonomy): Eukaryota > Viridiplantae > Streptophyta > Pinopsida > Pinales > Pinaceae > Pinus > Pinus albicaulis. The sequence goes on along the minus strand of JAXQQM020088448.1, from coordinate 254,938 downwards.
ATGTGGAGGTTGCTACATAAGCACCTATGATTAAAATGACCCTTCTATTGGAATGGCAGTGCCATATGGACCACACATGGATGTTAATTGGAAACCCAATACTAACAAAGCTATTGTAATTAGTTGAACTTCAAAATTTCATAAATTTTAATATGAGAGTTGGATTTAGCTATATTTTATATAGATAGAAATATATTGATGATTTTACCATTATGGTGATGTCAAAATCCAATTCTATGTACTTGAGAGGAATGGAATCCTATAAAACCATCCTCAAAACCAACCTTAGAGGTTGATTTAGAGTAATAAGTAACATCTCCCATGGCTGAAGAGAATTTTAGGGGGTAGGAGGGAAGTGTTACATGTGCTGTGTGGATACTCTATTAATCATTGTTCAATTTTACTCTAATACCATTAGTTCTTAAAAAAGGAAACTATATGTGATTCTACCAATGCCTCTCAAGGAAAATTTAGTTTATTAGTTCACCTTTTGAGGCCAATTTTCATAATCTCTTACGATCCTCTAAGAGTTACTCATTCCTTTAATTACGAAATTATATCTTCCTTCAATTATTCAAGGGTGTCTAGAAAACATATTTTGACAATGGGGAGGACTTGGTGTTCCTCTTCTCCATATATAATGGATAGCTTCATTATTATACATATGATGGTTAATATAGGGTACCTAAGGAGGTACCATAGGGGAATAATATTATATAGGTGGATATGTATGGTTATGCATGGAGGCCATAAGGCCCATAGTGTGAGAATAATCATTTTTTTTATTTCAGATCTATTGAGGTACATGAAGCTATAGTTCCAAGTCGTAAATTTGGTGCCCTTCTTGAGGTGTTACTTCTCCCATAGAGATAATAGAAATGTTATTGGTGGGTTTTTGTTCTTTCCTGCAAGGTGCTTTAATTTTTGTTATGCTACAAACCCATGATTTTTTATAGAGAAGAAATTGGACCTACTACATTACATCATATCAACCCTAAAATAGGAGATTATTGGTGTTAAACCACTTATTTTAGACCTATAATAAATTTTTCTTATACTTTAATTAAGAATGTATATTTATTTTTGATGAAAGGTCAAAGAGAATATTAACATAATAGTTTTTGAATGTTAATAATAAAATCCATAAACAACTACAAAAAAAATGATAGAGTTACAGGAGACCTATGGTTTCATAAGAGAGGAGGAATGGGGGGGGGGTCAACAGGGGAGCTAAAGAGGCTATATTGTGTTATAACATTTTATAAAATACATCTTGGAATTTCTTGGGAAAAGGGAGTAACATGGCGTTCTTTGGGAAGCCACATGGTGCATTGTGAGCATTTATATATTAACATATTTTTATGGTTATTGGGGGAGGATTCCACATTCATCTTTCTCCTTCATGACTTATCATGCATCTCAAGCAAGAAGAGATATATGTATTATAGAGAGAAATTGTTAGTTGATTGTAGTGGAAGACTATTTTTTTCCAAACAATATGAGATTTCTATATACATGCAAGAATCGACATTGTAAGGAAAAGATAACCATAGATTAAAATATTTAGAGGTTGTATAATTTATATTCCTTCAATAGTCTATATTAATGCTCTATAAATAAATATAATAGCCTCAATGACTACATTGTAGAGAAGGGGATTCCCATTTTTATTTGTGTTGGCCAAAGGGGAAAGAGAGAGAGAGGAAGTTGAGATTGTTGTTTGTGTGAGTAAACTATAATATCATGTATGCATGAATTTATATGAAATATTATAGTGGTACTAAGAACGCATTCTTTTCCACTCATATCCTTAGCTTAGGGGAATCCTTTCATGTGACCTATTATTGAGAGATTTGGAGAAACAATTTCCATGTTTGGGTGGGATGTTTAATATTTCCCACTAGTTTGTGTGTTTATTTTCATAAAAATAAATGTTCTCTATTTATTATAGTAATGTTGAGTTTTACTTTTTGCTTGTTCATTATGAATGTAGCACATATATTTTAATGTTGTGTATCACATGAGACAATTACATTGCATCTAGTTAATTAGCATTTTCTTGATTAATGGATTTTGTATTCCATTGCATGTTTATTTTTTAGATTAAAATGGTATCAAAGTTTTGAAATAATCTCAATACTCATGATATCATTTTCTTGAATTATTTTATGATTTCTATACATTAAAATTCCGTATCAGAGAAAAAAATTGTTATGATGTGACTCAGTCTGGAGTTGTTTATTTTACATTCTAGTATCAAAGTGAAGGTTCTACCCCTAGATCCACATGAATAGAGAGTGATATTTTATTAATTTTTTTGTTACAAAGTTTCAATTTGCATGGAAATTGGGTGGGAAAGATGAAATCGTAGATAAATATCTAATTTCTAGAAATATATAGTGTATATTTGGTGTGGGATATTGAATGGGGGAGTGCAAAGTTAAAAATATCATTGCAAAGTTATGTCCAAATCATTCATGTAAGCTCTATGTAAATATTTTTGGGAATAATTATGTATACCCATCAATAACCTAGATTATTTCAAATATTGAAATGAATGGTTCAAATTAACCATGGATTTGGTCAAAATAGTGTACATTAAAATGAGTTCATTGAAGGGAGAAAAAATAGTCCACTAGGGAATTTTTTAATATCCCACTAAGTATTTGTTAAAAATCAACGAAAAATAATTTTTCCATAGTCCACCAAAAGAGAGGACTATGAATTACCTCTAGAAAACCCTCTACTCAAGAAGTGAATGAAATTCATCCTCCTCTAATGATAGGAAATGTATGCATGTCATCATTTATTAGATAAATTCATTCTCTTTTGAATTTCTCTTAGTATAATGGAAACCCAAGTGATGTATTTCATCATACCATTGGATCTATAGATGATAGGGTTATAATAAAACTATTTTTATTTTTTAACTGGATCAGTTGCTATTCAGTATTCCAGAAAGAGGGGAAAGAATTCCCTAATAGATTCGAGTTTTGGAGAAGAGTACCATGGAGGGCTTGATTGGAAAAATATTGAACCTCCTTTGTGACTAATATTACTAATATACTGCATGACAGAATCCTGATATATTCTAACAAACTGAGAGAGCATAAAAGAAAATTTAAAAGACATAATATAAAGAGTAAGATGAAGGAATGCGTATTAGTCAGTGTTGTCGTGATTTTCTCCCAGATTGACCATGGCAGCATTGCTTGAGATAGAGTTTGCTGTTGATTTCTTGTTAAGCACATATTTCAGAATATGTATTGACTCTTTCATGTGGGCACAACGGTTAGAGGATTTCTCAACCGCTCCTTAAAATATTGCGCCTGGTGCCGAAGGAGAGAAATTCCCACTTGGTGTTTTTGTTCCATAAGCTTTAACTGGCTTCTGATCTTCTCCATCTCGACTTGGAGGTCGGCATAGTGAAAGAAGTTTTCATTTCTCATGACTTCTTGATTGAAGGGGCGAGGTGGAAACACTGTTGCAAAAAATGAAGTGTTGTAGAAAGTGGAGGTGGGCAAAACGATGGGGAAAGTGGAGTGCTGAAGGGACAACGGAGAAGGAGAATCAAGAAATATGCACCTAAGAGAAAGAATGGAAATAGGTAGGAAGAGAGAAATACGTAAAGGAGAAAAAAACGAAAAGAGAAATGCTAAGGGAAAAAAAAAATTGCAAAATAAAAATGGAAAGGATCACGAAGTGCGAAATGGAGAGAGCCACGAAGAGCGAAAAGAAAGCGAAATACAAAATGGAAAGAGCCACAAAGTGAGAAAAGAAAAAAGGGTAAAGAAAGCGAACTACGATATGTGATATCTCAGTATCGCAATCAACAAAGAAAGTGGTAGGTCTTAAAGGATAACAGTAAACAAAGCAAAGAGTGATTAGCGACTGGAGACTTGACATTCGCAATCGGCAAATTCAGAATCGACATAAAATGCCGAAAAGAAATAAAAGGAAAGGGAAAAAAGAGTGTTGAGTGAATTGTGACACGATGGGTGAATAGTTAATAGGATCAGCGGTGAAGTGTGAACACACAATTGCAATCGACATTTGGAAGGATTGGAGGATGAGAAACACGAGGGAATAAGTTCACAGGTAGAACACTGATGAAGGAATGGTAAGAGTTGACCTTCCCTGATAGAGTCATGAAAATGGAGAGCTTCGAGCAGGGAAAGATAATGAAAGGAGATGAAATCATGGAAAAGGGAAAAAAGATGTGGTTCCTTGGATAAAAATTTGACCAGCTGGTCTCTTACAGGCATTCTTTGCCAAAATATCATATTTCTTGTTGCTTTTCCTAAGAATGTGGAAGAAGGAGATGTCTTCTATTTCCTTGCACAGGGTGCGACATCTATCTATTAGCTTCTTGAGAGATATATTGGGGATCTGTGTAGAATTCATCATCATTCTTATGATGATTGCTGAGTCACCGAATATCATGACTTTTCCCATTTTGAGTGTCTTAATAACCTCGAGACCTTTCAACAGTGCATAGGCTTCATCTATGTCATTGGATAGACAACTAGGCTCTGTTACACAACATTTTGTCACCATCCTTGCAATCCCTCGTCCTGTACATTAGAGGACTATTCCCGTGACCTATGAACAGTAAAATGTCCTGAAAACACCTTGATGGTATCCTTATGCGTAAGGGCAAGAATTCTCCTGAAGAACATTTCCTCTGGAAAACCCTAAAAATCCATGTTTTGTCATTGGCGTGGGTAGCAAGTTCATCCCTCATGCCAATGGGGAAAATGCACACTAGTTTGCGTGCCAGCTGGCGCTCTGTCCTAGTGTTATGCCCGCACCAAGCCTATTAAGGAATTTTTTTTAACAATAGAAGGCAGAAGTTTGATTCTAACAACTCCATAATGGATCACCAAAATGAGGTTGGGTTGTTTGCCTCCGGATATCCCTAATTAGGAAGTGGTTTTCCACCTCTCATGAAACCCTCCTAAGAGATAGGACTCTCCCCCATGATTATAGGGAGCCTAAACTCTCTTTCTCCCTCTATAAAAGCCTACCCTCTCCATTTGCTAGCTATCTGAACTTTTGGGAAGGAAATTATAGCTAAGTGATAATCAAGAGCAGAGCTAAGGAGAACCCTGTGTGAGAGAGAATTCTTTCGAATCCGTAACGAGCTTTGTGAGACACGTCCCATTGGAACCTTGTCGAAGGAAGATCATGACGTCAGAGCACTGATCGTAATCATTCTCTCGTATCTTAATATACATGACTCTGCTATTGGTTCCATGATTGTTTTTTCTCATTATATAATGCAATTTCATTCATTCCTCTTTGACTGTTTGATAGTTATAAAAGTGTGAAATATTACATTGCATGTTGTCTTTCTTCTTTGCATATGTATAGGTATCTGGATGCAGCAAGCTTGCGGATCGTGACTTGTCCAGCTAGGAGTGCAAGCACCACTTCTTCTTCGACAATAGCAGCGAAGGAATCACGGTAAGTGATCTATCGTGATTCTGTCTTTTGTAACTAGGAACCAATAACTTTGTGTGTTTCGATTGTTGCTAGACTCACTCTAGGGCTAGTAGGATTGCCTCTATCTGTAGAGGAGATTTACTTCCTCAAAAATTTGGCGAATCCACTGATTGACAGTAATAATCTTGCCCTCATCCTCTGAGAACAATGTGCCGTACGTGGATCAAATTCCTAATCCCCCTGACAGTATAGGACCTGGTCCCCCCGACAGCATAGGGCCGAGTCTTTTCAAGGACCCTGTTCTCATGGGTATTTTCCCCATTCCACCACTGAACACACCATTGAATTCAACATGATCTCTAAGTCAGATGACCCATGGATCATCCCTTCTCCTGAACAGGTTGCCTCTTTTGGAGAATCGATGCCTCTGACCCCGGTTGAAATCAATTATTGTGAGATCATTTCCGCATCAGATCCTCCTCCTGCTGATAATGCTCCTTTAAGCATGGCTATTGATGTTTATTCTTAATCCCCTTGGCTCGGCGATGCAGATTCGCCCGATCCTTTGAGAGAAGTTTTTCCGTCTGAATAAGCTATCATGGAGATTGTCTCTCAAAGATTTTATGTGGAGTGATGGGCATCATCGTTCCTCTTTTATGCCTAGCATGGGGGCAATGTCTAATTGTCTCAAGCGTTTTGCATCTCAGGTTCCCTCTCCACCGCTCCAAACACCAATATTGACTCATGAAGTTTTTTCGGAAGGAAATGTGAGTAATATCAACCAAACGATGCCTATCGACATCTCCATTAAACCGGGGGTCGTCGAGAACATCCATGTGGGAGTCACTTGTTCTCCCGATGAGATTCAAGTGTACACTAGCCTTTTTTGCGAATTCCATGATGTTTTCGCATGGTCGCATGAAGAGATGCCTAGAATTGATCCCAATATCATCGTGCATAAAATTCCCACCTATCTTGGTGCAAAGCCTGTGTGCCAGCATTTGCGTCCAGTGCATCCTCGGAAAGCCGCTGCTACAAAAGCTGAAGTTAAGAAAATTCTTAAAGCAGGCTTCATATATATGATCCCTCTAACAGAGTGGGTTTCCAATATTATCCCTGTGGATAAGAAGCAGGGCACAATTCGAGTCTGTGTTGACTATCGAGATATCAACCGGGCTTGCCCTAAGGACAATTATCCCACCCCCTTTATCGATGAGATCATTGAGGATTGTGCGGGGAGTGAGATATTTTCCCTTATGGACGGCTTTTCAGGTTATAATCAAATCAATATCCTTCCATCTGATCAACATAAGACCGCTTTCATCTATCCGTGGGGAACATTCGCTTATAATAAGCTCCCTTTCGGCTTAAAAAATGTTGGGGCTACCTTCCAGCGTGCCATGTCTTACGCATTTCATGATATACATAATGTTGTTCAGTTGTATCTGGATGACCTCCCGGCTCATTTAGCTCTGCGCCAAGACCATCCAGAACATCTCTGCCAGATTTTTCTCCGCTGCAGACATTACAACATCAGGCTTAATCCTCACAAGTGCGTCTTCTGCGTTGACTCTGGTCTAATTTTAGGATTCATTGTCTCTAAGGATGGAATTCGCCTTGACCATCTCAAGGTTGAGGCTATCGTTAATCTCCCATCCCCATCCTTGTTGCATCAGCTTTAGAGTCTTCAAGGGAAAGCGAATTTCTTACGTCGCTTTATCCAGAACTATGCCGAGGTAGCCAAAGGGTTTACGCACCTTCTAAAGCAGGACGTCCCTTTCTGTTGGGACGAGATTTCTCAGAAATCTTTTGACAACCTTAAGACCTTGCTTGTCAACGCTCCATTAATACGTCCTCAAAATTATCATCGTGACTTTGCCCTCTATTTGGCTGCCGCATTCAGTACAATTGCCATGGTTCTGGTACAGGATGACGATGACGGTAACAAACACGTGGTTTATTATCTATCTCAGAATCTCCTCAACACTGAAACGCGTTATGCCCAAGTCGAGAAGTTGGCACTGGCTGCGGTCCAGGTCATTCAGCGATTTCGCCATTACATATTGTTACGCACAGTAACCGTGATTTCTGACTGCAACCCCATGGCTTACATTTTGTCTCGACAATTGCTGGGGGGAAAGTACTCAAAGTGGATTGTGATCCTCCAAGAGTTCGATTTGGAGTTCACTACTGCCAAATCGAAGAAGTCACTGGTTTTTGCTGATCTCATTTGCTCTCTCCCTACCGACTTTGATTCGTCTCAATCCGAAGATCATATCTTGGATGAAACTCTCTTCTTAATCAGCACTCTCGATCCATGGTATGGTGATATCATCATGTACCTCTAGACATCGACCTTCCAGTCCGAGTTAACAAAGGATGCTCGACGCCGCATTCGACATCAGTCACAACCATACCGCATTGTCGGAGATACCCTATATCGCGTTGGAGTCGATTCTGTACTCCGCCAGTGTTTGACCTTAGAAGAGGCTGAGAAAGTTCTGAATGACTGTCACAGTGGCGCCTGTGGCGGTCACATGTCCGGATATGCTACCGCACAGAAGATCCTTCATGCGGGCTATTTATGGCCCTCTATATTTAAAGATTGTATTGTTGCAGTACAAAAGTGTCACACGTGCCAGATCTTCCAGTGCAAGATGCGTGCGCCACCTCTCCCATTACATCATGTCATTACCGTGGGCCCTTTTGCCAAATGGGGCATTGATTTATGATGTGTAACCCTCACTCGGCCAGGGGGCATGCTTATATCATCGTTGCCGTAGATTATTTTACCAAGTGGGCCGAAGCGATGCCTACACTGGCTGCAGATGGTAAGACAGCTGCTCAATTCATTTTCAACCATGTGATCACTCATTTCGGCGTTCCTCAAGCCATCGTCACTGATCATGGCTCTCATTTTTGGGACTATATGATGGCAAAGATTACATCTAAGTTGGTCTTGCGCCACGACAGCTCATTGCCATACTACCCTCAGGAAAATGGCCAGGTTGAAGCCGTGAACAAGGTACTTGTCACGATGCTTCAACGAACAATTGGTATACACAAATCAATTTGGCATCTCCAGTTTTTTTCAGCTCTTTGGGCCTACCGAACATCAGTGAAGAGTGTGACTGGATTCACACCATTTCAGTTGGTGTATGGTCTGGAAGCTACTCTTCCGGTTGAATGTGAGATCCCTTCACTAAAATTGGCTGTGGAATTACTGCCTGACACTTCCCCGGAGGAAGAACATCTCTTATATCTCAAAATATTGGACGAAACTCGCCGCTTGGCTGCTTTGGTTATCGAGGCACAGAAAAAGCAGGTTAAAGCTCATTTCGATCAAACGGTTTCTCCGCGCTCTTTTATCGAAGGGGACCTCGTCCTCTTGTATGATCAAGCCCATGACAAGCTTGGGGCAGGCAAATTCCAACCTATGTGGCATGGGCCCTATATTGTTAAACGTGTATTGAAAAATGGGGCTTATGAGCTGATCGATTATGAAGGTCTTCCTTTGGCACAGCCCAGAAATGGGTTGTACCTGAAGAAATATTATGCTTGAATCATTCTTGCGTAGTATATGTACATAGGTGATTTTTCATTTTTCTGCATGTGTGGTGTGGTGTGCTTTGTAAGTGTTTTTCTACTTATTGGGTCTTCCTAATTGTGTAGATGTCTATTACTCCTTATGTCAGTTTCGCGGATGGTGCCTCCGGCAGTACCGGGAACCTGTCTTCGGCAGCCTGGGTAATTTACGATCCTGCTGGTGAGTTAGTTAATTTACAAGGTGTTTGTATAGGGCCTGCTACAAATAATGTTGTGTGATATAGTGCCATTTTGGAATTATTAAAAGAGGCTGTTAACCTCGGTATTCGTGCGTTACTTGTACATCTGGATTCACAACTTATGGCTTTACAGCTCAATGGTCATTATTCAGTTAGAAACCCATGCATTCTAAGACTGTATATACGTATTCGCTTACTTGAAATAAATTTTGATTACATTACATATCAACATATACCAAGATGAATGAATACACTAACAGATGCAGTAGCCAACATGGTATTAGATAGAAATTTACGCAATTTGTAAAAACATCATCATATGTAAGCAAGATCCATGTAGAAAATAGATGTATATATATATTTCGAGTGTTTGCAACGTGTGCATCATATAGAACCAAAAATATACATGTTTTTTTCAGTTACATCCAGAGACGACATGTCTCTTAAAAATATGAAAATAAAAAGCCTAGGCGACTAATCGGCATGGTGCTCATGGTAGCACGTCACTGCCCGCACCAACTACCTCAGTAAGCGGTGGAGTCGACTCGGCACCCGTACGGTGTGCCTTTGTTAAGCTAAAGGGACATCAGCTAGGCGAGCATAATCCAGAACCCCATGAGCAATCCCCTCTAGGTTTTGTACAAGCGCATCCCCCTTGCCCCCCTCACCTTCAGGGTCATAAGCGAGAGGGGTCATCCTCGCTATTGGTGACTTCCCGACTGGCCTCTCTGGGCCAACATCTGCATACATATAGGATTAGCTGTTAGAACATTCATGTATACCAAAAAATCATAAAACTCATAAAATTAAAAAGAGTCTTACCCAGCTCCTCATCCCAGTCCTCTCCTTCCGGGAGCAGAAGGTCTGGGTCTCCAGTGAAATTAGTGCCCGCATAAGGCCAGTCCTCTACAAAGGTCAGCTATCACTAGAGCCATCCAAAGAACTTGGGCTGCCAGGACATTTGCTGGCCACCCCCTGCCCTGGGCATCAATGTCACCCATCGAGCCATCCATGGCTCTCTCAACGGTGGATCTGGGACTATAGCCCCTTGGCACTGGAAGATAGGTAGTTGTTCTAGGAAGAATGATACCAAAATTGACCCATATCCAAACTGCTTCAGTTTGGTATTTTTGCATTTGGTCAGTTGTCGTTTGATGTTCATAGTCACGGCTGTGGCCTAGTCAAACACTTTTGGGTTCATGCACTCTGATGCGAGAAGGAGCTATGTCTTGGTAGCCTCGTGCAGTGCCTGCGACCCCGCAGCCTATGTAATATTATGTATCACTAATTTTAGTGCTAAATCAAGGACGGTATGAATGTCTACCTTTCTGCTACCTGTCCCTTTGCGTGCCCCTGCACACACCCTGTCGATGACCATTGTCATGTTTTCGCCTGAAGGCTTGGTGCCAGTCAAGATAGGAACTGGACCCCTGTGTGATAGTCCAGTGATGAATTACACGTCTAACACTTCGAGTTCAAGTACTTGATCTCGAAGTTTAAACATCTCCTCATCCTCATCCCAGATTCTAATCAGATATTGCAGTAGTTCGAGCTGAGCCTGGAGACATGGCATTAGGAAGAATTTTTTCAAACCGCAATTTTGGAGAGCATTCATACACTGCCCATTCTCCATTTCCAACTCATCTTCCTCACTGTGCTCTCGTTCCTTCCATTCAATTACCATTTTCACTGAGTACCTGCATCAAATCAAACATAGGAGTGTTATAAACCTCCTCAAGTATTCAATTTTTTTTTTCATTGGTTCATTTTTGAGGATTTTTGGCCATAATTTGCATTGCACCATTGGCGCAGCTGTCTGGCTAACATTCGTGCCAGCTGGCGCGCCTCTGTGTAAAATAGAGTGGATTGGCACGGGTTCGTGCCTGATACCTGCGCCAACCGCGAAGGCCCTATTTTTTCAATTCCTCCCCTTAGGGATGCCAAATGATAGTCAAAAGCTATGAAATATGACTTAAAAGATGGCTAAAGGAAGTGGCTCTTACCTAAAGAAGACAGGATCCAGATTCATCAACTGGATTGCTCACAGTCGTCACCTCAAGATCGCAAAGGAAATGACTCACTATCGCTCTGCAAAGAGGTAAAAAGGTAAAAAGGTAAAAAGTAAAAAAGTTTTTACTATTGGTAATATTTATAACTTTTCAAAATCTAAATTAGGTTTTGAGACTTTTTTTTCTGATATTTTATTATATTCTTGTCGAAAAACAGGTTTTACACTTGCTTTTTGTGCAGTGACAGGTTTTCACACGATTAAGACGATGACACGAGTTGTATTTTATACTTTTTCGGACTTGGTAAAAACAAAAAAAAAGTCACTACTGGAGTCATCTTTCAGCTCTTTTCTGACTCTCTAAAACTGAAAATATTATCGAGTCGCTTGTCGTTTTGAACTCATTAAATTGGCTGCCAAACGAAATCTACCCAGTATATTTTTACCCCTTTTTCGGGCTGGGATAGATTATTTACGAAAAAGGAATACCCTAGCTTATCGCGACTAGGAGGTTCTCTCAGACATAGTTTTCTACCTTTTAGGATCTGTGGGACTATCTACGAAAAGGGACTGTTGGAGTTTTGTTTTCTGCTATCTTTTCAAACTCTCTAAACATGAAAAGATGTCAAGTTCTTCCTTTGTCAGACTCATTAAAAAATGATGACATCAGACTTCATCGTAATGACGTTACTTGAGTTCCTACTTCCTAGGGCTCGCTAAATGTACTAGGTTGGATTTGTCCGAGGAACAAACTTATATTGCAAGCATATGCTATCCCCTTCAAGCTTGTTCAAAAAATAATTGGGGTACTCTCCAGAAATGGTGGGGGAAAATGGAACCAGTATCATAGTCGTGTTGGTGTTGGTCGCTTTAATTGCTTTCACAATTCAAGCTCCACATAAATTGTCAACCCGAGGAAGTCTGTTTATTCCAAAGACAATCACGCACTGGATATGCTCAATTTCAAAAGCAAAAACAATGTTGTAGTAAAAATCCACACAATTACCAATCATACAAATCTAATTATTCACACTCTGTTTAATCAAAGCTGAAGTCACTTATGTTATAGCAGAAGTAATTCCTATGTTGCAGTTTAGAATCCAAATAAAGGGAAGTCAATCTGCAGGAAAGGAAACCAATCAACCATAACAGGAACAGGACCCTATTCCTTTAATTAGGAACTTCAGCACCTGCTTCCTGACACTAATCACTCTATAGAAAAGATAACTCAAGAGACCAAGACCCTATTCCCACGAACAGGAAGCTTCAGCACTTGTCTCCTGTTTCTAATCACACTGCAGGAAAGGAAAGGTAATTAATGGAAACAGGACCCTATTCCCTTTTACAGGAACCTTTAGCACCTGCTTCCCAGCATCATACATTCAAACAATTAACAGAAATAGATCTCTCAACTTCTTAAGAATGAATATACTAAACACATGCAGCGTTAAGGAAACAGAGTACTTAATGAACTACAGAACTGTGTAACTGGTGTTCAACAAACAGAATTAAGTGAAGTACAAACAACATAAAGAAATTAAACAAACTATAGGGACAGAAGGGTGAATCTTGTGAGGAAGGCGGGCCCTTTCCCTCTCACAAGATTCCCCAGGGAAAGAATTAAATTGGAGTGCTCAAAAGAGAATTTTATTCATCTGTCAAAAGAAGTGATACATTACAGATGGAGTCTAGCTCTAGTTCTCACACACAATGTTCTTCTGTAGCTTTCAAACTCGAACTCCCTCTAATGATGATGTCTCCTCTTTTTAAAGAGGAGACATCTCTTACAATTACATGAGAGCGAATCTGTGTTTATCCCAATTATGTTCTTCTTTCTTAAAACAGGACTATTCTGTTCTTCCATAAAAAGATATTCTTACAACAAGATAAGAACATACCCTATTTTAGAATTCAGGTAACCATACTTTTCATGTCATATTATTGTCTCCACAAAATACTGACCTTCCCATCTCAATTATAGAGTGATGGAATTTGCGTGTTTCATTGGTCGTTCCAAATGGTTTAATCGTTGAATGTTGTCTAGAGCTTAGCACGAAGTTTCGATCATTTAAAGAATTACGATTGTTCCAAAGACAAAGACATAACTTATCTACGATATTTTAGACTTATGTTAGCAACAATCCACTTCGATTACTGATAAAATGTAAGAGTATTATGGAATTATATGTAAACAGATTAAACATATAATAAAGAAGAGGATTTTATATACCTTGGGATAAAGTAAATGAAAATGATGATGGAATCCTTTTTAAACATGGTTATAAAGGTAAGGTGGTGTCAAATTATATAGTAAAAATGATACATAGTGGAGTCCTAACATCCCCCCCAGCTGAAAATGTTGCATGTCCTCAGGCAACTCCTAGTCTGAGTCAGAGTCTGAGTACTGACTCTGTGCATGCAAGTTGCTCAAGCAGTAGCTTGAGAAGGTGGCATCTGTAGGAGCTCGGAATCCTCTATTGTTCTGCAATTGCTGCCATGCTAAAGCTTCATCTCTACCAGCCAATTGGTAGTGACACTGATATTTCTCTGAAGGCAGCCATAGAATTGGAAAATGAAAATGGTAACCAATCCAGTTTTCTCCACAATGTCGAATGCATCTGATATAATTAGGTACCCTGGAAAGTGCAGCTTGAAGATTATCAGGGTTGAAAGGGTGATAGTCTTGTCTTTCTTTACATGACTGCTGCCAAAACATAATGTTGGCCTTCAATGCAGCAGCAGCTTTAAGTCCGTCTTCATGGTGCTGCACCCATGCTGAAAGGTCAGACTAACTAAGATGTTCTACAAATATGGCCGGACCAAAGGATTACTAATCCAAAGGAGCTCATTCTTATAGTTCTATTATGACTACTGGAACTGGAAACGCAGCCGCCATGAGCCATCACAAAATAACAACAAAATGCCTTCTTATTTGTATATCGCCCGCAATTGAAAATGAGATCGACTCTTCTGCCTTGCAGCACTTTATGGATAAAGTTCGCACAGCAAATGCTGGTCACTTTCAAGGGCCTCAGCAAAAGCCTTAACAAATTGTTCTGCAGTCAGAAATTCATGAGGTCTGCCATCCTTTATTTCCTTCAATTGAAAATAAACTAAACGTTCAGAAAGGAAGAGAGAGTAATTTACAGAGGGTTTGCGGGTAGCCATCAACTTCTGCACTAATGAAAACATTAAAACCATCTTTTCCTTCGATTCCTTGACCTCTTTCTTGGAATCTCTGAGCTGTTGCAATGTCTGTTCCCAACTATCCCAGTTGGCATACATGTGATTCTGCCATGCTAACTTATGCTGCTGTAATATTGTATCTTGTTCTTCAGCATATTGTTTCTTCCATTTGTTCATCAGTTCTAATTGATTCCATGGCAGGGTCTTTGTCCTGGCATTAGAAGTACTGGGTTGGGACATCGTTTGAGTGGATGCACTGACTAAATCAGGGCAAGATACCTGTGGTTGTGGTACTGTCTGAGTGGCTGAGCTGACTAGCTCAAGACAAGATATTTGTGGTTGTGGTACTGTCTGAGTGGCTGCACTAACTAGCACAGGGTGAGATATCTGAGGTTGTGGTACTGTCTGAGTGGCTTCACTAACTAGCAGAGGGCGAGATATCTAAGGTTTAGTTTCTTTTTCTACACTTTTTGAGAGCCCTACTAGTTCTTGTGGAGCAGTAGGGCATTCCTCTTTTATTGCAGCTGATGTAGATACCTCAGATACTTGAATTTTGACTACTTTGTAGCCTGCCTGCTAGTAGATATTACCACACTCATGGCACATGTATTCCCTGCATGGCTCCCTATTTTGTGATGATGCTGTGTGTGCTAGCATATAGAGATTCAATTCTCTATCAAAAGCTTCTCGTGCCATGATTAATTCATTCTTATAGGCTTCTAGGTCAGACTTCAAAAACTCATTTTCTTCCAATAAAGATGCCATAGTATATGAACCCTGTGTGCTGGTTGATTCTACTGGAGTTGTCTGCTGATCCACAGCTGTAGCTGGTTCTTGTGGAGCAGCTACAGCTGGTTTCCCTGTATCATCATGCTTGGTGTATGATTTTTATACCACAGTGGCTGGTTCTTGTGTTTCAGCCTCTGGGTAAGTGACTGGTTCTTGTGTGATAGTCACTGTTTGAGCCATAAACGATGTCGTATTATCCCGGGGCACTGGTTCTTGTGTGGCAGTGCCACCGGACGAGACAGGTTGGGGAATTTGAAATGGGGATGAGGATTGCAGTTTTAACAGAATAGTGGCAGGGTCAGGGGAAATGGGAGTAACTCCTGTTTCAACAGTCATCTTCATTTTCCTTTTTGGTAGGAAAGCAGAGAAGTCACTGTCTTTCCTTTTCTTTGCAGGGGAAGATTCTTTTCTGGGGGAAGGGCTTTCGGAAGAAGTGAAAATTTGGAATTTGGCCCTTGTTCGTCGTTTTGAGACAGGGACTGTTGGGGTTCTTTTCTTCCTTTTATAAGTAGGTGGGGATGGGGGTGTTAGAGATTCATCGCTAGGGATAGAAATAGTGGGAATGGTTGACTCTACTAAGTGGGACGAACTTGGGGTTGGGTCAACTGGCTCTGGGGATGGAATTACTGGGGAGTCTGGGATATCGTCCAGTTGCCCTTCATAAGGAATCTCAGGAGTTTCTTGGGAACTTTCGGCTTGTTGGGGGATTTGGGCCTGCTGAGGAATTTCAGCCTGCTGGGGAATAAGGAGTGGATTATTCAGAGGGGGGTTTTGCTGAGAAAAACTCCTCTGAATTAAAAATTGGCATAAACGATGATGGGTGAGGGATAACAATGGGAATTTAGCCCGTCTGCAATAATAGGACATGTTTTTGATACAAACAAGCAGATAATAGGGAATATTAACTAATCGACCATTCCTTAAATGATTCATCAAAACGAAGTCGTGTTGGTAGACTACCTGGTAACGCCCTTCGCATGTCAAGTAGTGTTTGATGAATTCTGCTACTGTTGGCCATGGTCGAGGAAGTGAATGCAGACTTACACCGCGGCCTTTAAGTTCAACTGGTTCATCTGGACGAAGAAAATCTTGTTGTGCATTTAAAATCACTTGCTTCCTACTGAACCAGCGAGTCCCAATAGCCGGCAAACCTGAAACTTGAACTATGTCCTCCTCTGTAACTGAAATGCGGACGCCTTGAACCACTGAGAAATTCTCCTGAAGATTTTGTGCAAACTCTAAAACCTGCTCCTGATCAAATTCTCCTAACTGTTCAAAGTATGCTGTCCATCCTGCTTGTTGGAAAATTTGATAGGCTTCCGGGAACATTTGAAGAAGATTTATCGAACCAGGCTCATGTCTGATAGCCGACCCTCCCATGGCTGCTAGCTTGAGTTACATGCAGAGGCACAGAAAACAGAAACACAGGCTTTGGTCAAGCTAATTGTTGCAACAGAGGATGCGGAGTCTCAATGACGGCAGAAGTGGATATGAAGAATGACGGAGGATTAGTTAATGTGAAATGATTATTCAGTTTTCAAAATTCCCCCCCCTACGTATGGTGCAATGATGATTGGGCGTGTGGAGATTGCAACCATTATGAGCAAGATCCTCTCTTTAATATAATTTAACTTCATTACATTAAAACCACATACCTTACATTTTTACCTTTGTTTTAATAATTCGAAGTGTAGAGTGCTTCAGAATGGCTTAATATACATGGAATAATCTGTAGATTTCTCTGAAATTTAGAACAGGAGTGTAACAGGATTTGCTCAGTACTGAATAATTTTCACCCAAAGGATCTGAAGTGTAAATGTGGAGAACTAAAAATCTTGTATAACAGCGGAAAGAAATGATGTTTTAATGATAACAGGTTGCTGAAACTGGTGTTTCAGCAACGGGAAAAATTAGGAAAATGGGATAAATGACTTGGGTTTGAAACAAGTGGGGGAAGTATTTGATAAGGGATAATTTCAGCAGTAAGGGATAGGAAATACTATCTGAAGGATGATATTTCAGGAATGGTAGAAGTGGGAAAAATGGAAAAAGGGGGATTAATGTAGAAATGGGATGAAGGGATATTGCTAGGAAACGGGGTAGAATGAAGGGAACAAGCTTATGTGATTGAAGCTTCAGATCTTCTTATGATGAATCTGTCCTCCTTAATGAGCTTTTCCAGAATCTGCAAAATTCAATTGTAATATGCCAACGCTTGACAGGGATTATTAGTCTTAAATCTAATCTAATCTAATACTAAAAAAACAGTGCAGAAAATTAAATGCTGTGAGGAGCAGAAGACTCCCCTAGAAAAAGATAATGAATATCAGTCATGCAAGCAGTCTTGAAATCCTCTTTAGAAACAGGGCGCTGGTATAGACTGAGCCTATGACCATTGACTAGTAGAGGTGTTTTAGAATCATCAATTGTTAAAAGTCTTACCGTTCCATTAGGAAAAACAACATCTACCTCATATGGTCCAAGCCAGCGTGTACGTAGCTTACCCTGAAAATTTTCAAACCGAGAGTCATACAACAAGGCCCAATTACCTTTTTGGAACTGCTTGTGTTTGATAATTTTATCATGCCACTTCATTCTCTGTTGTTGAATCATGGTTGTTTGGTGAATGGCATCTAATATTTTTTCATCCAACTCAAGAAGCTGCTGCAACCTAGCTGTCTGCACATCAGTCAAATCAAGATTAACAGCTAAAGCAGTTCTTAGAGTTTTGATTTCAAATTCCACAGGAAAAACAACATTTTTACCATAAACCAATTCATAGGGAGAAAAACCTATAGTGTTTCTCCAAGTAGTTCTGTAAGCCCATAATGCCTTAGGGAGCCTTTGAGACCAATCCTTCCAGTTGTCCTTCACTGTTTTAGTTAGAATGGCTTCTAATACTTTGTTTGTGCTTTCCACCTGCCCATTGGCCTGGGGGTGGTATGGTGTAGTCATTCTATGTTGAATATGATATTTGTGAAGGGTAGATTTAAAACCATGAGAATTGAATGGAGGTCCTCCATCCGTAACTAGCTCTCTAGGAATTCCAAATCTAGTAAAGATTTCTTCAAATAAGAAAGCTAGGACAGCCTCTTCATTGGCTCTAATAAGTGCTTTGGCCTCCACCCATTTAGTCATATAGTCTGTACAGACTAATATATAAGTTCTTTGATTGGATGGAGGATTAATGGGTCCTATGAAATCCAAGGCCCATCTTTCAAATGGTTTAGAGACTACCTGGGGGTTTAATGGCATTTGATCTCTATGATTGGGTTGACCCATTCTCTGGCAGCTGTCACAAGCCCTTACATATTTCTTTGCATCCTTAAATAATGAGGGCCAATAGTAACCCATCCTCAGAATTTTGTGTGATGTTCTCTTATCAGCAAAATGCCCTCCGCAAGGGCCATCATGACAAGCTTTCAGTATGTCATACACTTCATCTTCCCTAATGCATCTTCGGATTTCCTGATCAAGCCCTGTGTAGAAAAGACGCCCACTTATCCAGCTATACCTAGCACTTTGTTGAACAATTCTTCTCTTTTCTCTGTATGACAGGTGTGATGGTAATTTTCCTGCAACCAAATAATTAGCAATATCTGCATACCATGGAGAGTGAGCAGAAACTGCAAACAAATACTCATCAGGAAAAGAATCATCTACTAGAATATCATTGTTAGTTTTTAACCGTGAAAGGAAATCAGCCACCACATTTTCTTTACCAGGCCGATCTACAATTGTGATATCAAATTCCTGCAGTAATAATAGCCATCTGGTAACTCTAGCATTTGTGACAGATTTGTTCATTAAATACTTAATAGCCGAGTGGTCAGTGTGCACAAAAGTAGAATAACCAGTGATATAGTGTCGAAATTTATTAATGGCATAAATTACTGCAAGAAACTCCTTTTCGGTAACTATATAATTAAGCTCAGCAGGGGTCATATTCTTACTGATAAAGTAGATAGCATAAGGAAGATGATTTTCCTCTTGTCCCAAGACAGCTCCAATTGCAGTGTCTGAAGCATCAGAAGATATATGAAAAGGGAGGGCCCAATCAGGCCCCCTCAAAATAGGAGTAGTAGATAACTGATGCTTGAGTTCTTCAAAAGCTTTCTGACAAGAATTAGTCCATTTAAATTCAGTATTTTTCATAAGCAACACAAATAATGGAGAAGCTATTTTAGAAAAATCTTTAATAAATCTTCTGTAGTATCCAACATTTCCTAGAAAACTTCTCACATCAGTTTGTGTTTTAGGAACAGAAAGATTCTGAATGACCAATATTTTAGATGGATCTACCTGAATACCTTGAGATGAAATAAAATGTCCAAGCACTACTCCTTCACTCATCATCATATGACATTTTTCAGTACTTAGGGAGAGGTGAGCTTGTATACATCGTTTAAGTACCTTTTCAAGATTTTGTAATGCATCTTCAAAAGACACACCATAAGGAGTGTTAGGTCTCTGTAGTTTATTAGCAAGATTGGGAGAGTCCAATCACAGAGTTAACATCATTTCGAGCAACTTTGGGATTCTAGGATCTAGCCCTCCTGAATCCGGAGAGGGATCTCTCCAATATGTACAAAGATGGATATTGTCTTTGAAAAGCTTAAGGTAATGATATTAGGCTAGCTATGAAGGCCAAAGGTTTTGTTTTGTTTTGGATGGTTGAGCATGAAATGTTACTTGAGGGGAAAGTCCTAAGTGCAAAAAGTTTCAAAAGTGAGAAGTTGCAAGCAAAATAGAACAGTTTTGGCAGATAGATAGATATAACGCTGGTTTTTAGTCCATTGGGCTATGGAGTCATATCTGGGCTTTAATTGAACAACAACATCAAGTGTGATCCAAGGGGCAAGTCATCTATACCACAAGATTATTGAGATTAAAATGATGAAATGGAAACATTAAAATTTTGGAGGGGTGGAAACTGATAATAATTTCTCAGAGGATTTATAGTCAGTCCAAACAAGAAAAGCCTCTTAAGTAACTATTTTAAAACCAACCAAGGACAGGGCTAACCATAGACTTCTTGGGCAAGTTCTTATTAAAGCAGCTTAATTGACAAAAAATACAGTAATACACATAATTACCTTCAAAAGGTATGAAAACACATAAGAAAAACAGAGTGTAACTTAAGATCAGATAAAGTAATTTTAAACCTAGTCTGCTTTCAGTCAACACCAAGGGAAACTTTCAGAATCTGCCTTTGGAGAAAAGAATCTAGGAATCAGGGCAAACCATATCTTCTCTAGTCTAACTTTAATAGAAAATAATGGAAATAACATTCGAGAACAATGTTTGAGCAAACAGAAGGACGAGGGAATGCCAACATTCCTAACTGTTTAAACTGTATTGAATCATTCTTAAATAAAAAAATCTGAAGAAAACATTAAGATAAAGATTTCTCAGCCAGAGAAGGTTACTGCTATACAGAAAATCCTAACCCTGTTTAAACTGTTCTTTACAGAGGGAAAATGAAAAATATGGCATACATAGAAGGAAAACGATTAACAAAGAAAGAAGCACTTCACCAGTGATAAAGACTAGGATCCCAAGAAACAACTTTTATATTGATTTCAAACCAGTTACAATCTTCAAGTCCAATGTTTCAGTTCAGCAATCATCTTCACTATTCAACCTAACTACTCTAGCACAAACAGAGCTTCAAGGGCCACTGAACACTATGTACAAATAGAAGTCTCGAGCTCAAGTGTATTTCAAAGTTCTGCAACCAACAACTCCTCATCTTCTGTAGAAGTACTTATAGGAAGATGAGGAGGTGAGATTTTAACAAAATATCTCAAGGACAGTTAATGTAGAGTGAAGACTTCTCGGCCCTTTGAGAGGCTCGAGGGAAAAATTTACAGGTGGATCACTACATTAACTGTTTCACAATAAATATCAAAGCTCGGTGAAAGCTTTGTTTGACTTTGAGGCTCTGTGTATGTTTTGGAGTAACTCTGTAGATATTTATTCATTGGTTTCGTTGCAGAAATAAATTCTTGGCGATGTTGGAGGCAGATATTTCTTCGAGCAATAGCTTCGGCCTCTGTTCTGAATGGTTTGAGGCGACAGGTGGCTCTTTGGTAGCTGAGGAATCAATTTGCCTCAAGTTGTGGCGGTGGAGGCTTTCTGTCTGATAAAACACTTTAGGTTTTCTTTAAACTATGTTTTGAGTCGGGGATTAGGCTTTTGATAACTGTCTTATCCGTAATCCCCGTAATACTATCTTCAATCTTCTTCTGCTGTGCTTTATTCTCAAAACTGATACTCTTTAACTGTTCTTTCGAATAAAATAGTGTTTTGTCGATGTGCAGGGCCGCGCTGGGCTTTTCGGCATCAATGCTCATGAAACATTGACAAATCATTGAATCCAACCGTGTGAATGGTTCCTTTTAGTAGCTTCGAAGGCGCAGGAAACGTCTTTCCCAACCCTCGGCTTTTCTTCCTGATACAACGGAAAACCATTGAAAACACCTGCATAAAACAAAAAACAATTAAGAAATCCTGCGAAATGGGTTAGACTGCTTCAGAAGGCAGGAGAGGAGCATTGCCGTCGGATGAAGGCAATCAACGGTGGAGATCTGCATAGAAAGGAAAAAAGGATAGCGGGAGAAGAAAAAGGAGGAGCAGTTTTGGACCGTCTGATCTGGACACGTGGACGGTCCAGATCTAATCGGAGGGTCTCAATCGGGGGTGGCAGAAAAGGGGATGCGATTGAAAATTCCAGTGCGATTAAGCGCTGGCCGTTGATCTGCAGATCAGATCGACGGCGGAAAACGAATCAACGGGTTTTGAAATGGCGGTAAGACTTGCGATCGGAGGGAATAAGGACCATTGGATAGGCGGGAAATGGACGGCCCAGATTTAAACGGAGGATCGCAATCGGGGAGGTCACAAAACAACATGCGATTGAAACTTTGCGACTGAGCCCTTTGCGATGCGATTGAGTGCAGGCCGTTGGATCAAAGGACTAGATCAACGGTCAGGATTGCTACGACCTACGCACCGGCGGAAAAAACCCTTAAACACATGAAAACCAAAGTTTTTTGCGAATAAAACAAGTTTAACGGATTGGGCGGAAAATATATAGGTAAAGGAAAAAGGCGCCCGATTGCGGGGCCGGGGGTTTTCACGGAATGTAATATGCCCGGGATTTATAAAGACAAGGGCTAATCGCAATCAGGCCATTGAGCCTGGTCTTTCCGATCAACCCATTTGTATTGTTTCCGATTGCGATTGCGCAATCGGCTCTTTTCAATCAACCCATTTATATTCAGCACATGGTTTTAAGTTTTAACTTAGAACTTTCGGAAAGTGGGTTTTTGGGTTTACAAAGAAAAATGAGCTTTGTAAAGGTTCAAAGTCCTGCACCCGTTGGATTTTTGCGATTAGCGCCGAAAGTCTTGGCGTTTGGTTTTAACACATGGGCATGTGAGGGGAAGTGGTTTAGGACTTAGCCCAAGGGGCTTAGGTCCATAGCAATGAAACTCTGTTTTTTATGAAAAATTTCAAGGTTTTAATGGATTTGGGGGTTCCGAAATAGTTAAAAAAGTGAGTTTTTAACTATGAAAGGGGAAATTTTCATAAATGGAAAGAAGAGGACTTATGAAAACAAGGTAGTTTTGATGGAGAAAAAGGGGAGCAGATGAAAGGTTTTGAGAAGAGGAGAAATGGCGATCTTTCAACAGTCTTTCAATTGGAGTCAGCAGAAATTCCTGAGTATAAAAAATGGGACAGCAAAAGAGGATTTTGGACAGAGGCATGAGGCCTTAAAGAGACTTCAAGAGCCAACAATTTTTTAGTGATAAAATTTGTTCCTTGGAGGCTCAAAAAATATCTTAGCCACCTTTTGGTATAACAAAATATTATAGGTGGCTAACAGTGGCTCCACTTGGGGATGGTGCCTTCTTGAAGGCATCAAAAATTCAGACTTGATTTCTGGGAGGCTAATTAGTTGCCTCATCCATTGGGCTGTCCTTCTGTGATTGAATAATCTTCTCTAAAAACATATTTGGCAGCCATGAAAACAATGGACCTTTATCAACAAGCTTGCTACCTACCCAATCCTACAGATCTAGCATTTTTCTTCATCAGAGTGCACTTGGATTGGCAAACTCTATTCACAACATTTTATTCTTTTGAAAGCAGGAAATCTAATCTATTTCTAATCCTTATTTCTCCTGAACTCAGATTAAACAGTTGAGCTCAGATATTTCTCTACCTAGTCTACTGTCTGTTGGGATTAAACAGTCCAACAAACTTTCATTCTCTAAATTCTACAACAAAAATTTAAAAATAATCAAGTCAAGATTGAGCTGTTTGACTTGCTATGATCTATGGCATAAGAACAAGCTACACATAGATTATTATTTGCAGAAAATTAAATCAAAATGGAAGGCTTAAGATCTGAAAGTTTCTCATTATGGCCTTCTTTTTCTTTACAGCTCTGTTTTTAATTTTGTTTTGAGTTGTCTCTTTCTTGATATCTGATTCAGATTTTGGGCAAATAAGAACCAGTTTTTCTCTTTTATGACTCAGAAAAATAAAACAGTTTTGAGTCATCTCTCTTTGGAAACTTTGGTTCAGATTTTGAGTTTGTTTGAACCTTAATTTCTATCCTAATCTATCTATTGATAAGCCAAGATTAAACGGTTTGGCAAATCAAATTCACTACCCTATCAGCAGAAAATTGAAAGCTAATTAGTCAAGATTAAACAGTTTGACTAACTAGAAGTGTGTTTTGCAGGAGTGGCATTTAAGCTTGCACACTTTCAGATTTATTTCTCTTTTTGGCATGGGGCTGTGCCTTTCTTGTTTTTCATTTCTGCCCTCTTTTCTTTCTTTCTTTGTTCTTGTATTTTTTGATTTTTCATAACTTTGAATGCAATGGTGGATGAAATATTTATAATGAAAAAAAAAAAGAAAAGAAAAAAGAAGGCTTAAAAATATATCATGAATCAAGAGAAGTAATGCTTGAGCATCCTGCCATTGACAGGACCCCCAAACAAATCTGTTCCATCCAGCTCTTGTAAGAAGAATGCATTTTTTCCAGCAACTGAATGAATAGAGTAAGGGCCAAGCCATAGATTGTCAAATTTACCATGCTTTCCCTTGTCTTCTCTCTTTGAGTCCCACTTTAAAACTTTGTCCCCAATCTTGAAATTGCTGGCCTTTGTTCTTCTGTCAAAAAGCTTCTTAATGTTGTCCTATTTCTGCAATGTTTTGTTGTACACTTCCTCTCTGATTTGCTGAAGATGAATGGTCTGATTTATTCTTCTGATCATGTCATTATCTTCAGTCTGCAATTCTTGGATAAAATTCATAACTGGTACACCAAGGCTATTAGGAAAGATTACATCTGTACCATACACAAGCTGAAAAGGTGACATACCAATAGATTTCTTCAAAGTTAATCTGTCAGCCCAAAGTGCATGGACTAGCTTTGTGTGCCAAGACTTTTTATTGTCCTCCAACAGTTTCTTGATTATGTTCACTAAGATTTTATTGGAATATTCTGCAAGTCCATTACCTTGAGGGTAATAGGCTGTGGAATGCCCTAGTGTTATCTGGTATTTATGACAGAAGTCAACCATTTTCTTTGATCCAAACGCTGTTGCATTATCTATGATGATCTTGGTAGGACAGCCAAATCTGGAGAGGATATTGGTTTCTATGAACTTTATAATAACTAAATCATTGGCTTTCCTACAAGGAATGGCTTCTATCCATTTAGTGAAATAGTCTGTGGCAGTAAGGATCCATCTATGCTGGGCAGAAGATGAGGGATGGATTTCACCTATGAAGTCAAGTCCCCACTGTTAAAAAGGAGCTTCGACAGTGATTGGATGCAGAGGAAGGGGTAATAATTTTCTCTTGCCCTCAAACAATTGGCATTTATGGCAAGTAGTTGTCATTTTGTGAACATCAGGAAAAAGGGTGGGCCAATAGAAACCAGCCCTCAAAATTTTGTTGGATGTTGACTTCCAGTACAAATGGCCTCCACACTCTCCTTCATGAAATTCCTGCTTAACCTTCTCTGCATCAAACTTAGGCAAACATTTAAGCAATATACCACTAGCATTTTTCCAATAAAGACACCTATCTACAATGCAATAGTTTACTGCTTTCAGTTTTAAGAACCTTGCCTTTGTTTTCGACAAACCGGGAGGTGTATTTAAATTAAGCAAAACATAAACGATATCAGCATACCAAGGAGAATTCATAAAATGGTTTTCAATAATGGGAGTTGAGAATTCTTCTTGGCTATCCAAAGCATTAATCATATTAATATCAAGAACTTCAAAATTGGATTCAGCCATTAATCTAGCTAGACCTTGGCCTTTGATGAGTTTCGTGGGTTTTATCTCTAAATCATATTCGAGAATAACAGCAATCCACTTACCTCTCTTACCATCTGGGTCATGTGTTAGAATGTCTTTAACCACCGAATTAGGGACAAAGGCAATGATGTGTGAGTGAAGGATGTATACTCTGAAGTCTTTCAATGCTTTAACCAAAGAAAAAGCTTGCTTTTCCATAATATTATACTTCAAAGGGGCATCCCTCAATGCCTTGCGAAAGAATGCAATAGGCTGCTCTTGTCCTTGTGGATTTTTCTGTAAAAGGACAGCAGCAATATGTTTTGATGCAAATGAGAAGATATAAAAATATTTTGAAAAATCAGGGCTTATGAGAACCGGTGTTTTGGTTAATGCTTGTTTCACCAGCTCAAAGGATGTCTTTGCTTCCAAGGTCCATTTTATCCCTTGATCCTTCTTCAACATGTTTGTGATATTTCTAAGGAGCTCTGCCAAGTTAGGGATGAACCTTCTCAAAAAGTTAATCTTTCCAATGAAAGACTGCAACTCCTTGATATTTCGAGGATGAGAGATTTGCAATATAGCCTCAATCCTCTTTGGATCTATATTTATACCCTCTTCTGAAATAATGTGTCCAAGAAGCTTACCTTCTTGGAGACCAAATAGTGTCTTCTTAGGGTTTAAAGATATTCCAAACCTTCTGCACTTCTCGAAAAATTTTCTTAAATGTTCTAAATGTTCTTCATCTGTTTTTGAAAATACAGTGACATCATCTAGATAGATAATGATGAAGAAGCCCAATTCTTCCGAGAATGCTATGTCCATGGCTCTCTGAAAGGTTGCTCCAGCGTTCATTAGACCAAAAGGCATCTTCACATACATGAAAGTGCCCCATGGAGTAGTGAAAGATGTCTTTAATTGATCAGTAGGGTGAACTAAAATCTTATTATACCTTGAATAGCCATCAAGCAACGAAATCCTTTTAGACCCCACCACCCTTTGTAAAATGTGATCCATTTTTGGTAAAGGGTAGTTATCCTTTAACGAAGCTTTGTTTAAGTCTCTAAAGTCTATACAAAGCCTGATTTCTCCAGTCTTCTTCCTAACGGACACCAGATTAGATACCCACTTAGAATATCTAATAGGGACAATAATGCCAGCCTCATACATTTTCATGATCTCCTTCTGAACCAATGGCAACTGGACAGGGTTTATTCTGCGCAGTTTCTGTTTAAATGGTTTTTGGTTTTCTTTAAGAGGGATTTTGTGCTGTATTATTTCGGTGTCATAGGATTTAAGATCTTCGTAACTCCATGCAAAAACATCAGAAAATTCTTTGAACAACTCTATGTATTTGAGTTTAATGTGAGCTGGAAAAGTTTTGGACAGTTTGATCATTTTCGGTTTTTCCTCACTGCCTATATTGCACTCCTCTACTTCAGTCTCTACAGGTTCCAGTTTTGGTTTATTGGCCACATCGTTAAAATCGAACAACTCCTCTAAAGGCGTTAGACCACTTGGAAAATTTTCATCTTTAGAATGCAGAGTTTGTAATTCTTCCGTTTCTAACTCTGCACTTAATTATGTTTTGCTCCTAAGTTTGCTAGACAATAGGTTAATATCGGCAAGTTGAGGAGACGATTCTTCTTCAGCAAGAAAGTTTTCTTCACTGCAGTCTGTATCATAATCTGAATCTGAACTGTGCAGTTCGAACTCATTTCTGAATTGCATGAAGTCTTCTATTTGTTTGTCATTGTTAAACACTTGCCAATATTTTTCGTTATCAGGCACTGCTGGTCTAAATTTTATCGGAGTTGTGTTGTCTCCAGTCTCATATGGCGTTAGACATGTCCTAGCCGCAAAAGCTAAATTGTGGGCCATAATGTTCTTTTTCCTTGGGATGAACCTCAGGTTTGACTCCTCAAATGTTGTCAACAGATCGATGACATCATTCCGATAGGCTCTAAGTCTGGGATGATTCGCATTATACTCCCCATTGACTTGCCTAATGATTAACTCAGAATCCCCGTACACATTAATTCTTCTGGCTCCTAATTTCTTCAAGAGATGCAAGCCTAAGAGAAGGGATTCATATTCTGCTATGTTGTTGGAACACTGAAAGTTTAATTTGCATGAGATGCATTATGTGTGGTTGTTTTCAGTGTTAATGATCCAAACCCCTGCACCAGCATTATTTCTAGTGCATGACCCATCAAAATACATACTCCATAAAGGACTGTCTTCGGTTTCGTCTGTTTGGCGATTGTCCTTTTTAACTATGGTGCCTTCTGACTGTTCATGATTAGTAGCACCCAATTGAATTTGTTTTGACTCCTCAAATTCTTCAATAGATCGAGGGATGATGCCAGAAACGTTAGGGGTATTTTCTGGGTTGTTAAGTCCTAAAAACAATGGACTCATAACCGGTAAATCAAGACCTATGCTTTTTTTACTAATCTTTTCACATGTGGCAAACTTTTTGGATACTTCGGTGTTATTATACTCTTCTTCCCTGTCGGCCTTTAATTCTGTTAAAGTGACTTGCTCACTAGGAGTTTCATTGTTAAACATGATAAAATAATCAAGGCTTGTATTGACAGAATATATAGGAGAGTTTCGTGGTCTGTCTTGACTTGTAACTGTGTATTGCATATGAGACTCCCTGTAAAGTCTTCTGGTCTGATTGAAAACCGGGATGGTCGCATATGTCATGTCCATCTACATAGTCCCCTGTAACTTAGCTCCCCAGGATCTTGATAATAGCATTCCATACTTTGGGGGGACATCAGCCACAACAATGTCCATGAGTAAACATTTGGTTGGAATCTGGGCTAGGTTAACATAGAGGTCTTTGATCAATCCTAGACATTTTACTCTATTTGAGTCAAAGGAGTATAGGTCTTTGTAGGGTCTGGTAATTTCTAAACCAAGGCTCTCCATCACAGCTTTAGGCATTAAATTATGAGAAGCCCCGGAATCATGCATAGCGTTGTGCAGAATTTTGTCATGAATGTTCAAACTCACATAAAAGGGAGGAACTGGTCCTTCTTGAAACTTCCCTTCAATCTTAGGGCCAAAAATCAACTCTGGTAGGTCGTCACTAAGATTAACTATATCTCCATTTTCCTCTATATTTAAAGCCTTCAAAATTTGGTTCCTATATGCATGTTGGGCAGCTAACTCAGTTAATGGAACAGAGATTTTGATCTTTAAGATTTCCTGTTCAAGGCTGAAAGGGGTTTGATTCTTTGAAGCACTTGTTTCAACCTTATTAGTTGTCACTCTATCAACAATTACAGCTTGCTGATTTGTTCTACTTGACACAACTGTTGTAGAAGGAGTACTAGCTGAAGTGTTAGTACTGCTGATGTCTTCACTCTGTTTTTCAGAATTTTGAGTGTTTTTCTCCTTATCCTTATTAGAATTAACAGCCACTGTTTTGTCTTTTTGTTTGGCTGTTCTGGGTTTGGCTGCGGTGCTGCTTTGAGAGGATTTGTCAGAGGTTTTGGTGTTGGGGGCTTGTTGACTGGTCTTGCTTCTAAGGTCATATTCTCTTTGAGGTTCTATGACGACATTTTCCATGTCTTGATAATCATTTTCATTACCATTTCTTTTGTCATCATAAGGAGTGTAAGGACCTTGTTTTCTATCATAATGAACTTCCAAGTCATCATATTCTTCCCCAAACATGTTGATATCCTCTTCCTCTGTTATGTCTTCTGTTTCTTCAACCTCACTTACATAGTTTTGATGAAAGGGAGGGGTGATCTGCTGATCATCTTCCCTAGGTCTGTTTGGGGGTTGGTTCCTTCTAACATTATGATTCTGGTTTCTATTTTGAGGAGCAGTTTGATTTTGATTTGCTTGTGCTCTCTTAATTATGCTCATCTCTTTCATCATTTCTTCCATCATTCTCTCCATTTTTGAGTTGGAAGTAGAAGGTGTGGATTCCTTTCTAAAAGATACTCTCTTCTCGCTCTTCATTCTTGCTCTTTTCTCCATCAAGTTCATTTCCACAGAAAGAGCACCCCTTTGCATGTCTTCAAGAGTTGCAAAATCTCTCTCTCTTAGTGAATAGGTCATGTCTGGATCAAACCCTTCAGGAAATTTGTTTAAAGCTGAGCCCTGAGGAGGTTTTAGTTCAGGGGAAAGTGCATTATAGACGCTGTTAAATCTGGTACAATAAGATTGTACACTTTCCCCAAGGTTCCTATGGAGATTGTTATAGTCAGCAAGGACTTGGAGAGGATTCTTTCTCACTTCCCATTTGTTTAAGAATGTTTGATGGAAGGCTTGGAGATCGTTAATACTATGGGGGTTAAACCTTTAAACCATTTTCTTACTTCTCCCCCCAAACTTTGAGCAAATAGTCTCAACTTGACAGAATCATCATCAATTTCGTTTCTGTCAAAGTAGTCATTCATCTTGTCCACATGTTGAGATGTTGTTATAGTATTACTAGCATCATATAATGGAATTTTGGACTGATAGTCCTGTGGAAGATTGCCTAATGGTACAGGAAGGACTAAGGGAGCATACCATGTTGCCATGGCAGGAGGTGGGGGTGGATTTACAGAAGGGAAAGTGGGCTGAGGTGAAGTGGTTTGAACAGTGGATGTAGGGTGAGTAGAAGTGGATGGACCAGGAGTAGACTGTTGAGATGATCTTGGATGAGAGACACCTAAATTGTGAAGGAAATGTAAATCAAGAGGTGTTGTTTCTCTGCCACCAGGATGTTCACTTGTTTCAGGAGATGAAAGTGAAGACTCAGAGTCTAACTGGATTATGTCATCAAATGACCTAGTCCTAAATGGATTCACTAAGTTAGCTTGTGATTGTTGCAGAGCTGAAAGATTTTCAGGGACTGAATTAACTCTCAAGGGTGATCTGAAAACAGTTAATAATTTAACCTTAGGAGACTTCCAAAGGATACTTTCTGGATTATCAACTATCTCAGGTGGGTTAGGGTCTGGATGGGCTCTAGTGTGAATCTTTTTAGAAGCCACTATGCTATGTTGTTTAGACCCAAAACAAGAAAAGTTCAACCAGATATGACAATCTTGGAGAGGTTAACTAATCTGTTTTTACAATTTTAATCCTACAGTCCTCTAACTGAAATTGAATGATACTATAATGATAAGGGTTCTTCTAAGTGGAGTCTTAAGGTCTTTTCAAGGATTGTGGAGTCGCCAAGTGGAAATTTTTAGCTCCTTTTAGAGGTAGAAGGTCTTATGGTCCACCACCATGTTTATTTAATTCCAATCTGAAATATTTTTAGGTTTTTCTAAATCATTTTTTAGTTTTGTGGTTGTTAAGAATATCCTAACTTTGTTTTAAAACTTAGCTAAGGTTGTGAGACAAAGGCAGTCTACTCTTATGGCTAAGCCAGCTGATTTTTCAAGGTTAGATGAAGTCTTAAGAGAAACCTAGGGTTTGCCTAGTTTGTCACTGATTCAAACAAGTTTCATCATAATTACCTATGATAGGTAGTGCTTGAAAAGGCTGCTTTTTACTCTGGTTAATAAATCAAATGCTCTATGAACTAAATCTCTGACGTCGTATGATTATCTTTAAATGAAAATGATTCTGGGTTCGATGTCCCCAGCGGAGTCGCCAGAAATGTTAGGTCTCTGTAATTTATTAGCAATATTGGGAGAGTCCAATCACAGAGTTAACATCATTTCAACCAACTTTGGGATTCTAGGATCTAGCCCTCCTGAATCCGGAGAGGGATCTCTCCAATATGTACAAAGATGGATATTGTCTTTGAAAAGCTTAAGGTAATGATATTAGGCTAGTTATGAAGGCCAAAGGTTTTGTTTTTTTTTTGATGGTTGAGCATGAAATGTTACTTGAGGGGAAAGTCCTAAGTGCAAAAAGTTTCAAAAGTGAGAAGTTGCAAGCAAAATAGAACAGTTTTGGCAGATAGATAGATATAACGCTGGTTTTTAGTCCATTGGGCTATGGAGTCATATCTGGGATTTAATTGAACAACAACATCAAGTGTGATCCAAGGGGCAAGTCATCTATACCACAAAATTATTGAGATTAAAATGATGAAATGGAAACATTAAAATGTTGGAGGGGTGGAAACTGATAATAATTTCTCAGAGGATTTATAGTCTGTCCAAACAAGAAAAGCCTCTTAAGTAATTGTTTTAAAACCAACCAAGGATAGGGCTAACCATAGACTTCTTGGGCAAGTTATTATTAAAGTAGCTTAATTGACAAACAATCCAGTAATCCACATAATTACCTTCAGAAAGTATGAAAACACATAAGAAAAACAGATTGTAACTTAAGATCAGATAAAGTACTTTTAAACCTAGTCTGCTTTCAGTCAACAACAAGGGAAACTTTCAGAATCTTCCTTTGGAGAAAAGAATCTAGGAATCAGGGCGAACCATATCTTCTCTAGTCTAACTTTAATAGCAAATAATGGAAATAACATTCGAGAACAATGTTTGAGCAAACAGAAGGACGAGGGAACGCCAACATTCCTAACTGTTTAAACTGTATTGAATCATTCTTAAATAAACAAATATGAAGAAAACATTAAGATAAATATTTCTCAGCCAGAGAAGGTTACTGCTATACAGAAAATCCTAACCCTGTTTAAACTGTTCTTTACAGAGGGAAAATGAACAATATGGCATACATAGAAGGAAAACGATTAACAAATAAATAAGCACTTCACCAGTGATAAAGACCAGGATCCCAAGAAACAGCTTTTATATTGATGTCAAACCAGTTACAATCTTCAAGTCCAATGTTTCAGTTCAGCAATCATCTTCACTATTCAACCTAACTACTCTAGCACAAACAGAGCTTCAAGGACCAGTGAACACTATGTACAAATAGAAGTCTCGAGCTCAAGTGTATTTCAAAGTTCTGCAACCAACAACTCCTCATCTTCTGTAGAAGTACTTATAGGAAGATGAGGAGGTGAGATTTTAACAAAATATCTCAAGGACAATTAATGTAGAGTGAAGACTTCTCGGCCCTTTGAGAGGCTCGAGGGAGAAATTTACAGGTGGATCACTACATTAACTGTTTCACAATAAATATCAAAGCTCGGTGGAAGCTTTGTTTGACTTTGAGGCTCTGTGTATGTTTTGGAGTAACTCTGCAGATATTTATGCATTGGTTTCCTTGTAGAAATAACTTCTTGGCAATGCTGGAGGCAGATATTTCTTCGAGCAATAACTTCGGCCTCTGTTCTGAATGGTTTGAGGCGACAGGTGGCTCTTTGGTAGCTGAGGAATCAATTTGCCTCAAGTTGTGGCGGTGGAGGCTTTCTGTCTGATAAAACACTTTAGGTTTTATTTAAACTCTGTTTTGAGTCGGGGATTAGGCTTTTGATAACTGTCTTAGCCGTAATCCCCGTAATACTGTCTTCAATCTTCTTCTGCTGTGCTTTATTCTCAAAACTGATACTCTTTAACTGTTCTTTCGAATAAAACAATGTCTTGTCGATGTGCAAGGCCGCGCTGGGCTTTTCGGCATCAATGCTCATGAAACATTGACAAATCATTGAATCCAACCGTGTGAATGGTTCCTTTTAGTAGCTTCGAAGGCGCGGGAAACGTCTTTCCCAACCCTCGGCTTTCTTTGTGATACAACGGAAAACCATTGAAAACACCTGCATAAAACAAAAAACAATTAAGAAATCCTGCGAAATGGGTTAGACTGCTTCAGAAGGCAGGAGAGGAGCGTAGCCGTCGGATGAAGGAAACCAACGGTGGAGATCTGCATAGAAAGGCAAAAAGGATAGCGGGAGAAGAAAAAGGAGGAGCAGTTTTGGACCGTCCGATCTGGACACGTGGACGGTCCAGATCTAATCGGAGGGTCTCAATCGAGGGTGGCAGAAAAGGGGATGCGATTGAAAATTCCAGTGCGATTAAGCGCTCGCCATTGATCTGCAGATCAGATCGACGACGGAAAACAAATCAGTGGGTTTTGAAATGGCGGTAAGACTTGTGATCGGAGGGAATAAGGATCGTTGGATAGGCGGGAAATGGACGACCCAGATTTAATCGGAGGATCGCAATCAGGGAGGTCACAAAACAACATGCGATTGAAACTTTGCGATTGAGCCCTTTGCGATGCGATTGAGCGCAGGCCGTTGGATCAAAGGACTAGATCAACGGTCAGGATTGCTACGACCTACGCACCGGTGGAAAAAACCCTTAAACACATGAAAACCAAAGTTTTTTGCGAATAAAACAAGTTTAACGGATTGGGTGGAAAATATATAGGTAAAGGAAAAAGGCGCCCGATTGCGGGGCCGGGGGTTTTCACGGAATGTAATATGCCCGAGAGTTATAAAGACAAGGGCTAATCGCAATCGGGCCATTGAGCCTGGTCTTTCCGATCAACCCATTTGTATTGTTTCCAATTACGATTGCGCGATCGGCTCTTTTCAATCAACCCATTTATATTCAGCACATGGTTTTAAGTTTTAACTTAGAACTTTCGGAAAGTGGGTTTTTGGGTTTACAAAGGAAAATGAGCTTTGTAATGGTTCAAAGTCATGCACCCTTTGGATATTTGCGATGCGATTAGTGCTGAAAGCTTTGGCGTTTGGTTTTAACACATGGGCATGTGGGGGGAAGTGGTTTAGGACTTAGCCCAAGGGGCTTAGGTCCATAGTAATAAAACTTTGATTTTTATGAGAAATTTTCAAGGATTTTAATGGATTTGGGGGTTCCGAAATAGTTAAAAAGTGAGTTTTTAACTATGAAAAGGGAAATTTTCATAAATGGAAAGAAGAGGACTTATGAAAACAAGGTAGTTTTGATGGAGAAAAAGGGGAGCAGATGAAAGGTTTTGAGAAGAGGAGAAATGGCGATCTTTCAGCAGTATTTCAGTTGGAGTCAGCAGAAATTCCTGAGTATAAAAAATGGGACAGCAAATGAGGATTTTGGACAGAGGCATGAGGCCTTAAAGAGACTTCAAGAGCCAACAATTTTTTAGTGATAAAATTTGTTCCTTGGAGGCTCAAAAAAGATTTTAGCCACCTTTTTGTATAACAAAATATTATAGGTGGTTAACAAGGAGTAAAATCATCCATAAATATTTCCATAGAATCATTCAGCATATCAGAAAAATTTCCTATAACAGCCCTCTGAAAAGTTGCTGGTGCATTACATAGCCCAAATGGAAGAACTCTATAAGCAAAAGTTCCCCAAGGGCTAGTGAAAGTGGTCTTGTCTTGGTCTTGGGGTGCAATTCTAATATGATTATACCCACTGAATCCATCTAGAAAAGAAAAGAATTTCTTCCCTGCCAGACTATCCAACACCTGATCAATGAAAGGTAAAGGAAAGTGATCCTTTTGAGTAGCTTTATTCAAGGCTCTGTAGTCAACACATACTCTCCATTTCCCGTTTTTCTTAGGGACAATTACCAATGGGGAAACCCATTCACTGTCAGATATAGGGTATATAAATCATGCATTAAGCAATTTCTGAAGTTCTTCTTTAACAATTTCTCGTAAATTAGGGTTCATTCGTCTTTGGGGTTGACAGACTGGTCGGCATCCCTCTTTAATGTAAATTCGATGAGTACATAATTCAGAAGAAATACCTTTCATATCCGTGTAATCCCATGCAAATGCTTCCTTATATTCATGCAATAACTTCATTAACTGCTGTGTTTCATCATCTGTTAGATCAGGATTTATGTTTAATGTCTTGCCAGGTTCAATTTCAATTGTTATGCTTTTAGATGATATGGTGGTTAATGTCTGAGATGAGTCTTCAGATTCAATCTTTTCTTGGGTATCAGTTTCAAAAATTGCAGTTAATTGATTGTGTGTTTCAGCAATTACAGAAGAAGGTTCACAAATAAAATTATTAATTATCTCATCCTCTGTATTGTCTTTAAGAGTTAAAGCTTGCCCACTAGTTAGAATAGGCTGAACAGCATTATCATCATAATCCATCCACATAGAATCTTCATTATTAATTATTGGTGTAGCATGAGGATAAAGAGTAAGCTGTTTTGTTTCATAACCATTAGAAATTGTCATTGAACCAGATCTGCAACTGATAAAAGCATCAGCTGTGGCCAGCCATGGCCTTCCTAGAATTAAGGGATGTCCCCCCAGCTTTGTTTTAGTCTGCAATACAACAAAATCAGCTGGGTATTTCTAGGATTCAACTGAGATAATTAGATCCTCAACAACTCCTTCAGGCTTAATTGTAGAACGATCAGCCAACTCTAGAATGGTGGGTGTATCTCTGATTGTGTTATTCAGCTGTAACAATTGTGAAGTTTCAAGAGTCATTATGTTAATTGCAGCACCTAAATCTACCAGAACTTGGGGAATCATTGTTTTACCAATCTGAACTGTCACAGTAGGATGGCCGGGATCACCATATTTCACAGGAGGGGCTTTTCCGGACATTAATGCAGACAAGTCACCCATCACATGCACTGTAAGGGGGTCTTTAGTTTTCCTACCAGGTTTTTTAACACAAATATCCCTTATTGTTCTGGCATAAATTGGTACATCTCTTAATGCTTGTAAAAGTGGAATTTTAACATACAAATTTTGCAATTCCCCTAAAAGATTAAAAGCAGGTGTTTCAGGCGTTCTAGTTAAAACCAAACACTCGGGGAATGGTGGTTCTGTTATTTCAACATTCTTGTTAGAAGGTGGTTGTGCTTTCTTATGTTTCTCAGTTTCCTCTTTATCAGAATCAGAAGAAGTTATGTCATCAATAATAGGCTCTACTATTTTCCCGGATCTTAAATGA
Organism: Pinus albicaulis; assembly: GCA_034641835.2. Classification (NCBI taxonomy): domain Eukaryota; kingdom Viridiplantae; phylum Streptophyta; class Pinopsida; order Pinales; family Pinaceae; genus Pinus; species Pinus albicaulis. The sequence continues at coordinate 218,634 of JAXQQM020088448.1, read as the reverse complement.
ATATCATTACATTGCATAGTAGGAAATATAGACTGATTCTGAATATCAATGACTTGCACAACTTTATTATTGGGGTTAGGATTTGGTTGCACAGGTAGCTGGGGTCTCATTTGGTTATTTGGTGGAGCATTTGATGGCAGAGGGAGTGGTTGTTGGAATGGAGGCAATTGATTTGGATACGGGAGTTGTTGGCTTCTCCAATTTGAATTCCAAGGGTTAAAAGAAGATGGCTGCTATGGAGGCCAAGGAGTCCAAATTGTAGGATCAACAAAGGGAGGGTTTGATTGCTGCATGGGTGGGAAATTCATTTGATTGAAGGGTGGGTATTGCATTTTATTAAAGGGAGGGTAATTTGTTTGACCGAAAGCAGAATAATTATTCCAACGATTAAATGGCATACTAGAGTTCATACCTTGTCCTTTTGGTTGCCATTGTCTTCTTTGAGTTAGCAGGTAAACTGCTTCAGCTTCTTCTTCCATTGGCTACAATGCTACCTTTATTCCTGGTAGAGATGGACATTGTTTTGTTTCATGGTCTTTCTCACAAAGGGTGCAAATTGGTATTTTTTCCATTGGGCATTCCCTTAGTGGATGTTTGTCTCTGCACTTCGGGCAAAAGACAGCCAAAGTTGCTTCTGCTTCAGCCTGCTTCTTCTTAACCTGCAAAGTGTCAATTTGTGAAGCAAAAGAACTTAACATCTCAGTTTTAAATTCTTCAAGTAAATTACCTATTTCAGCTCTTGTTGCTCCTCCACTGGCTGATTTCTGCACTCTTGAATAGGTGGAATCTCTATTACTTACTTTGTTCCTTGCAGCTCCCCTTGAACACCTCTTAGAAAGTTCAACAATCTCATCATATGATTCCTTAGATATATCTCCCTTGCCAAGCATGTTTAACATATCTAAACAATCATCCCTTAAACCTCTAAGTAATATTGTTTTGCGAATTTCCTTACTTATATTCGGATGATAAAATCTCTGTATATTGTACTGCAGCCTTTCTACATAGTCCTCCAGATTCTCGTCCGGCTTTTGTGACATATTGAATAGTTCATCCTTATTTTCTCTCGTCCGGCAATAGTCTTGATATTTAAGCAGAAATTTCTATTTCATCTGCTCCCATGTTGTGATTACCTGACTTCCAAGGCTCATGAACCATCTTAAAGAATTTCCTTTTAAGGTTGCTGGAAACAGTTTCAACTTTTGAGCATTAGTAACATAATCATAACTTCTACATAATATATCAAATTCAAAAAGAAATTCATCCGGATCTTCAGAGGATAAACCATGAAAGTTAGGTAAAGCAGACAATGGAATGTGTTTCATAGGAGTTGTTCCTGCAGGGAGATCACTAATAGGAAATCCCAAGGTAGAGAGAGAATTTTTATCCCTTCCTTCTCCTTCAGGATCTACTCGTCCTCCACCAAAGAAGTCTTCATTGTTTCCTTCCATTGTCTGTCCTACTGCACTTGCTCGATCGTCAAGATCCTCTACTGGCTCTTCAATGTTTTCCACTGGTCGTCCAACACTGTCTATTATTTCCTCAATGTGCTCTGCTGATTTGCTAACACTTTCTTCTGACTCTTCAGCACTGACTGCTGGTTCTTTAATCACTGGCTCCTCTATATTTTCAGGACCCACAACTTCCTCTGTTTTTTAATCTGATTCAGGGGAGTGCTGAAGTTTTGGTCTTCGAGAACTTAATCTCTGTGATGATTCAGCCTTTGATACAATCTCGTCAATGAAAGTCTTTCTTCCTCCCCTTCCTTTACCTTTACCACCTGTGGGGTTATTTTTCTTCTGGTTTCGGCATCCTCTCATACAATCTGCACATTTAAAAAGAAAAGATTAATGCTTTTGAAATCTATAATTTCCTTCCCCGGCAACGGCGCCAAAATGTTGGTCGCTTTAATTGTTTTCACAATTCAAGCTCCACATAAATTGTCAACCCGAGGAAGTATGTTTATTCCAAAGACAATCACACACTAGATATGCTCAATTTCAAAAGAAAAAACAATGTTGTAGTAAAAAGCCACACAATTACCAATCATACAAATCTAATTATTCACACTCTGTTTAATCAAAGCTGAAGTCACTTATGTTATAGCAGAAGTAATTCCTATGTTGCAGTTTAGAATCCAAATAAAGGGAAGTCAATCTGCAGGAAAGGAAACCAATCAACCATAACAGGAACAGGACCCTATTCCTTTAATTAGGAACTTCAGCACCTGCTGCCTGACACTAATCACTCTGTAGAAAAGATAACTCAAGAGACCAAGACCCTATTCCCATGAACAGGAACCTTCAACACTTGTCTCCTGTTTCTAATCACACTGCAGGAAAGGAAAGGTAATTAATGGAAACAGGACCCTATTCCCTTGTACAGGAACCTTCAGCACCTGCTTCCCAGCATCATACATTCAAACAATTAACAGAAATAGATCTCTCAACTTCTTAAGAATGAATGTACTAAACACATGCAGCGTTAAGGAAACAGAGTACTTAATGAACTACAGAACTGTGTAACTGGTGTTAAGCAAACAGAATTAAGTGAAGTGCAAACAGCATAAAGAAATTAAACAAACTACAGGGACAGAAGGGTGAATCTTGTGAGAAAGGCGGGCCCTTTCCCTCTCACAAGATTCCCCAGGGAAAGAATTAAATTGGAGCGCTCAAAAGAGAATTTTATTCATCTGTCAAAAGAAATGATACATTATAGATGGAGTCTAGCTCCAGTTCTCACACACAATGTTCTTCTGTAGCTTTCAAACTCGAACTCCCTCTAATGATGACGTCTCCTCTTTTTAAAGAGGAGACATCTCCTACAATTACAGGAGAGAGAATCTGTGTTTATCCCAATTATGTTCTTCTTTCTTAAAATGGGACTATTCTGTTCTTCCATAAAAAGATACTGTTACAACAGATACAACAAAAATTCTATCTTCAGAATAATCCGTGTAACCACGTATTCATGCTGTTACCATTGTTCCACAAAATACTCTTCCAGAATCGCAAATTACGAGTGACGGAATTTGCGTGCTTGCTGGCTGTTTCAGCAACGAAGTCAACTGTTTCAGCAACGGAGTCGGCTGTTTCAGTAACGAAGTTTGACTGTTTCAGCAACGGCCGATTGTTCCAGCACAACATATAACTTATCTGCGATCTTTTAGACTTATGTCAGCAACGATCCACTTCGATTAATGATAAAATATAAGAGTATTATGGAATTATATGTAAACAGATTAAACATATAATAAAGAAGAGGATTTTATATACCTTGGGATAAATTAAATGAAAATGATGATGGAATTCTTTTTAAACATGGTTATAAAGGTAAGGTGGTGTCAAAGTATATAGTAAAAATGATACATAGTGGAGTCCTAACAGTCGGCAGTATGTCACTCTTGAACATGGCACTTTTCTGCATTCGTGTCGGGTTGGGGACTTCTAATATCATTATTTTCTTGCCTTCATGGGTTTGGGTAATCTCTTTTGACTGCTCACCTGCTCTTTACCACGTCACCATGACCTCAGATTCCTTGATGTGAAATACTGCCAAATCCAATGTCGTGCCACCGATATATTCAAGGGAAGTTGGCCTCTGCAGTTTTCAACCTCCCTCTGATTCTCTGTTGGTCTTGACTCAAAAAAATTATGTCCCTCTGTCTCGTGTCGATGATGTGGGAAACATTATGGCCCACCTTCGATCAAGGTCCCTTCCTGTCGACTTCGGATCATTAGCCTCAATGGCGGGTTTTTCGCATTCGACGCAAGGTTTTCATTATTGACCTTGGATCGAATAATTTTGCAGGAGTTCGACGCCAGCTCACTGTTCACATTCCGTGGATTATACCTCTTGTACCTTGAGAGCCATCGTCATTATTGGTGGTTTCTCTCGTGTCCGTTAACGACTTTCATTATTGGCTAGTAATCATACGATGTTCTTACATGTTCGACTTCAGCTCACATATTTGAATGCTTGAACTTGTACTCTTTTTGGGTCGAGATGGAGTGCAAGACCCTGGATTTTGTCTGATAAACATCCAGGCTGCGGGTTGTTTATGGATTATTATGATTGATTTCATCACTCATTCGATTGGATGGCTACGACCATATCTGAGTCTACTTGTTGATCCTTGTTTACTGGATGGTTGTGTCCATATCATGGATCCCAGTTTTTGTACACTCTATTATGGATGACTGCGCCCATACCACATATCATATATCACAGATATCAGTTGTATTTGTATTCGCAAGTCTTCCGATGACAATGTTTTCAGTTGGGCGCGTTCTCATAAAGCATTTCACCCCTCCCTCTCTCTCGGACCTCATGCTTTAGGGGGCATCTATTACACAACATTTTGTCATTGTCCCTGTAATCCATCGTCCCTTACATTGGAGGAATATTCCCGTGACCTGTGAACAATAAAATTTCCTAAAAACACCTTGATGGCATCCTTCGCCATAAGGACAAGAATTCTCCTGAAGAAAATTTCCTCTGGAAAACCCTAAAAATCCATGTTTTAGCATTGGCGCGAGTAGCTAGTTCATCCCTCGCGCCAATGGAGAAAATGCACACTAGTGGGCATGCCAGCTGGCACTTTGTCCCTGTGTCACACCCGTGCCAAGCCTATTAAGGAATTTAAAAAATAAATAAATGGCGGAAGTTTGATTCTAATAGCTTCAGAATGAATCATCAGAAAGAAGTTGGGTTGTTTGCCTTCGGATCTCCCTGATTAAGAAGTGGTTTTTTACCTCTCATGGAACCTTCATAAGAGATAGGACTCTATCCCATGATTATAGGGATCCCAACCTCCCTTCCTCCCTCTATAAAATCCTGCCCTCTCCACTTGTTAGCTAGCTGAACTTTTGGGAAGGAAATTATAGCTAAGTGATAATCAAGAGCAGAGCTAAGGAGAACCCTGTGAGAGAGAGATTTCTGTCAAATCCCTGACGAACTTTGTGAGACACGTCCCACTGGAGCCCTGTCGAAGGAAGATCACAACGTCAGAGCATCGGTTGTAATAATTCTCTGATATCTTAATATACATGACTCTGTTATTGGTTCCATGATTGTGTTTTTCATTGTATAATACAATTTCATTCATTCCTTTTTGACTGATCGATAGTTATAAAAGTGTGAAATATAAGTTGCATGTTGTCTTTCTTCTTTGCATGTGTACAAGTATTTGGATGCAGCGAACTCACGGATCGTGACCTGTCCAGTTAGGAACGTAAGCACCACTTATTCTTCGACAACATGCAGCAAAGGAATCACGATAAGCGATCTATCACGACTCCGTCTTTTGTAACTAGGAACCAATAAATTTGTGTGTTTTGATTGTTGCTAGACCCACCCTAGGGCTAGTGGGATCGCCTTTGTCCGCAGAGGGAATTTACCGCCTCAACACTACCCTTTACAGAACATGGTCCATCTTAGGAAGGGGATAATTATCCTTGAAAAACACTTTATTCAAATTCCAGAAATCAATGCACAACCTTATCTCTCCGGTCTTATTCCTTACCAGAACCAAATTTGAAATCTAATCAGAAAACCTAGTTGGAACAATGATACCAGATTTATACAATCGATTTACCTCTTTCTCGATGGATGGAAAAAATCTTGGATTTATCCTTCTTAACTTCTATTTGAAAGGTTTTTCATCTAGCTTGATGGAAATAGTGTGCTAAATGATATTCTTGTCATAGACCTTCAAATCTACATAATCCTATGCAAAAATATCAGAAAATTCAGATAATAATTTGATGTATGTATCTTTTTCCTTGGGAGACAATATCTTAGAGAGCTTAACCATGTTGGGCTTATCTGCTGTTCCGATGTTCACATCATCCACACCCTTTTCTGTAGGAGTCAATGTTGGTTTTCTGGCCACATCATCATGATAAAAAAGGTTCTTCTAAAAGTATGACACCTCTAGGAATAATACTATCTTTCAGCTGCAAAATATTCATCTGATTGGCCTCTATGTTTTGATCATCAGAATCACAAACATCATCAATAAAAGCATCTTTGAAATTCCCTTCATTCTGAAAAAAGCTATTAATTTATTTATCATCCCAAAAAACTTGCCAGTACCTTAAGTTATCAGGAACACTAGGTCTATGTTTGATATGAATTTCAAATTTATTACTTGAGTTCATCGGAATTTTGAGATTACTTGCTATCGTAGCAAGAGAATATACAATGATATTTTGACTTCTTAGTACCGTTGTTAATTTATATTCAGGAATTTTTTTTAAGATATCCAAGACTGCATTCCTATAATCTCTCATTCACGGATGCTTTGCTTGATATTCTCCTTTCACCTGCTTTATGACAAGCTCAGAATCACCATAAACATAAATTATTTTTGCACCAAGTTTCTTCAAAATTTTGAAACCTGTGATCAATGCTTCATACTCCGCTTCGTTGTTAGAATAGTCAAAAGCCAATTTATAAGAGAATTATCTAACATTACTTGGAATTCCACCCAACTTACCAATAGGGCTTTAGATCCAAATACCAATACCTGCACCTTCTTTACACAAATTACCATCGAAATCCATGCTCCAAAGTCCATCTTCGTCTTCTAGATGCTAAAACTTAATTATTGGTTTTGATTTACTTTGGCCGGTCACCTCATTTTACTGATCTACATTGATCTTCCGTTCTTCTGAAGGTTGTTCGAAAGAAGTCACCATTTATTTTTCCTTATCAAGAACTGCTCTACAACCCTCTGAAACTTCTGGTACACCCTCTACCACTACTAGCTAATTATTTACATAATTCAAATCACCATCATTATACAAAATAAAAGATTCTAGATCTGTATGTACAACCTGGATTGGATGATTTATGGGCTTCTCCTTACTAGTTATCATATACTTCATTTTCTTTTCCCGATACAATTTCCTCAATTGCCCAAAAACATGAATAGTAGCATAAGAGAAGTCAAGTTGTAAAGTACCTTTGAGTTTGGCTCCCCATGGTCTAGACAACAACATGCCGAACCGAGGCGGTATATCAGGCACCACCACATCCGTTAAAAAATTCTTGGCTGGGATTTTGTTTAAATAAACCATAAAATCTTCAATGAGACCAATGCAACGAACTCTACCAGAATCAAACGAATACAAATCATGATACGGTCGGGTGATATCCATGCCCATCTTTTCCATAATAGCCTTTGGCGTCAAATTGTGAGAAGCCCTGGAATCAAGCATAGCATTATGAAGTATGTGCTCATGTAATCTAAGGCTCAAATAAAAGGGGGGAACTTCACTCTCTTCTAACTGACCATCTATAGCTAGATTGAAGATGAGCTCAGTGTGGTTGTCTTCAACATTCACTGTAGAAATTATACATGATGCATGTATATTAGCGGACTCCCCTGATCTAACAAATGTAATCTTATGTTAAATACATAATCCTTCCACTTCATTCTTTACGGAAATTAAATCGCCAATTGCAAAACACATATGAAGAAAAATCAATCGCACATAAACACAGTTGTTTAACGGGAAAGCTTAAAGCTAAAAACCCCAAATATCATATATTATGTATATCAATGGATCATGTAATAATCTCATACAAATATTAGTACATCAAGCTCTCGGTACAATCAACAATCATTACACAATGTCATGCAAAAATTTGCATATCTATGCACCAATTTCTTGCCTCCTGACAACCTGCCTCCACTGTGTAATCCATGCTGAATAAGACCTCTGAATGAATTCGAATTGGCCTTGCCTTGACTACACATCCTCATTGGCATCTCCAATGTGTGTCAGATGCATTGAATGCATCACTATAGTCACAATAGATAGTCCATCTCACCCTTGCACCTATCTCTCCACTGGGTCTCCACTGGTACTGACATGCAAGTAGTTAACTTCTGTATTTGTTCAGTTTCAAGTGAGTCTCTAGTTGTGAATTAATTAAATAATTAATTCACTAAACTATCACTAATGTATCTGCAGTTAGAACTAGATACAACTAGCAACTAGCACAATTGAGTTTAACTCACTTAACTGAGTTAAACTAAATAATAGCTCACATAACTACTCTTCCAACTCTGTCACAACTCTGCCACTTCAGTTCTAACTGAGTCCTCCATGCATGAGTCACCAACCACCCTAGGAATTGTGTAATTCCTTTAGTGCACTAATTTTCCAAATTTGTTCACTGAAATAAAGTGCTCCAAGAGAATAAGTTTATATTTATTGTCGTATTATTATTAAGGGCTAGTAATAATCGACATGCATCTATTTTTAGATTAGCGATTTATAAATAGAATTCGCCCAATATTCTAAAAATAGAACTTCATATATTTTTCCAAATTGATCAACCATCTACAAATAACATCCTGCAACTTATAGAATATGATCACCATGTCTAAAAATAGACATACACCTAAAAATAGCCTGCGGGCCCCACTTAGTGAAGGTGCTTAATTTTCACTAAGCTCATCATCTTATTGAATCTCAACACTCCCTCTCAACAAGATAGGGATTATCCTTCACACCGATCCTGCCTCTATGGTATTCGAATTTTCTTCTGGTGAGCACCTTCGTCAAAATATCTGCATCTTGATCTTTCATAGGAATGTACTGAAGCAACATGATCTTCCGCTGCACACAATATCTGATATGATGATACCAGATATATATATGCTTAGATCTATCATGAAACACAATATTAATCGAGATTTTAATACAACTCTGATTATCACAATGAATCACTGTAGGATCTATATGAGAATTGAACAAACCGACCATGATCTTCCTCATCCAGATAGCCTCACATGCAGCTTGAATTGTTGCCATGTATTTTGCTTCCGCTGAAATGAGTGCCACAGATCTTTATTTCCTGTTGTACCAAGAAACTGTTGTAGATCTAACACTAAAAACCCCTCCCGATGTGCTCTTTCTGTCCGTTGGGCTGCCTGCCCAATCTGCATCCGTGAAGCCATGCAACTTCACCTCATCCGTTTGTCAGTACCATAAGCCATACTCAGATGTGCCCATGAGATATCTCAGGACATGCTTTCTTGCCTTCCGAAAGAGCTTGGTAGGCTTAACCATCGCTTGAATAAGCTAGTTCACCACATAGCATATGTCCGGTCTTGTATTAACTAAATACATGAGCGAACCCACCAACTGTTGATAGACAGTAGCATCCACTACCTCTTCCAATGTAGCATCCTCTTTCCTCCAATTTTCTGGAAGAGGAGTATCCATGGGCTTGCAGTCCTGCATGTGAAACTTACCAAGTATCTCCCGAGCATACTTGCCTCGAGACACAAATAGTCCACATTCTCGCTGCCATATTTCCAATCCAAGGAAATAATGAATGAGGCCAAAATCCTTTATCTCAAACTCCTTTAAAAGATCTTCCTTGCATGAGTTTATGAATTTCTCATCACCCGTTAGTATTAAATCATCAACATAAAGAAAAATTATTAAAAGCTTACCCTCCACCACAATTTGGTATAGGTTTGCATCTACCTCACTCTTGGTGAAGCCAAGTCTAGTGAAATAGCTGTCGATCCGTGTGTACCAAGCACGGGGTGCTTGCTTCAACCCATACAACGCTCTTTTGAGTCTGCACACATGTGACTCACTGGTTAAGATCTCAAATCCTTCAGGCTGCTCAATGTATAGTTCTTCCTCAATGATTCCGTTAAGGAACACAGCCTTCACATCCATCTGATGAATGTGCCAACCCATCTGCACTGAGAGAGGAAGGATGGTCCTTATGGAAGAATACCGTGCGGCGGGTGCAAAGGTTTCTTCATAATCAATCCCCTCTATCTGTGAGAAGCCTCGGGCAACAGATCTTGCCTTATAGTTCTCAACACTCCCATCAAAAGCTTGCTTTACCTTGTAGATCCATCTTGAACCTATCAATGATTTACCAACCGACCTTGGAACAATCTCCCAAGCATTGTTTCTGACAATGGAGTCATACTCCTCCACCATGGCATCTACCCATGTGGGCTCCTGCACTGATTCCTCAAAGGAATATGGATTTGTCACGATACACTTGCTCATGAGAGCCATGTATCTAGTGAATCAGTCAAGTGACTGTCTCTGTCTGTGCTATGATGTAGGGACTCCTACATTCTGTGTCGCATCAAGCTTCAACCTCTCAGCTTCTGTGGTACGCCTTTTGCCCGTTCTGATGTTTGGCTCTGCATGAGTGGACTCCTCCACTCCATGATATTCCTCCTGTGGCTGATCCACATCTTGAGGCTCATCTTTGGGAACAAGAAGTTCCTCCTCTGCATGCAAGTGTAGCTCACTCTCAAGTGACAACTTCATGGCTTTCTCATCATTGAAATTTATATCCCGTCGCACCACAGTCATCCGATTATTTGGAAAAATACACACGATAATTATGGGGTGTTTCTATGTACCCCACAAATATCCCAACTTCTGCAGTCGGCTATAGCCTCTTCCTGGAGTCCTTTGTCACATGACTATAAACAGATGAGCCAAAAATCTTCAAATGAGAAATATCAAGCTTCTTACCAGTAAAAGCTTCTTCAGGTGTACTCATGCCAAGTACTCTATAAGGACAGCGATTTTTCACATAAACTGCAGTGTTGCATGCTTCCACCCACAAGTGCATTGGAAGGCCCTGGTCATGCAGCATAGCTCATGCAGCAACCACGATCATTCTGTTCTTCCTCTTCGCGACCCCATTCTACTGTGGGTTATGAGGCACTACGATTTATCTTTGAATTCTTTCTTTGCTACAAAATTCTTTGAATTCGTTTGAGATATATTCACCACCATTATCGCTCCACAGAGCCTTCACTTGCTTCCTCGACTCCTTCTCCACCAATGCTTTAAACTCAATTTTTTTTTATAATGTTTCACTCTTCTTCTGCATGAAGAAGATCCAGCATCTACGAGAATAGTCATAAAAAAATATAACATAATACCTATGTTTTGTTGTTGAAGCAACCGAGAAAGGTCCACACACTTCTGTGTGAATTCTCTCCAGGATCACCGAAGCATGGTTATCCTTCTCATGAAAGGTGGTCTTCACAAAATTACCCATAGTACATCCCTTGCATTGATCTGACTATGCAAGAGTACCCTTAGGTTGTCTAGTAGAAATCTGCTACAAAATCTTCAAGACACTATGGTGAAGATGGCCCAATCTCCTGTGCCATAATTCGCTGTCATCCCGGCTCACCACTTCTTCTGCTTTGCCCATCGTTGCAGCACAAACATATACCTCCAGCTTGTAGATATTCTTTACTTGAATCCCTATCCTCTTGGTTTGACCCATTGTTTTATGTTGCAGGAAAGCTTTTCCCTCGCTGAAAACAACGTCATAACCTCTGTCCTCCAACATCGCGACCGAAACCAAGTTCTTCTTCAAACCTGGAACATGCATAATATATTTCAACATAAATGGTTTACCTGACTCCCTCTCAAAGGTAATGGTTCCAATTTTGATCGCACTGTATCTACCATCGTCGCCCATCTCTATATGCATTTGGAGATCTTTCTCCTCCAAGTCGTTAAACAACTCCTTGTCTCCCGTCATGTGGAAGGAAGCACCACTATCAATAGACCACACCGATCCCATTGCACTTGAAACAAAGCATGCGATAAAAGTGAAATCAAGTTCAAATTGCGAGGCTAAGGCATCACCCATTGCATATTTAGTAGCCTTCTTTTTCTTATTTTTCTGTGGGCAGTTAATGGCGAGATGCCCATGTTCGTGACAGTTAAAACACTTCACCTTGGACAAATCCAGCTTCTTTCCTTTAGCCTCGAATTTTGGATGGGATTTCTTCCCCTTCCCTTTCCTTGCTTTGGCATCCTGTCGAAAATGGCAACAAGAAACAGTGAAGGAGGCCTCCTGAAACATCTTTCCTGATCCTAGTTGGAGAGTGATCACCTAAACTAGGTGGGGACCACACATGTGATTTTTGTCGAAAATTCTATTTTTAGAAATATGGAGCATGGTCTAGGAGTTGCGGGATGCTATTCTTGGATGATTGGTCAAGTTGGTAAAAATATATGGACATCTATTTTTAGACATACAGGTCGAAGTCTATTTTTAGACTGCCTGTGTAAAAATAGAACAGTGAAATATTATTAACCCTTAATAATATTTAGACTATAAACATTATCTTATCCTCTTGGAGCACTTCAGTTTGAGCTACGGATGTGGCCCATGCAGCTGACAAAGGAATTACGCTATTCCTAGGGTTTGGTTGAATAAGTGATTTATTCATAGAATTTCTACATGGTATCAGAGGAATATTGATCATCAGATCTATTACGGTGATTGCATTTTATTTCTATAGGCAGAGTCTGTAGTGCGGGCCAGGTAGCCTCCGAATTCATCCTTCTTTGAAGGTGAAAGGTCTGGTAAATGCCCCTACAGTCGATCTCTGTATTGGAAATAATTTGTTCTCAAGTTTAGATCGGAAGCGGTTGAGTTTGGAGCTGTTGGAATTCGACATTGCAGAATTGTTTTCTTGGTGTCAAAGGCGAAGATGTCTTTCGTTGGATTGCGATTGGAGTATTCCCTGGAGGGTAGCTTGAATTATATCGCATGGAAAGACAGGATGGAGGCTGTGTTAGATGATAATGGGCTGTTGGAGTTCATAGAGAAAGAAGTTCCAAAGCTTACTTCTAATGATGCTGCTGTTATTGAAGCTTGGCAAAATAAGACAACAAGGTGTCGAAGGATTCTGTTGGAGGGCGTGAAGGATCACATTGTGTCCAACCTGCATAGGAAGGCTTCTCCATTTTTTATGTGGAAGGCCTTGACAAATTTATTCCAGAGCAAGAGTGACCAAAGGAAGTTGGTGCTCAAGGATAAACTCAGGAAAATAAAGATGGAGAAGAATGACACTATTCCGGTATACTTGACAAAGTTTGTCCACTGCAGGGATGAGCTTGGGAGTGTAGGACTTAGTGTGGATGATGAGGAGCTGGTGAGCTTGGCTCTCCTCGGGTTTCCGAAAAGTTGGCATGCATATCAGGACAGTGTCAATGGTCGGGAAAATTTGCCAGGATGGGAAAGACTGTGGTCTGATCTTGTGCAAGAGGAGATCCGGCGGAGTACCAGAGATGGATCTTCATCAAAGATATCTGATGAAGAAGACTGCGCTTTGGCTGCCAAAGCAAGGAAGGGGAAGGGCAAGGAGAAGGCTTCTCAATCCGGTGTGGATGGTAAAAAGCGTGACATGTCCAAAGTGAAGTGTTTTCACTGTCACGATCATGGACATTACGCCACAAATTGTCCACAAAAGAAGAAGAACAAGCAGGCTGCTGGAGCTGCAGCTGGTGAGGCTCTTGCCTCGCAATTTGAGCTGGACTTCTCATTGATCGCATGCACGGTGTCTAGTGCATTAGGATCGGGGTGGTATTTCGATAGTGGTGCTTCCTTTCACATGACGGGAGATGTGAATCTCTTCAGGGACTTGGTGGAGAAGGATCTCCAATTGCATGTTGAGTTGGGTGACAATGGACGATACAATGTGACAGGCATTGGTACCATAACCTTTTAGAGGGAGTCAGGTAAACTCATTCTTTTACAAGATGTATTGCATGTACCAGGTTTGACGAAGAATTTAATCTCAGTCACAATGTTAGAGGAGAAAGGGTATGAAGTTGTCTTTAGTGAAGGAAAATTTTTCCTTCGGCATAAGGCAACAGGACAAGTCAAGAAGGTTGGGATTCGAGCCAAGAATCTCTACAGACTTGAAGTAGATGGGATGTCTACGGAGCTTCCTACTGTTGGGAAGTGTGAGAAAGACATGCAACTGAAGCTTGAGAGGGAGCAAGTTTTGCATGCAGGTGATAGTGAACCTCGGGATGTGGAGCAGCCACAAGAGGATCATGGAGTGGAAGAAACCACTCATGCAAAGAAATTTCGAGCCAGATGGGTAGAGGGAGTGCATGCAGCTATACCACCAGGTGAGAGGTGGGGCGACATGCATGAGTAATCCCAAGTGGAGATTTCAGGGCAGGATTCATGGAGATGGTGTGGATCTCATGAATTGAACCTGGCTACGAGGTGCCCACAGTGCAGCAGTAGCAGATCAGTTGGATTGATGCAGTCGGATCAAAGTGACAGTGTCAGATATTGGAGCGCGAATCAGAGTTGACAACAAGTGCAAGAGTGCATGGGTGCAAGATTTCAACAACGCAGTGGTTCCTGATGACATGTGCAGTAGCTAAGCAGAGGTTGACGACTTTGATGATAGATGCATCAGACTGATTGAGTTGTTTGGAGCCTATTCAGTTTCGGAGATGTTGCATGCAAAGGGTGCATGGCGCATGCATGGAGTTGCATGGTGCATGCATGAGTTTGCATGGCACATGCAAAGGGTGCATGGCGAATGCATGGAGTTGCATGTCGCATGCATGGAGTTGCATGGCGCTTGTGAAGGTTGCAGGGCGAATGCATGGAGTTTCATGTCGCATGCAAAGACAGTCCTTTCTTGTTGAGAGGGAGTGTTGAAAATGGCAACAAGAAACAGTGAAGGAGGCCTCCTGAAACATCTTTCCTGATCCTAGTTGGAAAGTGATCATCTAAACTAGGTGGGGACCACACATGTGATTTTTGTCGAAAAGTCTATTTTTAGACATATGGAGCATGGTCTAGGAGTTGCGGGATGTTATTCTTGGATGATTAGTCCAAGTTGGTAAAAATAGATGGACATCTATTTTTAGACATACAGGTTGAAGTCTATTTTTAGACTGCCTGCCTAAAAATAGAACAGTCAAATATTATTAACCCTTAATAATATTTAGACTATAAACATTATCTTATCCTCTTGGAGCACTTCAGTTTGAGCTACGGATGTGGCCCATGCAGCTGAAAAAGGAATTACGCTATTCCTAGGGTTTGGTTGAATAAGTGATTTATTCATAGAATTTCTACACATCCAAAGCAAAATTCTCTTCATCATCATTCTTTGATGAAGAGCCATCCCTGGTACTTCGCCTTATCTCCTCCTGCACTAGATCCGACCAAAGTCGCTCCTAATTCGGCAGTTTCTCCCGTCCATAGACAGAGTCTTGATAATTTTTCCAACTCTTCGGTACCCCAAGGAGAGCCGAGCTCACCAAATCATCATCTGCAACTGTGATTCCCACACTCCCCATCTCATCCCTACATTGGAAAAACTTCGTGAGATATTTTGGAACTATCGCCCTTCTCCATTTTGATTTTTCTAAGCTTATCTTTCAACACCAACTTTATATGGTCGTTGCTACTTTGGAAAAGATATGTCAAAGCCTTCCACATTGAAAATGGAGTGGATTTCCTGTGAAGGCTTGACACAATATTTTCCTTCAAACCTTCCAACATAATTCTTCTTGTCTTAGCTACCTTCTTTTTCCATGCGTCAAGTAATGTAACATTGCTAGAAGTAGGCTTAGGAACATCGTTGTCAATAAACTCCTTCAGACCATTATATTCAAGCAAGCACCGCCTCCATCCTATTTTTCCAGGCTATGTATTTTGAGCTACACTCAAGGGCATACTCCAACCGTAACCCATTGAAAGCCATTTCAATGAATACTCAAATTTCGCACCAAGAAATTTCTGTAGCAAATTCAAATTTTCCACCAGCACAAAACTCAACACCACTTCAAGGTTGCAATCTTCAGTGATTAACACTGCTCCGATACCATGTAGAAATTATACAAGATGCATGTATATTACCGGACTCCTATGATCTAACAAATTTAATCTTATGTTAAATACATAATCCTTCCACTTATTTCTTTACAGAAATTAAATAGCTAATTGCAAAACACATATGAAGCAAAATCAATCGCACATAAACACAGTTGTTTAACGAGAAAGCTTAAAGCTAAAAACCCCAACTATCATATATTATGTATATCAATGGATCATGTAATAATCTCATACAAATCTTAGTACATCAAGCTCTCATTACAATCAACAATCATTACACACTGTCATGCAAAAATTTTCATATCTATGCACCAATTTCTTGCCTCTTGACAGCCTGCCTCCACTGTGCAATCCCTGCTGAAGAAGACCTCTGAATGAATTCGAATTGGCCTTGCCTTGACTGGGAAATCCTCATTGGCATCTCCAATGTGTGTCATATGCATTGAATGCATCAATATAGTCACAACAGATAGTCCATCTCACCCTTTCACTTATCTCTCCACTGGGTCTCCACTGGAATTGACATGCAAGTAGTTAACTGATGTATTTGTTCAGTTGCAAGTGAGTCTCTAGTTGTGAATTAATTAAATAATTAATTCACTAAACTCTCACTAGTGTATCTTCAGTTAGAACTAGATACAACTAGCACAACTGAGTTTAACTCACTTAACTGAGTTAAACTAAATAATAGCTCACATAACTACTCTTCTAACTCTGTAAAAAATCTGCCACTTTAGTTCTAATTGAGTCCACCATGCATGAGTCACCAACCACCCTAGGAATTTTGTACTTCCTTCAGCCCACTGATTTGCCAAATCTGTTCACTGAAATAAAGTGCTCCAAGAGAATAAGTTGATATTTGTTGTCGGATTATTATTAAGGGCTAATAATAATCGACATGCATCTATTTTTAGATTAGTGGTCTATAAATAGACTTTGCCCAATATTCTAAAACAGAATTTCATCTATTTTTCCAAATTGATCAACCATCTAGAAATATCATCCCGCAACTTATAGAATATGCTCACCATGTCTAAAAATAGACATACGCTTGAAAATAGCCTACGGGCCCCCACTTAGTGAAGGTGCTTAATTTTCACTAAGCTCATCATCTTGTTGAATCTCAATATTAACCATATCGGAAAAAGGATCAACTAACAAAATTTTAGACACCTGATGCTTATAATGAATATTCTTTACTAATTCTGTCAAAGGAATGGACACTTCCAATTTAGCTATTTCATTTTTTAAATTAAAGTTGTGACTTTATCTACCTCTTTGACAATAGTATCTCTTCTATCATTTTGATCCTTTGTTACATTCTCTTTTTTATGAGTGTCCTTCTCTTTAGTATTTGAGCTTGTTGATGGCTGGTTGATGTTGCTATGATTATGATCTACATGCTCTTTACCCTTTCTCTGATTATTTGGAAGATCATTATTTGACTGGACCTCTTTTCTTTTATGAATAGGATTGATAGGTACATCTCTGCTCCTTAAAGAATATTGTTTCTGCTGTTCACTCAAAAAATTCATATACCCATGCTGGTAATCGTCGGATTTAGTTTCTTAATCATCATCATTTTCCAAGATATAGTCCTCATATTTTGGAGTATCCAAATTTTCAGTATACTCTTCATCTTCAACCAGAAACATGGGCAAGCCATCTGCTGTAAATAAATGATTTGTTTCGACCACCCACTACTACATTTGGCGGAAATTCCGACACTTGTTTCCGACGCTTTTGACCAAATGTCGAAAATTTTCCCAAATTTTTTCCATCCCGCCCGAAACCGTCGCTATACCGACGTCTATAGAAAAGTGTCGCAATACCGACACTTTAAAACGTGTCGCAATTGCGACGTTTAGAGGAATACGTCGCAATTGCGACACCATGGCCCAAAGCGTCGCTATTGGGACGACTCTAAACGTCGCAACTGCGACACAATGTCTAGGTGTCGCCATTGCGACGTTTGGAGGTACCCGTCGTAATAGCAACGCCTATTCCGCCGTCGGTATAATGACAGTTATTTTCGCGCTACATAAAAGTACCAAACTTATATGCGCGCTACATAAAAATTCGAAACTTATATGCGCGCTACATAAAACTGATTTTATTGTTTCGTATTTGTCGCAATAGCTACATTAATGTTTGATATCACGCACGCATTCGCCCTCTGTTCTTGCAGAACAACATTTTCCCTCAGCATTCGCGCTCAGCTCTTGCAGAACAGCATTTGCCCTCAGCATTCGCCCTCAGCGTTCGCCCTCAGCTCTTGCAGAACAGCATTCGCCCTCAGCTCTTGCAGAACAACATTCGCCCTCAGCTCTTGCAAAATGGTAAGTTCTTACTGCCCAGGCCCTTCCTCTATAGTAGGGTTGACTCTATTTGGGTTTTTTGGTCAATTCCATTGGATTGTGTTAGTTTGTAGGGTTCATTGGTTCTCTACGTAGATAATCTAGAGTCAAGATTCAATACCCTCTATTATCTTCATCACCCAATACAAGATTTAAAATTTTCCCAAAGAAACGCTTATTAATTTGGTAGCCATTATTTCTCCCTGCTTTAAAAACACTACATTTAAATGAAAACAAGCATTGCATTTCAACTACAAAAATATATTAGTGTTCAAATGTACATGTGTACTACATTAACGTCTGATATCACGCGTGCATTCACCCTCAGCATTCGCCCTCAGCATTCACCCTGAGCTCTTGTAGAACAGCATTCGCCCTTCATTCGCCCTCAGCTCTTGCGAAACGGCTTGGTCGCCCTCGGCATTCGCCACGAGCTCATGAGAACAACGATGCATACGGATTCGCCCTCGGCTCTTCCCCGGAGACAACATGCATGCATTCGCCCTCAGCTTTTGCAGAACAGTATTCACCCTCTGCATTCGCCCTCAGCTCTTGCAGAACAACATTCGCCCTCAGCATTTCGCCCTCGGCTCTTGCAAAATGGTAAGTTCTTACTGCAGGCCTTTCCTCCTATAGTAGGGTTGACTCTATTTGGGTTTTTTTGGTCAATTCCATTGGATTGTGTTAGGCTATAGGGTTCTCTCTAGATGTCAAGAATCAAGATTCAATACCCTCTATTATCTTCATCACCCAATACAAGATTTAAAATTTTCCCAAAGAAACGCTTATTAATTTGGCAGCCATTATTTCTCCCTGCTTTAAAAACCCTACATTTAAATGAAAACAAGCATTGCATTTGAACTACAAAAATCTATTAGTGTTCAAATGTACATGTGTGCATCACTTATGTAGGGTATTCCTTTTCCACTTTCACATTATCCAAGAATGTGTGCAATATAGTTCATATTTTTTGTGATTTAGATTGCCTTGAAAAAGGAAAGGTAAATTATTTCCCATGGAAAAAGAAGGTTTTCCCTTTTTATAGGTTGTTTGGACTTATGTGGAAAAATTTATGGTATGCCTTTCATATTATGTAGTTTAAATTTGAATTAACATATTATTCTACATGAAAATATAATTACCTATGTGATGTCCTTCATCACTAATTAAAATTATAGGGTTTCAATTTCCTAGACTCTAACTCATGTGATGCTAAATTCTAGGTTCTCATTGGTGGATCACTCTTCCATTGATTTCCTTTCCCTCTGGATCTTGTCATACTTTAAAAGTCATCAATGATACATATATTATTTTAGGTATCCCAAAAGGCTTTATAGTAGAACATATTGTGAAGTTTTTTTGACACTGGTATGCCTTTCATATTATATAGTTTAAATTTGAATTAACAGATTATTCTACATGAAAATATAATTACCTATGTGATGTCCTTCATCACTAATTAAAATTATAGGGTTTCAATTTCCTAGACTCTAACTCCTCTGATGCTAAATTCTAGGTTCTCATTGGTGGATCACTCTTCCATTGATTTCCTTTCCCTCTGGATCTTGTCATACTTTAAAAGTCATCAATGATACATATATTCTTTCAGGTATCCCAAAAGGCTTTATAGTAGAACATATTGTGAAGTTGTTTTGACACTTGAGGATTCTTTTTAGAACTGCAACGCGGTCTATGCTATCGAGTTATATACCAAGCAACTTGTCCTTAATAACCACACTATGAGGTAGGTTCAACCAGTTTGAACTTGTTGGGACATAACATATGAAGTTGTGTGATGAGTCCATATCACAGGTCTATTATGGTGAAAAAAGTGAAGACACGTAATGATAGTTATTATGTTAACATTACTAGAAACATTTTCGAAATTATCCATGCTATCAAGATGTCAAAATTCCGGGCATTAGGTGTCAATACTCGTAGCTAATAGATAATAATAATAATATAAAAAAATCACAACTTTATTCTTGAAATATGATTGTTACACATTGGTAACCTAGTTCATGAGTTACTATCACCCCAAGATTGCAAAACAAACTTAAAATATAAATTAAACCAACATGAGAATCCAACTAAGGGTTTCTCGACAAAATCATGCCATAACCTGGCATTTTGAAACCCAAATTTTAATCCATCATAAGTAATACAATGCAAACTCGGATGGATTTTCAATGCATGTTTGCATGCTACACTTATTCTCTGTCTAGATATCATTTTTTAAATGGAACCATTAGTCAAGCCCACAGTCCTTTTTATGTGAAAAATTTCAGCTCTATTTGAGCTCTTTTGCTCCACCACCTCCATAAACCAGTGTTACACGGGGTCTCGCCCCCCCACCTAGGGGTCTAGATTCCTGCGCCTCGCGCTCAGGGTCTGAGACTGAGATGTTTCCCTTCGCCCCCTCCACGTCCCTCACCGCCCTTTTAGTTTATGGTTTCGTGTTAAAAGTTGATGTGCCACTTAGCATATGCAAAGTCAAGTGATTCGATTGGATGAGTGACATGGTTGATCGACCTGTGCAGTCGCGAAGGAAGTTGGATCAGAATAGTAGATTAGCAGCATTTATGCTCATTTATCATTATGATGATATCATTTGATATTCATATGTTATGTTTTATGTTTTATGTTTCAGACATAACTTATTTACGTTTAAGTTTTATGTTTCAGACTTGAGTTGTAAACTTCAGTTTAAACTCTATTTTGAATCTTGATATAATATGTCATATGATATCTTAAAATTTATTTTCATTGTACATTGTTAGTAGTTACATTAATGATTATATAGTTACAAACTTACAAACTTACATGCATGATTGTATGATGTATGTTTTAACTTTTAAATTTGTTTCAATTATATGATTCATCATTCATCGATTTGTAATTTTATCATTTATGATTTATCTTTCATGATGCAAGTGTATGATGACTATATATACATTCCTTGAAAAAATATAGTTACATTTTAAATATTAAATTTTATAATTTTTATGACCCCGACGTCCCCCCACGTTTCCTGAAAATTGGTAGGGAGCTTTTGCATAGGCCGCTCCCGCGCTCCCTCGTCCCCTCGCTCCCACCTCTAGGGGACTTGGTGGAACATTGCCATAAACATATGCAAACATATATCATGATCTTGGAATTCCATTACACATGTATGTGCCAATGTTCCATAATCTTGCCCCATCATCAATTTAAGAAATTTCCATTGAATATCAAATTATGGAGGGGGGGAACTTTTTGCTGCAACATTTGGCTCAAAATCAGGGACCATCTTCGTATGAGGTGAATGAGAACTATATATATTTGAAGAAGTAGATTAGTGCCTTTTCCTCTAGCCATGGAGTCATATACAGTCATCCATCACAAAAATTTGTCTTTGTTCATTCTCACCTTGAAAGTTACAAAAAATCATGCCCTAATTGAAACGACACTAAATTTGAAAGATATAATAAAAATGCAAGCTAGAAGTGCCCTATTAATACAAAGGAAAACCTTCCTACCTACCCTAACTGAGATAAATTTTGATTGAATAGGAAACATGATATTTCCTATGGAGTTGATCCAACAACTTGTTAAATGTATGGGACTAAATCATGCATTTGATTTCGAGGGAAACATGCGCATGAAGAGAAAAAGTGCAGAATTAATGGAAAATCCATACATGCCACTTATAAAAACTACACCGAAAGGTCAAAAAATACTTAAGGCCTTAACTTAATTTGAATCAAAAATGACAAAACAGGATTAGTGAAAACACGAGAGTGGTGTGGGTGAACAACATAAATAAAAAGTGAAGATACCTTTCCCCAAGATGCCTTTGTCACCGTTGTATGAAAACATGTTTTCCTTTCCCTTTATACATGCAAGTGAATGCATTATAGGTATGGTGTTTTCCCAGAATAGGAGAAGCTTACTTAAATATATCATTTGTGGATTGAATGTTTGGGTGCCTTAATGTGCAATGACATGTTTCCAGGACTGAATTCAATGCAAGGCATATTTGAAACTCTAACTCTGTCTTCCGGTGTCTTATTAGAAATTATTTTATTTTTCATTTTGTGTTTTCAAGTTTTTACATTTATAATTTTATTGCAATGTGGCAGACTGATCAGAGCAGTGCAGGAACAACCCCGAGACGGGATGATCGCGAAAAGAGGCCAGCGGAAGAACATGTAAAGTGCCAGCATTTCTCTATCTTCAGGTATTTTAGTTATTTACATAATTGAAATAATATTAATTTTGTTCAAATATGCAGACACCTAGCCATGGTACGCCTGATGATTCCCTCTTTGAGAAAGAGCTTTTTTCATCCCTATCTCCAGTGTTGTTGTTGCAAAAAAAGGCACGAGATGCAACGTCGGAATTTAATGCTTTGATAGATGCGCCTCAAACACCTGAAACAGAAGAGAGGATACAACATCTTGTGAGGCAGCTAAATAGATATCAGGTAATAATAAAAAGTCAAAAGGATATTTTTTTTGTTCTGCATGAGATGAATTGTGATAGTTTGATTTTTAATTTTTACATTGACTAAACTAACAAAAAGTTCTTCTGTATGTAGCGTTTTCTGGCATTTGTTGAACCCGGTGTTGGTGGTAGTGGGACACAAGGGCAAGAGATTGCCCAACAACCCTCTCGTACACCTTCTACTCCTTTAGGTGCTAGCCAAGAAACACACCCTGCCCAAGCAGACACCCAGCCAACCGCTGAACGTGTTGGCAATGATGAGGCTGATATGGCCAACTACATTATTGCGTTTCCTGGAGCTATACGTGTCAGCTCCACAGGGACCATTAATGGCACGTTGTTGGTGAACGATGAGGGTGTCCCTATAAAGCATGTACAACTCCCAGGTAAATTTTAATATTTTAACTATTTCATGTACTTTATATAAAACATATTTATCATGATTTTTATTTTTAAATTAATGATAATATCTTCTTTTTCTTTTGGTTTTATTCTGTGTAGGAAACAATGAGTTCTACAGGATTCTGGAGAGCCATGCGTTGGTAATTTTTGGCCCAACCATACATACAGTGCAGTCCCGAATTCCAACTTTGAAAGAACTTCTAAATTCTCAAGCCCTTTTTGGGAGTCGCCACATTGTGAGGAACAGCGGTGGCTCGGGTAGCTAGCAAATATTTGAAATATACCAGGGACACCTACAGGACACAATTACAATTTAACCCTAGATACGACCTTCCTCTCATAGTTCCAGAGAGTGAGTGGAGAGAACTCATCCATGACGGAAAAGAGAAAAGGGCAAAGAAAGAAGGAAAAATGGCAACTGGACCCGCAAGGTAATTTACAACTTTAATTCAATAACTTTAATTTTCTCTATGTCTAAAATAAAAGTGTGCTACGTTATATCTGAATTTAATATTTTGATGCTAGTTTTCCTGACACCTCAAAGGCAACCAAAGCTAGGATTGAGAAAAGGGCCATCAGAAGCTAGGCCAGGGCGACTACTTGAAATTGGCCGCAAGAATTGTAATTAAGTAGCTAAACATCTGATAATTAGTTGTATCGCCTTCCAACGTATTTGTAATCCTATCAAATAACATTAAAAATATACAATCATATGTAATTTAGGGTGATGACTTCGAAACATAAACTACAGAGGAAGATAAAAATATCACTTTCCATTTCGGCTATCAAGCCATAGTTGAACGTAGCCATGAAAGCTTAGTGAGTCCCAGATCTACAATACTGATAAGGTAAAACAGTCTTCTTTCAATATTTTTGTTTTGATCATAAATTTAATGTCTAACAACTTTATTTAAATCGGGGAGAAACACCAGCAGAAACCAAATAACCAGGTTTAAGAGCAGTTGGTGTAGTCCTCTCCCGTCTGACTTTGATCATTTAGTGGGACCAGGGCCGACAATGCGCTATCTTTGAGGGCCATGGCGATAATTAATTTCCATTTATAATTTTTTTCTAATTATACCTTTGATGTGGTTGTCCTTATAACGTTTTTGTTTAAATGAGGAGATTTTCTTGAGATTACCACGAGAGAGGAAGGCAGGCTAGCAGTCTGGCCGATATTGGTGCACCAGGTAAATAATCTCATTACAATTTTTTTATTAATATTACCAAACTAGTTCAATGATATTTAAAAACTGACAATTAAAATTTAATATTATCTGTTTTTGTAGGTAATGCCCCGTCACTGGATGAGACCAGACATCGTGACTACGCAACTAGGTCAGCAGCGACAACTGGTGCACCAGGTAAATAATCTCATTGCAATTTTTTTTATTAATATTACCGAACTAGTTCAATGATATTTAAAACTGACAATTAAAATTTAATATTATCTGTTTTTGTAGGCGATGCCCCGTCACTGGATGAGACCAGACATCGTGACTACGCAACTAGGTCAGCAGTGCGGGTCGAAAGGCACGAAACAGGAGCAGAGCACGATGATATTGATGATGTAATTAGGAGCTTTAGAAATAGGAAGAAGAAAAGGAAAATTTGATAATGTAAAATATTGTATTATTATAAGACAAACGTTACCATACTTGGAACGTTTTTTGCGTTATATAAAAAACTCATTTATCATACTATTTTTATGTCAAGCATTAATTGCAATGTTTCCTTGCGTACTTTTTGTTGAATTATTTTTTTATTAGTTATTGAATATTTTTTTTTATGCTCATGAAAGTAAAAATGAAATATAGATTGGGTATTGGGGAATTGAGAGTGATGTGAGGGGGGGGGGAGGGGCCATAAGAGCTTCCACCTTCACGTGGTTGGCCCTGTTTAGTAGAGAATAATTTATTGGAGCAATTTAATCTTGGATCAAACCTCCCTTGATCCAGCGTAGCAACAAAAAAGTCACTATTGACTTAGTTGCTACTCTTTCAGATCGTGGGAGGCTTGTTCCAAGTTCATGCGACTCCAATAAATTGTTCTTGAAACGAAGAGGAGCTTATTCAGGTATGTTTTGACATTTTCAACATATGTTCTAACATTATCATAAGAATTCATCTTAGAGTAAAAAATAATACATCAATTACTTGTATTTATTGTATAGATAATGATGGATTTTGATTGACTTGGCAGTGCAGGTACAAATCCTCTTGCATCATGAGCAATACAACTTGTCAGCCAGGGTCATGTCCAGGATATTTTTGCTTGTGCGCTTGACCAGGTTCGTAATGTCACATTTTGTAAGTTCCTTTACAGTTCATAATTCAATATTAAGCTTGTTCATGATTATTATCTAGGTTTTTGTATGTGTTTTTTCATCTATTTGATTGTAAGCAACTCTGCATGTTTCCTGTTGTTCACTATGATTTCTCCCATTACCACTCCCAGGATGAATCCGAATTTATTGTTACATAGGTTACTTTATTGTTACTATGATTTCTTCATTTACGATTTCATAGGTTACATCATGTAAAGTTGTCAATCTCAGGTTGGTGATGAGCTTTAGTTCTCCAGATTTGGGGCTTTTCTGATATTTTCTTCCTCATGTCATTCCTGCATCACCTCGTTGTTTGAGCATGCCAATTGTCTACCACTTGTACCAATTGGCACATGTCAATCTCTGAGTGGTGCCACATTTCACCTCTTTTCAGTGAGAGTTTAGGGTTTCTCTAACATAGCTTCAGAAATCCGATTCAGTGCCTGCTTGAATATTGTCACATAATACTTATGGTTTGGATTGATGAGCATGTTATGAATGGTTGGTTGATTCATAAGAACCACCCATAAATCTCCCTTCCTCTAACACAGAGAAAATAAAAATTTCTTTGACAGGAGACAGAGTTTCAATACTTTGAAAAAAAACTTCTATTCCCTTCAATAACTCAAAAAAAAACTATTACACTTCTTCCTCACTGAGAGGGATTACAAAATTATGATTGCTACAAAACGCAGTGCATAAAACCAACTCACTGTCTGTTCAAAACAAACATACTCTGTCTCTAAAACACTTTGTTGTGTTTTTCACTTTCGCACTGCTGTGCATACACACTGAAAAAGTTACACTCAGTCTTTCACTTTTTACACACTGCTGTGTAATAAAAAATTTATGTACTGTCTATAAAAAAAAATACCAAGCTTTTTTGTCCTTTTTATTTTTATATGCCGTAACATATAAAACATATTATAATAAACCATCTTTTAAAAAAAATAAAATTAAAACTAAATTCTATGGCCCACCTTTCATTTCGCATATGATATATATATAACATATGTTTAAAACATATGTATATATTAAACTATCAAACCATTAAAGAACCCTTTCCGTCGGACTTCAAAAGTCTGAATAGATTGAATTTCAAACCAAATTCACGTTCCAAAATGGGATGCTGACGTCTGCCTAATTTTAACTCGAATTCTCAATCCAATGTGCCCTATAAAAAATTCGGGTCCGGTTTTCAGGTTTTCAAATTCCCTTCAATTTCATGTGATCCAATATTAATGCTCCACGTGTCCTCCTTTTGAATTTACAAAACTGTCGGGTAAATTTCTGTTTGTTTAATTTCTGGTTGGTGAATTGCGTTAATGCTGGCTGTTGTGTTTAAATACAATCCTGTACAGAAATATGGCTGTGGCCGTCTACAAAAAAAACTTGCAGGAATTTTAAATGCTGAATTAAATTTCTGGATGGCATGTAAGCAACCTCCAAAAAAAAATGTTGTTGCTGCATCCGTCCTTCTGCTGCAGCAGTTGAAGTTAAAATTCAACAGCACAGGGTTTAATAAGTGAGGGTGTAAAGGTAACTTTTTGTTGATGGTACTGGATTAAGATCATCTATTCATTTTTGTAGGGTCTTATGGTGTTTGGTTTTTTAGTTTTGGGTTGGGTTTATTGAGTCTAAGATGGTTTTTGAGTGAAAAAATTGCTATCAGGTATTAAAAAATTTTGGTTCTTTTGTCAAAATTTATGAGCTTGTTAGGAAATACAAAACTGACAATGGTTGTATCTTAAATTTGTGGAAAATAATTTGAAATGAAACTTTTTTGTTTAGGTTGTTGCAGCAGGTGCAAACCCCGTTCAAATTACTAGGGGCATTGACAAGACAATAAAGGCCCTTGTTTCGGAACTCAAAATTTTTTCGAAGGAGGTAAACGCTTGCCTTTTGAGTAGGCTGGTTTTCCTTTTTGCTGATGGTTTGGTGTATCTAATTGAATTAGTTGCCTAAGGTATTTTTGGTTGCAAACTCCTTTTCATTTTCATACAGTATTGGCCTTGTGGAATACATTTGATTGTGTGGTCTTGTTAGATCTACAACATTTGTAGTTGTTTAGTCTTATGGCTGAGGTGCACTTTTATTCTGGAAATAGTTGATGCAATATTGTCATTTAATCCTTACTGCAGGGTAGCATGTTGAGAAGTTTCTTGTGAAACATTTGGTATTCAAAATGACACTTGATCCTATACAGCATCATGCACTTGACTTAAAAATTCATATTCAAAGTGTGCCAGAAAATTCTTGCAAAATTTCAAATATTTATGTTGTTTTAAACCATTATCTTTTTCATGTATTGGATGCTGAAAATGTGAAAAATACTTTGGTATGAAACCAACTAGTGAATAATTTCCAGCAAAACAACCACTTCCAAGACATGATTTAGAAGTAGAACATATGTACTTATGAAGCATAGAAAGATATCCTTGATGCATTGTCGATGTTTGGCTAGGGTTATTTTTGGAGAAAATAACTCCTTATTCCTAGAATAGTGATCTTCAATACAAGTAAATGCCAGAGAAGAGAGATCATCGTGTGACGCAACAAAACTGAAATTGGACCCCTAAGGAGAGCTGGTGTGTCTACAATCACTCTGTCAGCATTTTCCCCTGGTTTACCCCGTTCTTTTCCTCCAGCCTGGGTCTTCATTGACTTCTTCTTTCTTCGGTTTTATTTATCAAATTCGTAGAATTTGATAAATAAATACCATCCACAATGGTTGGACTTTAATTTATATTCCCGACTTTATATTATCTCCAATCCTTATAACCAATGTTTAACTTTCAACACTTTGTATTTATACTCCACATTTCTTTTTAAATAAATAACTTGTAATGAACTTTCGACTCTATATTTCACCACCCAGCCTTACAACAATCACGCTCCAGACTTATGCTAATTATCCGCCAATCGTTTAATTAAACAATTTCATTATACTCCAGCCCCACCTATATATATCAATAACCAATCAAACACTCGTATCGTACCTGGCTATCCTCCGCACACCTTAGTTAACCTCCGAGCAAGTTCAACGTGCGACCACCGTCCGATGGCCCTTCTCCAAATCAACGACTCTTGGCAATTTCGCTCGGCTTCCAACGTCGAGCTTTAACGTGCGATGGCGTGGGTTAAACGGTTGTTTTCCGGGGTCACTTCGCCACGTGTCGCATTACCTATGGAATCGCTCGTGAATAGGAAATACCGCCTACTCCGCAAAAGCGGTGCGATATGGGCAACCCGCTTTTGTGATTTTGCTTGTGGTTTTGATAGAGGGCTTGACCACGGGTGCATGTCTAGTTTCGCTATCCTTTTGTTTGTTAACTCATGTCCAATCCTCGGGTCAGGTTCCGAAAGCACAAAAATTTTGTCTCTTTATTAAGCGGGATTTTAATATGTGTATTATCAAAGAAAACCAACACAAATTTTATAAGATGGGATCAAACAAAATTGTTCTTAAGTCGAGCCCGCCGGACTTCGAACGACGATAAACCATAATTCAAACCAAATTTGCGTTCCAAAATAGCCTGCTGACGTCGGCCAATTTTGTGACGCGAATTTCTTATCAAATTCGCCCTAATATTTTACGGATCCGGATTTCCACTGCGCGAGCGGCCCAAACAAAGATTCGCTCCAATCAATTTCTGCCACATGTCCTCAATAAAAACTTGCCCTGCTCCTGGCTGCGGGTGCATTCGATGGCGTTTAAGGTGATGGGACATGGATATGGCGATTTCATATCAATCTCATTAACATTTAACGCTGTTCAATTAAGTTTTCACATCAAATATGCATTAATTAATTTTTAACACTGTTCAAGATCGGACCTCCACTCCTCTGAGCGATTCCGCACGCTCCAATTTGATCCGGCCTTCGGCTCTCATTATTAATGATCAGAGATTAATTATGACGGGCGTCCTTTGATTGCATTGCAGACGGGTCAACAAAATGGCGTTTAGCCATGGTTTTTCAGACAAGCCGGTTGCTGGATTACACTGCCTGGTAACTATGACGATAAGGAGAAGTGGCCAGCGGAACTTCTGCCTAGACTTTGCTGCATATTTCCATTTCTCTCGGTTCTGTCTCTGTCTGTCTTCCTCTGTTAATTGGAATTCTGCTTCTTCGTCTCTTGTACCCACTGCGATTGCACCCATGCCTCGCGTGCGTCATAGGATGCGTTGCCGCAGGGGGAGCACTAGAGGTCAATCCCGGCGCGCTCCCTCCAGCACCTCAACAGAGATGACTTTCGGCCAGTCCAGTGATTATTACTTAGGTCGATATCCAAATACTAGGAGTGGGCGGGGTCGGCTTGTAGCATCTGGCCACCGTATGGATTCCCCTGCTCCTGGCTTCCCCACTGCTAGTTCACCTTCTCCCATGACGCGCACTGCGCAATTTTCCTTTGATTGCTCTCTCAACCGCCCGCGAATCACAGCTGTAGTCACTGTGGTCTTCCACGAGGAGGCCCAAACGGAGGAATAATGCACCCGTCCGGTGGGTCTGAGCTCGGAAAAAGCCGGCCAGCATTCGGGCCTTCAGGAGGGGAGCCGTGGCATGCATGTGGAGGTAGCACCTAGCGATCCTGGACCTTCCGAAGGATGGTGCCGAATCGTGGAGGAACCAGCGGAGGAGTAGTTTGGTTAATTTGTTTTTCTTGCTTAGCAGGCCCAGTTAATTGGGCTGCTTTTAGTTTATTTTACTGTGTTGGACCTTTAAGTAATATTTTTGAATTCTGTAAATTAAACGTTCAAGACTGGTTTCCCCGTATGAGGGCAGTCTTCTTAATTTTTTGATTTTTTGATGACAAATTTGCCATGAGTATGGCCGGGCAATGTTTTTGACTTCGGTGTAATTTTATTCGCAATGTTAATAGATTAACTTTACTTAGAATTCTCACATGATTAGCGTTTTTCTTGATCTGTTCAAGGATTTTGGGTACTTTAATTTGTATTTAGCACAATGGACGTCGGTACTCTATCTGTTGCTTTACTGTTCTACATACTACTATTTCACTTTCTTATAGATGCCTCGGGCATATTTGAATGCTTTCTCAGATTGTCGATAATCTCCATGTGGACCGTTCTTGGATTTTATATCATGTCCCTATATGTGACATGGGGTATTTTTCTATCATTGTCTGGGGTGGGACTTCCACTTTTCTGGATGGATATTTGGGTTCCAATCTTCAGATGTGAAAATGTAATGACTTCATGGACTGTTTTACTTCATATAATATATTCAAAATAGCGTTTTTTCTCTTCTGAAAAAAAATGATTAATGTTTATCATTTTGCCTTCAAAACTAACGATGCTGGTCTATGTTGCTGGTTTATTGATATGGTCTGATGGTGTTTTTATATTTTGGACATATCACACTCCTCACATGATTAGCGTTTTTCTCTGTTCAAGGATTTTGGGTACTTTAATTTGTATTTGGAACAATGGACGTCGGTACTCTATCTGTTGTTTTACTATTCTACATACCGCTATTTCACTTTCTTATAGATGCCTCGGGCATATTTGGATGCTTTCTCAGATTTGTCGATAATCTCCATGTGGACCGTTACTGGGTTTTATATCAAGTCCCTGTATGTGACATGGGGTATTTTTCTATCACTGTCTGGGGTGGGACTTCCAATTTTATGGATGGATATTTGGGTTCCAATCTTCAGATGTGAAAATGTAATGACTTCATGGACTGTTTTACTTCATATAATATATTCAAAACAACGTTTTTTCTCTTGTGAAAAAAATGATTAATGTTTATCACTCTGCCTTCAAAACTAGCTATGCTGGTCTATGTTGCTGGTTTATTGATATGGTCTGATGGTCTTTTTATATTTTGGACATATCACACTCCTCACATGATTAGCGTTTTTCTCTGTTCATGGATTTTGGGTACTTTAATTTGTATTTGGAACAATGGACGTCGGTACGTACTCTATCTGTTGCTTTACTATTCTACATACTGCTATTTCACTTTCTTATAGATGCCTCGGGCATATTTGGATGCTTTCTCAGATTGTCGATAATCTCCATGTGGACCGTTACTGGTTTTTATATCAAGTCCCTGTATGTGACATGGGGTATTTTTCTATCACTGTCTGGGGTGGGACTTCCACTTTTCTGGATGTATATTTGGGTTCCAATCTTCAGATGTGAAAATGTAATGATTTCATGGACTGTTTTACTTCATATAATATATTCAAAACAACATTTTTTCTCTTGTGAAAAAAAAAATGATTAATGTTTATCACTCTGCCTTCAAAACTAGCGATGCTGGTCTATGTTGCTGGTTTATTGATATGGTCTGATGGTCTTTTTATATTTTGGACATATCACACTCCTCACATGATTAGCGTTTTCTCTGTTGCAGGGTTTTGGGTACTTTAATTTTTATTTGGAACAATGGACGTCGGTACTCTATCTGTTGCTTTACTATTCTACATACTGTTATTTCACTTTCTTATAGATGCCTCGGGCATATTTGGATGCTTTCTGAGATTGTCGATAATCTCCATGTGGACCGTTACTGGGTTTTATATCAAGTCCCTGTATGTGACATGGGGTATTTTTCTATCACTGTCTGGGGTGGGACTTCCACTTTTGTGGATGGATATTTGGGTTCCAATCTTCAGATGTGAAAATGTAATGACTTCATGGACTGTTTTACTTCATATAATATATTCAAAACAACGTTTTTTTCTCTTGTGAAAAAAAAATGATTAATGTTTATCACTCTGCCTTCAAAACTAGCGATGCTGGTCTATGTTGCTGGTTTATTGATATGGTC
Source organism: Pinus albicaulis (assembly GCA_034641835.2). Taxonomy (NCBI): domain Eukaryota; kingdom Viridiplantae; phylum Streptophyta; class Pinopsida; order Pinales; family Pinaceae; genus Pinus; species Pinus albicaulis. Next base: position 186,576 of record JAXQQM020088448.1, on the reverse strand, counting down.
TGATGGTCTTTTTATATTTTGGACATATCACACTCCTCACATGATTATGATTAGCGTTTTTCTCTATTGCAGGGTTTTGGGTACTTTAATTTGTATTTGGAACAATGGGCATCGATACTCTATTTGTTGCTTTACTATTCTACATACTGCTATTTCACTTTCATGGACTGTTTTACTTCATATAATATATTCAAAACAACGTTTCTCGTCTTTTAAAATTTCATTTAAAATAAAAATAAAAATTGAACCCTCCGTCGGTCTACCGACGCCTTGTAGACGTCGGAACTGCGACAACCCAGAAACGTCGGAAGAGAGACAGTATGAAAACGTCGGAAGAGCGACGTTCCAAACATCGGACCACATATCGTCGGCATTGCGACATCTTACAGACGTCGGAAGAGCGACGTCCAAAACGTCGGACCATGTTTAGTCGGAATTGTGACGGTTTACAAGCGTCGGAAGAGCGACGTCCAAAACTTCGGACCACGTTTAGTCGGAATTGCGACGGTTTATAGGTGTCGGAAGAGCGACGTCTAAAACGTCGGACCATGTTGAGTCGGAATTGCGATGGTTTACAAGCGTCGGAAGAGCGACGTTCCAAACGTCGAACCACATTTCATCGGAAGTGCGACAGTTTACAAACGTCAGAGGCGCAAAGGTTTGTGAGACGTCGGAAGAGTGACGCTTGTTCGGAACGACGGAAGAAGTGTCGATAGTGCGACACTTTTTACGTGCGTCAGAACGGCGACGGCATGACAAACCACGATTTGTCCGCCCCCGAACTGTCGCTCTTGCGACGACTATGTGTCGGAATAGCGACGAATTGGCCGTCGGAATTTCCGCCAAATTCTCTAGTGACCGGATCTTCATCTTCTTCCTCTTCCACTCCTTGAACATAATTCTGCTGCAATGGGATCCGAATCTGCTGTTGTTGTTGTACTATTTGGTCGGGTGCTTTCTTCTCTCTTTGTTTGATTCTAAACTGAGGCTGCTGCTTCCCTCTGAAATTTGGGTTTCGGATCTGTGGTTCAGGTCTATCTGAAATAGACAATCGGTCAACCATTCTTTCCATAGTTCGGATTAATGAATCCATTTTAGCATCGGAAGTAGATGTCTCCTCCTTAATGGTCACTCGATTTTCAGATCTCATCCTTTCTCTCTTGGCCAACAAATTTGCTTCCACACTTACAACATTATTCTGCATATCTGCTAAAGTTGTAGGATCACATTCATGCAACTGATATGCCATATCAGTATAAAATCCGTCCGGAAATTTGACTAAAGCCAAACCCTCCAGTGGTTTGATATGTGTAGGAATAGTATTGTACACTGCATTAAATCTCACATAATAATCTTGCATAGTCTCACCAACATTTCTTTTGATGTTCTCATATTCATATAGAATTTGAAGGGGTTTTTTCTTTTCTTCCCATCTTTATACAAATTGTCGATGCAAAACTTCTAAAGTATCAATAGTGGCTGTTGGTAGAGCTTTGAACCATTTTCTTACTTCCCCTAGTAGACTTTGTGCAAACAGCCTCATCTTCACATCCTCAATATCAATTTCATGAAGATCAAAGAAGTCATTCATCTTATCTACGTGATTTTTTGCTGTCATAGGCTTAGTATTGTAAAAAAAAGGGATTTTAGTTTGGTAATATTGGGGAATAGCACCCTAGTTCTGAGGGAGAACAAGGGGAGAATATCTTGTAGCCATGATGACTAGAGGTGGAGGGTTTATAACAGGGTTTTGGGTGCTTGATGTAATCAAGGGAGGATTGGTCAGTGATTGAGTAGTGTGAATAGTAGATGAAGTGATGTTAGAAGAAGTTGGGATCTGAGGTCTGTTTATCACCCAAGCAGTTACTTGCGAAGAATAGTTCTGTAGATCTTTAAGTACTTGTAAAAGTTGTGACCCTGATCGAGAATGTGAAAATAGAGTTTTAACAGGACTATAAAAGGAAATGGAGGAATCAACAGCTGTTTTGTCAATCCAAACCCAAGATTTGCTCCATAATAATTTTGTTCAAAATTTATATCAAATTCAATTTCTTGCAAGTTTTCTAACTTTACAGGGAATGAATTAGCTCCGGGGATGGAAATTTTATCTGATTGATTTTAGGCTGAACTAGATGTCTCAACAACAGTTTTAGCTTTTCTTCCAATGTTCCGAGGATCACTAACAATGGTGGAAGGATTCAGATCGAGATTGGGTCTAGTGTACCTTCGGGAAGCCAGTATGTCCAATTTCAAAAACCAATTTTCACTTTACAAATTTTTCAATTTAGCCTTTGAATAAACTCTAAACTTATCATCCACAAGTTTAAGAATATCAATGAAAAATTACTAAGGTTGATCTGATTTTAATTTTCTTCCCTAGTGGAGTCGCTAAAATGTTATCACTCGGATTGAACCTTAGGTTGAAGAAGGCAATTTCGAGGTAACCTCAAACCACACTTTGCCAAGTAGCTAGCCCTACTAGGCCAGGATAGGGTTCTCTCTGTAAATATCACAGCCAAGATGACCAAGGAAAGAATATTTTAGGCTAGGTATAGTAGCACAGGGTTTTTGATTTTGATTGTGTAGGGTTTTGTTGGATTGGGAGGAGTCAAACAATCAAGGAAAGGAAATTAGGTCAAGATTTGTAGGGTGTTCTATGGGGCAAGGTAGGTACAATGTTTAGCACTTTAGGGTTTTGATGATGGGATGATCAAGATAGGTGAGGAGCTAGAAAGAGAATGGTAAATTCATGGTTTCTTTCTAAACTAAAGAAATTACAAATTATGGATATTTACCCAAAACAGAGCATAGAAATTATGGATTATGCTCATCTAACTTGTAAACATTCACTTAATAGCAATGAAATGATGGATGAAATACAAAAAAAATTCTAGCATATCAGCACAAAAGAAGAAACTGAAACTAAACACAATACCACATGGATCCCATAAAAATAGCTGCAAATTTGATTAATGTCCAGGCCAAAACTGAAACAAAATTGTGTCCTTGAGAAGCCAAACCTCCAAAAGAGTCCAACCATTACAATGACTGAGAAAATACATCATATAGACCTAAAAACCACTCTCCATAGCCTCAAGGAGTCGAATCCATGAAATAGGAATCAATTTCACCTATTGCTAAATAAGAAACTGAAGACTAGGAAGACCCAACAATTTGCCTCTAAAAGAGAGGAAACTGATTCATTTGATTTCTAGAAGACTCACCTAATGTATCTACCTTAGATGAAACTAAAAACATGACATTTACATTCACCATGACCATTTACACTAGTAATTTCTTCATTTTCCCAAGTAAAAATTCAAACTGGAGTGAAACTTCGAAATTTGCTGAAGATGGTGAAAATGCAATTTTCTTGGCAAACAAGGAGCGCCCATATAGAAAAAATGACCTCTTTTGCAAGAAACTTTTGAGTGCCTTCCCGGTGTCCAAATCAGCTCCATGATAGCTCATTGGAAATCTCTTTGAGTCGAGTTTCCAAATATACGTCCAGTTTCCAAAATTATTTTTATTTTCGTTGTCAAAAATTGAATCTCCCAAGACTGGTAAACGCGCAGCGACCAGGTCAAAAACGAGGCAGAAACATGAAAATTTGGTAGTTTTTTGCACTTTTGAGGGAACAGTTCTCCTCCAAATTTTCTGAAACTTGCTAGGGTTGACGTCTTCATCATTCTGAACATGATTGTGGTGGCCATTTTTCAATTGGAAGCCCCAAAAAAGAGCGCAGCGCCCAGGTCGCTGCGCGTTTGGAAGAATTTCTGTGTGCCAAAATTACTCAAAAAACAGAAAATGCACTAAAGTGCCAAATGTGCCAAAATTTTCCAAAATTGTGAGGTTACTTGTTTATCAAGTGCTTGAGGCATGAAGAGACACCTTAGCAAGTATGTCTAACATCTCCTTCTCCTTTTTCTTGGTCAAAGCTTGAATTTTTGCATGGACTCGTTTGAGCTTGGCCCTTGCAATTTTGTTCCTCATGGCATAGTGCTTTTCAATTTTCCTCTGAATGTCATTGTCTTAGCTGGCCTTCTCTAGCAACCTTTCCAGATGAAAATTGGCTCTATCAAGTCATGATTCTCTATCCTTGCTAATATCTAGGGAAATAATCTCACTTGGAGTGAGCTGCTCTATCGACTCAACTTCTCTCTATCTCTCAAGGGCCAGAGCTCTTTTTAGCCCTCTAGTCCTTGGTCTCTATCTTGGAGGCTGATCCTACTCATCATCAATATAACCAAATCCTTCCAAGGTATCCTCCAGCAAGGCCTTGGCCTTTTCTGCCTCTCTTTGTGCTTTGATGGTCGTGACCTCATTGATAATCTGCTTGGTCTTCAGCTGCTGATTTTCTTGCTCAAGAAAGTCAATCACATACTTTGCTATGTCAAGATTAGCTTGAAGTTCACTAATATTTACTTCTTTGCCTTTGATTGCTGCACTAGTGATTTTTTCCTCATCTTCCTCATCATGTTCAATCAACTGAAATTCTTGCTCTTTTTCTTGTTTATCCTCCTGCTCCTCAATGATTGGCTCTTTAGCCTTTTCCTTGCCCTTTTCCACCTATTTTGTTGATGAAGAAGGCATGGCCCCTTTCACTCCAAGTGAAGCAAACACATTCCTGAATCGTCTCTGATAGGTCTTGGGAAATGGCTCAACATCACTCACATTAGCCCAAGTTGCCTCAATGTCCTCCTCATTGCTTGATGACTCAATATCATGATGTGATGATGAAGGGTTATGGAAAGGTGAAGAAGTAGGATCAACATGAGGTGAATGCATCTGACTAGGTGATGATGTGTGAGCAGCAGGCTAAGTTGGAGGAGTGGATATGGGAGGATGAGATGATGAAAGGATACTCTACTCATGCTGATTACGAGGGGTAGTGAAAACTTCATTTGCTATGAATATGTCCCATGAAATGTTCTTTTGCTCAAGCTGATGCATGACTATCATCTTGATGAGGGAGTGGTGGAAAATAATATGCATTTACAATTATAATCCCTCTTTTGTGCAATGTATGCCATATTGTCAATGTTGTGGGAGAGATAGTAGGGTACATGAATCATTCTGACTCTAGTGAAGTGCATGAGGAGTTAGATATGATATGAATAGAGTCGAGAAAACGTCCCCTCACAGGTGAAGTATTTCATGATTATTTTCATCATAGGGACATATCGGTCAAGGAGATGAGAGAAAGGGAAAATGGTCTTGTTATCATCCTTGTATATAGGTTTAAGATATGGTTCATAATAGCTTTGATCAAGGTTTCCTTGTTTAAAACATTTCTCTCCCACATTAGGGATCCCTGTAGCATTTGAAATGGCATTACTGGACATGGTAAAAGTGACCCCAACAAGAGTGAATTGCCTATCATGAATATTTGTAATGAACAACCTTGTCAACATAGGGTGATACTGAATATCCTGCACTTTCTCACAAAACTCAAGACAACCAACATGTTTAAAACATGACTCAGTGAGAGGAGAGGCCATGAGCTATTTTATGGTCACTGGTTCATATCTGATGATTTTCCCTCCTTTCTTATTATCCTTTGGTGTTTGTTCCTCACTGACACTTCTGTCCTCCTCTTTAGACATTTTGAACTTGAAGGCTTTGGAAACCCTAGGGTAAATGGAATGAGATGAAGGGAGTGAAAGATGAAATGATTAGCTTAGGAAAATGGAGGGAATGAATGTAAATTAAAACCTAGGTCTATGAAAACCCTAGGATTTAACAGTGTTTATGACTCATATGTGTTTAGGGACATCAATATGGATATGATGCATGAAAATGGGAAGGAAATACAAACTAGGGTTTTATAGTAGTAAGCACTTCAAATATTCTTATGGAACACCAAATATATTAGAGGAGAGATGTCTTTATGGTCTACTTACTGATTTAAAGCCTTTCGAATAAATTGGTGAGGAAATGAAGCTTGTTGAAGGTGGTGAAATGCTTTGAAACCCTCCCTGAGAAAACACGCAGTGCCCAGGAAAACATGCAGTGACCACAGGTAAACGCGCAACACCTGTGTTGTTTGGTCTGCAGTTGTTGGGAAAACACACAACACCTCTGGGTAAATGCGCAATGCCTAGGCAAACATGCAACACCTAAGTGCAAACGTGCATCGACCTTGAATTTTTCTCAAAATTCTCAAAAAAACTTGAAATTTTCTCCTCTGTTGGAAAATTCTGATGGATGAATGGATGCAATGACTTAATTTGAGATGTTTTGAAAGGCTTTATGGTATAGTGGATTTGAAATTTTAATTTGAATCACCCACTTTTTTAATGTTCACTTTTCCCTTTGCAGGTTGATCAAGTCATGGAGTTTTGCTTTCTTTGCTCCACTTAGGCTGGATGATTGCATTGACAGCTTGTGATTGAATTTATTACACATGAGAACATAAAATTACATTTCAAAAAATATAAATAAATTATATATTTGACTTTTATATCAATGACTTTTTGATATAAAAGTCATTAAACTAAAAAAATTACAAATTTGAAATTATACAAATTACATCATGATGATATTATTTAGTCCCTCTCATATATGTGTTGACCTTGTCTGAAATGAAGGAGTGACCTTGATAAATATAAAAACCTAATGAGCTAATGGGACTACTTTAGGCTTGACTTTCATGAATGAGATTTTGACTTAAAATACTTCCAAGTGAAAAGAGCATTTCCATAGGTGTTGTTATGCTCAAGGAGACATGAGAATGAGTTAGCCAATATGATCTTCTGAGGGAGAATGAATCTTATTGACAAGGAAAACCACCAATGGAACAATTTTATATCATGAATTAATGGAATGATGGAAAATTTCTTCAGAGTGGGACACCTAAGATGCACATGAAAAATGTGTTTTGATCCCTCGTGGAAGTATGCAAATACTAACACTAACAGAAGGTAAGCTCTAAAACTTGCGAAGTGCGGGGAGAGGGAGGTGACGTGGCAGGGATGGGTCCCACGGATATCGCAAATAGAAAATTGGTGGATTTAGTTTATGAGCGGTGGAGGTAAACATTAAAACTTGCAAAGTGCGAAATGCGACCGCATCACATCGCAATATCACAAGTTTAACCATATTTTAAACTTGTAACTTGTACCGAATGCGATATGCAATATGATCTCCACCGTGCATCTCTCCATTTTAGTTCTGCGCTTTGATCCTGACCGTATGTTTTTCCCTTTGCACCTCCTCCAAAATTCTTAAGTTTCTAAGGGAGATACGCCGTTTTGCTGCCTGCGGGAAATTAGTCTGTTTTTCTTCGCAGTGTAACCCTCCTGAGCTTATTCGGTGTTCTACCGTGCTAGTCTCACTTGAGCTTGCGAATGAGCCCGAATTGACCCTTGCTGTACGCTTTTCTTCTTTGATGCTCCTCTGGCTTAGATTGCACTTCCAATGCTTCTGTTAATTCCCTGACTTTAGTTCCAGTGAAAATGTGATGATGAATCCTCGTTGTGCTTGTGGTTATCCTTTTGAGCATATTGCATGTCTTCTTGAAATTTTAACAACTGTTCCTCAATAACCTTGAATTGCTCAGAACCTCTCTTGAATTTTAGCCGAGTCAAATTATGCTAAAAAAGATCACACACTAAAATTTATCTAGGAGAGGAATGATGACACTTAGTGACATTCATGGTGGGGTAAATGTGGAGGTAAACAACCTACTCGTAACTTTTATGCAAAAAATGTTGCTGTCGAGCAAGACCCATTTCATTCGCTTTTGAATCCACTTCCAAGTTTAGTGAGAATATTATATAAATATGTTCAATAAATTGGTTTCCATTGATATAATAGTAATTCATTGGCATTGGCATTGGGGAAGGTATAACCTAGGTTAACAAAAATTTTGGCCAACAAGATCCCACTAGACACCAACCCTTTCAGTATCACCAATAAAATAGATGAAGTCTCACCCGAGGCACTTATGGGGACTATAATAACCATGATTTTGTAGTGACGAAGGGAATTAGACTTTGCACACAAACTATCTTCTTCAACATTATAGAATATTAATTTCACAATCATAGGCTAGGTCCAGTTGCAAACATCCATAACATCCATGATATATATCAAAACATTAACAAATTTGAAATGGATACTTAATTTTCATACACGGTGCAATATCAAACATTCAAACATTCAACGCATTGTAAAATACTCAAAATTTTACTACAATATACAAAAAATAAGCATAACCTAACATATCAAGCAACCATCACATAAAATTCATGAATTAGGAAAAACTAGCTATCATCAATCTTCTATTAATACTTAAAAGGCACTGAGTACAATACTATAGCATTACTATTTTAACCCTAGTTTGGCTCACCAACCGAATCAAAACAATATTACACCTTTCCAATAATAATCACACTTAGAACCTCGCCCCAAAATTAATCAACCCAAAATAAATTTATAAGTAACCAACCCAAATCCTCTCAACTTCCACCTATTTATAGATTATTATTTTGACCCAACCTAACCTCGCTACCATGGGTAATTACAGTTAGTATGCTTGACCTAATAAAAAATGGTCCCAAAGACTCAGTGAACCTTAAATACTTTTAATTTGATTTCCTTGCATGATGATCCTTTCCGTGCACTATCTTCTTCTACGGAATTCACCACTCTAATTCTTTTGTAGAAATTTTACGCATTGGTACTTTGCACTATCTTATTCTCTTCACTTCTGCATGCAACTTCACACTCAACACTCACATGTAGCTCATCTTGAGCCACTTAGTCACCCTGCAAGGAGGGTATTTTCTCCTTAGTTATCTCCTTGAATTATTTAAGTGCATCACAACACTATTAACCTTGGAATGCATATCAATATCATGCACAATTAATCCTACATATACTTTAATTGTCATTGTAGTGCCAGTACATTGTTCCCCTTCTTCCACTACGATATTGACTACTTGTTATACTTCCCCAACTTTGTTGGTAATCCACAATGCTTCAACTTGAAAATATTCCACCTTTTTTGCCAAATATTTTTGGTTCAACCTAATTTATTCAATTTCCTTGTTGAGTTGCATCTTCTCCTCTTTGTCGATCTTCTTCTTTTCCACTGGAAATCTACTCAAATAAGCGATGAATTTCTACACCTTCTCCTCAACACGTTGAATCTGTTGTGAAATGTATTGCAACTCTTATTTCCCTTAAAAATTAGTCCAAAAATTTAACCCATCCTCATATGTTGTCTAAAATCCATCCTCCAAAACCTTTATTTGTGTAAAATGGGAAAAAACCCTCTCCTCTTTGTCTCAGTGCTACTTATTTTCAAGTGGGGTGGATGGATTCTGCTAAACTTTTAACTCTACTTTTGCTTTCAATCCATGAAAAACCTCTTTGATCTTCATCACTTGGATTTCTACTGGGGTATCAACCTCCATAGGCTCCTACACTTTTACAATAGTTGTGTGTAGGCTAATTTATTTTTTTAAGGCCTACTCCTTCTCTTCTTCTAATCATAGCTTCTCTCAATGCAATGATTCCTACAATGTATTGACCTGCACTATTTCCAATGTTGTAGTTGTGGATCCAAATTACAACTCCTTGGTGACACTATTCTGCAATATGTGTAAAATATCTATTGAGAGATAAGACAAAATTAAATCAATGTGCATCAAACCTCAGGCACGTTGCTGCATTTCTGCAATTGGGAACTTTATGGCTTGTGGTGAGATCTAGAGTGCGCGATGATTTTCGGATGTGGCAAATGTATCTGGCCATGGTTCCAATATTTCAGGCACACTTTGAGCCTCCATTTACACTATCTACTCTATTATAGTTGGTTGTGAAATAGCTAATTTTCTTGCTTGTAGCAACTGCCACAATTGCTTAAGTTGTTATAGTGCATGTTGTTGATCATGTAACACATTTCCCAGTGCCTATTTCATCTGCTCATCCACTTAGTTTAAAATCTTCTCGATATCATATTCAGATAAAGAGGTAATTTGGGTGGTGGTTATGCACATTGCCTTTCATTTCTTCCTAACAGAAGATGTGCCTTCTTATGCGCCTTTGGTTTGGGTTCTCTTCATGCCTCCATGCACTGTATCTTCAATTTCTCGTGATTCCGTCTCTTTGGATTGGGTCTTCGACTGCTCTTGTTGAAACCCTTATATTTTTCCTATTATGGAGGAGGTTGAATTATTTTTCCATTCTATTGTTTTTATGACCGTTCTCCATACTTTGGATACTTTCCAGATTCTCCACTTTGGGTTCTTCTTCTTCGCGTTCCTTCTAACTAGTCTCCCATGCATTGATATGCATTCTAACGCCTTCAATAGTCAATCTGAAAGGACATTCATACGATTCATATTGGGGACCCCTCTTAGCCTCAATGTATAAAAATCGGGGCCACCTTGAAGTGCATGATACCCTTATACTTGGAAACAACTATATGTGGGATGTGTAGTGCCTTCTTTATAGCCATCCCGATCATTTCCCTATAAACATAAAAGATGATATTGATGTTTGTTTTACGGTGAGAAATCATGGATCCCCATAAGTGTTGAAATTAGGCAACTGTATTAGGTGTGCAAGTGCCGTCCACTAATTGTATATCTTTAGACAATTCATTTGAAGAATGTAATTAAGATAATCAACCATACATAGTGGAATTATATGCCATGGTATTATGCCTCTAAATAATCCATCAAAAATTCGTTAAGGAAAAATGGCACCCAACTCATGTATACACCATGCGTGCACTTTTTTGTTGCCATAATTGTGCCTGTTAGCACTTCATCTTTCTTGCACTTTTTGAGAAACTTACAGGCTATCAATTGTGTCACAAAGCGAGTGGATTTATCATTTATGCATGAAACTAAGAATTTGTTTCCTCCTCTTTTTGTCTCGTATTGTGCTTGCACCTATTCTCCCAATACCTTCGCGTATGCCTTATTCGTGAAAAGGGGCTTTGGGTCTTCTCTTGTGATCAAAAATCCTATTATGCATGTTATCGCCCATGGGGTAATTTCAACTGCAGAGTCTAACCATAGATAATTGCCATGTACACAACTCAAAAAATTTGGTCACAATATTGATTTTAGGACTATGCATAAAATATCTATAATAGGTTCAAAACATAAAATTGCTTTAATCCCAATCCCCACTCCTATGGACTGAGATAAAAAAACATTTAGATCCATATTTGGTGTGCATTGTAAATATCTGATAAGCTTTGGAATTTTTTTTTGTCTGTGATGTTGTGATTTGTATGCCTGAGTTGCTCCACGCAACCTAACATGCTACTGTGTATTAAAAAACTGGGCGGGATAAATGGTAGATTCATGGTGTAATTGGGATATTATATCATCTTAACCTTCCTATATGTGGGTTTACTGGGAGACATACATGTTTGGGCTGGCCCTAATTCCACGAGTTGCGACGATCCAATGACCTCTACCACCCTAGTTTCTTCGGTTACTTCTACCTCCTTTAGTGATGGTTTGGGTTGTGCAGAAAATGAGGCTTTCTTTGTGCGAGATCGATGAGCTAATAGGAGTATTGAAAATATCACCATCATAATGATATATTGCTTCGTATATGACTACTACATCCAACCACAGTAGTTCCTTACAAATGTGCTCACCAACTCCTTTAGATCTCACTCTTTACTTTTGTTAATCAGTGGAAAATCTCTAAGAGCCTAATGAAAAATTGTGATCCCTACATGGCATATTTATAAAATTATTTATGCGTACATGATATCCTTGGTGCTTTTATAACACAATTTGTGTCATAACTCCCACATAACATATCTTTATTTGGTGAGTGATCCATCCATGTAAACATCTCATCAATAATCTCATCAATAATCACTTTTAACATATTCTAACAATACAACCCAGTTTTTAAGGTATAAAATATTCTCTGACAGTTAATAAAGTGTCCCTTCAAATCTGATTAAGCCAACTACCCCGCTAACATGGCCCACATTCATCTTTTTCTCGACACTTCCATCCTTTTTATGCTCTATGCTTGATAATTGTCTTCCACTTAGCCACAATTTCCCCCAAGACTACCCATTTTACGCATCCATGAGATATCTGTGTGATACATGCCTTTGTGTAGAATATTTCCCTTCACTCATTGACATTATTTTTCTACAAAAAAACTCTAAAACTATAGTTCCTACAACACAAACAAAAAACTATTATCTCACTCCTTTTTTTTCCTCAATTTTTATATATACATAGATCATTAGTTATAATGCACTTCCTCTGTTGTGTGCAAAATATCGATTGTATATATACACTTTCAATCAAATTCCATTCACAAAGCCTTGCATAGTTTCACCATTGAGATTTTCCACCTACATAGCTCCTACATTTGTCACACTTTTGATCACATAGGGTATAAGCCAATGCATATGTAACTTTCCTGAATGCTTCAAGAATTTGTTGTCATATAGCATGACTAAACCCCCTGGTTGAAACTTATTATGTTTTATGCACCTATCATGCCAGGATTTCTCACACACTTTCTAAACATTATGATGAAAAATTACAAGTACACCTTCTTCCAGCTACAGTAACACTTAAAGTATTTGTTGCACTACACCAAATTCAATCATTTTTGTGAATGTTACAATGCACAAACTTGGTAGAAGGAACTCCGTAGGAATTATTGTTTCATGTCCATACACTATCCTGAAAGGCATTTGTCCTGTCATCCTTTTACATGTGGTTTTATATGACCGGAGCATTGTCGGTATCCTCAAATCCTAGTGATCCCTATTTAAATTGCAGACCTTAGTCAAGAAATTTTCCAATAAATGCTTCCACATTTCCATTAGCTTGGGGATGATAAGGTGTTATTTTCTGATTATATATTTCAAATTCCTCGGTCAAAGCAACCATTATTTTGTTTAAAAATTGGGTACCTTGATCGCTCATCAGAATCCTAGGACATGGAAACCTGGTCAATACATTCTCAAATAGAAACTGTATTGCAATATTTCACGGGTGTTGCTTCTTTCCACATTTTTAAGTAGTATGTTTCAATGATTATATATTTGGCTCCTAATATTTTTGTTGGTGGGTTAATGAGACCCACAAAATCTATTCCCCATTTTTCAAAGGCCTGAAGATTAATTTGACGAACTAGGAGCATTTCATCTCATTTGGAAGGTCTTCATTTTCGCGTTATGGCTACTGTGTTTGCCTTGATGTCAAACTTGGATGTCAACTTGTGTTAAGCAGGTAAATCCTCTCTACGGACAAAGATGATCCCTCTAGCCCTAGAGCGGGTCTAGAAACAAAGAGACATGCTAAAGTGTTGATTACTAATTATTGAATGAAAGAGGACATGGTATATTGACTATCTGGAGTCCAATGCTATCGTCATTGCTGTAGTGGTGGTGGCTTCTCACTCCTATTTCGGAAAGTCACAATCCTTTCGTAGTCATGCTCGAATACCTGCACATATAATCAAAAAACAAGAAAGCATACGACATAATAACATTTCATTCATAACTATTAGCCAGTCAAAGAGGTCTAAAAAAATTGCATTAAACAAATGTCGTAACACAAAAGTGGAACCAAACAGTAGTCACATATATGTATTAATGAAAGGAAGAGATACAACCAAATCTTTGATGTCAAGGTCTCCTCCAGTGGGGTTCAGCCGTAGTGCGTCTCAAATGTTCATCAGGGAATTCGGATGGGATAAAGGCATGGACTCAAGCTCTGTCAACGTAATTCCTTATTATCCTATCTCTCCAGTGTTTCTCCAAGTTCATCTCTTCGGCTGTTCAACTAGTCAACCATTCAGCTAGTTTGTGCAAAGAGAGATGGCTTCTTTTTATAGAGGAAAAGGAGGAGGTTAGGATCCCTACAAAGGTGGGAGGGAGGCCTATCCTTTAGGGAGTTACCATAGGAGGTGGAAACCATAAAATAAATGAGGGAGTCCATGGTTTTTCAGTTCAACCACTCCCAAGGACTCATCCTCGAGGTGGTTGGAGTGGAATCTCCGCCTCTATTTTTAAAAAACATTCCATAAACAGCTTAGCGTGGTGGAAAACTCGGACAGAGCACCAACTGGCGCAGGGTCCAGTGTTAATTCCCCCCTTTGGCGTGAGGGCATAACTGAATACCCACGCCAAGGCAAAAACAAGGGTTTTTGAGTCTCTGCTTAGGGAATTGTCAAAAGAAGGAATATTACTCTCATGTAAAGGGATACAATGATGGTATTTGCAAGGCATGAAACTACTTATTTATCATGGAAATGACCCTCCAATGGGTGAGATGGGGATTGCAGGGACAGTGAAAAAATGCTGTGTAATAGATTCCTCCTAAAGCATGAGGTCCGAGGGAGAGGGAGGGGCGAAAGACTTTATGAGAATGCATTCAAACCAAACACTGCTGTCGAAAAACCTACAATTAAGAATACAAATAATATCTCTGATACATGAACATGTGGTATGGGCACAACCATCCATAATAGAGTGTATAAAACTGAGATCCGAGGTATGGACGTAGCCATCTAGCAGAATGGATCAACAAATAGACTCAGGTATGGTCGCAACCATCCAATCAAAAGAGTCATGCAATAAGTCATGATAATCCACCAAAATCCACAACCTGGATTTTATCAAACAAAATCCCAGGGTCTTGCACTTCATCTCGACCCGAACAAGTACAAATTTAAGCATGCGAATATATGAGCTGAAGTCGAACATGCAAGAAAATCACATGATTACCAGCCAATGATGAAAGCTGTTAACATGCATAAGAGAAACCACCAATAATGACAATGGCTCTCAAGGTACAACCAGTGCAATCCACATAATGTGAACAGTGATCTGGCGTAGAACATTTGCAGAACCACTTGATCGAAGGCCAATGATGTGAACCTTGCGTCGAATACGAAGAACCTGCCATTGAGGCATGTAGGTTCCAAGGTACTAGAAGGTAGTCTCTTGATCAAATTCCTGGATAATGAGTTGAAGTTGACAAGAAGTGACCTGATCGAAGGTGGGCCATAATGTTTCCCACATCATCGATACAAGAAAGAGGAATATGATGATGAAACATGACCAACAAAGAATCAAAGGGAGGTTGAAAACCGCAGAGGAAAAAATTCTCTTGAACATATCATCAGCACGACACTAGATTTGGCAGTATTTGACATCAAAGGATCTGAGGTCATGATGACGTGGAAAAGAGCAGATGAGAGGACAAAAGAGATTACCCAAACCCATGAAGGCAAAAATGACGAAGTGAGATGTCCCCAATATGACACGAATGCAGACAAGTGCCATGTTCAAGAGTGGCATACTGCCAACATAACTAAAAATTGGTTCCATTTCCCCCCACCATTTCTGGAGAGTACCCCAATTATTTTTTAAAACAAGCTTGAAGGGGATAGCATATGCTTGTGCTGTAAGTTTTTCCTTTGGACAAATCCAACCTAGTACTTTTTACGAGCCCTAGGAAGGAGGAACTCGAGTAACGTCATAGCGAAGAAATCCGATGTCATCAGGGTTTAACGAGTTTGAAAAAGGGAGAACTCGACATCTTTTCATGTTTAGAGAGTTTGAAAAGAAGGCAGAAAAGAAAAATCCATCATGGCCCTTTTCGTAAATAGTCTCTCAGATCCGAAAAGGTAGAAAACAATATCTGAAGGAACCTCTTAGTCTCGATAGGCTAAGGTATCGCTTTTTCATAAATAAACTATCCCAGCTCGAAAAAGGGGTAAACGTATACTAGGTAGATATCGTTTAGCCCGAAAAAGGGGTAAACGTATACTAGGTGGATATCGTTTCGTAGCCATTTAACGAGTTCGAAACGACAAGAATCTCGACAAACTTTTGAATTTTAGAGAGTAAAAAAAAAGCTGATATATGACACCAATAGTGACTTTTTTCGTGTTTTTACCGAGTCCGAAAAAATATAAAATTTAACTCATTACTCCATCACTATGTCCTGAAAACCTGTTGCTGCACAAGAGACACGTGTAAAACCCATTTCTTGAAAATAATATAATAAAATAATAAAAAAACATGTCTTAAAACCTAATTAGGGTTGTAAAAAGTTATAAAATGCCAAAAATGGTATAAATAATTACTTTTCACTTTTTACCTCTTGTGGAGCAATAGTTACCCATTTTACAGTGTGATTTTGCGGCGACGATAGCGGACAATCCAACAAACCAATCTCAAATCCGTAAATTCAAGGTAAGAGCCGAGATCTCTCCCTTCATTTTGAGTCATTTCTTACTATTTGCAACTTCCAATTTTGAATTCTAGGGGAGGAAATATGAAAATTAGGGCACGACGGTTGGTGTGGGTTTCTGGCACGGAGTCGTGCCAACCGCCCAATTTTCTACACTAGAGCGCGCCAACGATGCAAACCATTTCTTGTGAAAAATGCAAGTAAAAAACCCCAATCATTCACAAGTTCAAGCCTCAAAAATGGCTAATACTATTCATATGAATGTGTTTACAGGTAGAAAGCGGCAAAATGGTGATTGAATGGAAAGAACAGGAACACAACGAAGAAGACGAGCTTGCCATGGAGAATGAGAGATGCATGGAAGCTCTCAGAGACTGTGGACTAAAGAAGTTCTTCTTGACACCGTGGCTCCGTGCTCAACCGGAGCTGCTATAATATTTGATCAGCATATGGGATGAGGACTAGGAAAAGTTCATCCTTCGAGATCAGGAACTTGAGATTGATGTTTCTGACGTCTACTTTATCACTGGATTATCGTGGAGGGGAGTAGCACCGATCCTAACTGGTACCCGACCTTGCATGGAGAGTATGTCCATGGTGATGGACAGAGTATGTCGAGGGGAACAGAAGGGAACAAGAAGTGGGAAAGTTGATATCCAAACTATCCCAGACTTAGCACTAAAATTAGTGCTACATACCATCACACGAGCTGTGGGATCGCAAGCACCGCACGAAGCAAAAAAAACACAGTTGATTCTTGCTGTAGACTGCTTGACACTGATCATCTACAATTGGGTAGAGGCAGTGAAAATAAATATGAAACACCAACAACAAAATGCAAGAAGGGAAAATTGAAGCAATTTGGTTATGGGTCTATCCTGGTATCGTTCTTAATGGAACGACTACCAATTTTTCAGCATCAGGAGGTCATAGTCCCAACACCACTAGTGAGAGAAACATGGATGGCCCGATGGGCGACTCTAATGCCAAGGGTAGGGGGCGGTCAACAAATGTCCTGGAGACCGAAGTTCTTCGATTGGCTCCGTCGACAGTTGATCGTTGTGGAGGACTGGCCCTACTCTGGTATAGATTTTACTGGTGATCCGGACCTCCCATTCCCGGAGGGAGAGGATTAGGATGAAGATTTGGGTAAGACTCATTTTTAATTTTCATGAGTGTTATGATTTTTTTAAACTATGTATGTTTTGACATTAAATCTATGTATTTGCAGATATGGCCCAAAGAGGCCTGCGGGCATGTCTCTGATAGTGAGGTGAGTTCCTCGTGATTTTGACCCTCATGGTGAGGGATGCGAGGAAGAAGAGCTCGTGCACATTCTAGAGGGGATCACACGTGGAGTCCCAGATTATGCACGATTCGACGATGTTCCTCATGCATACCAGAGACATACCGTCGGGGTGCCAAGCCGTATTCACCTCTTGCTGAGGCAGCTTGTACAGGAAGTGACATGCTACCATGAGCATCACACCGATTAGACACCTAGGCTTTATATCTGCATATTTTGAGAGACATGGTGTCTCAGGATGTAACAGAAACACACATATTTTTTGAATGTATGATGCACACTGATGCAAACACGTGATATATATATACATCTATTTTCCTATATGGATCTTTTTCACATGATGATGATTTTACAAATTACGCAAATGTCTATCTAATACAATGTTAGCCACTGTATCAGTTAATGCATTCATTCGTCTAGGAATATGTTGGTATGTGATGAAATCAAAATGTATTTCCAACAAACGAATACATAAATACAATCTCAAAATGTATGGGTTTCTGACTGAATAATGACCATTGAGTTGCAAAAAAACAAGCTGTGAATCTAGATTTACAAGCAATGCACATATTCCAAGATTGATTGCCTCGGTTAATAGTTCAAGGACAACACTATATTCAGTGATATTGTTTGTAGTTCATCCTAGACAAATAACTTGCAGTTCTATCAACTCACTAGTAGGATCATAGATTACCCAGGCTGCTAAAGACAAATTCCTGGTACTGTGGGAAGCACAATCCGCAAAACCGACATAAGGGATAATAGAAATCTGCACAAATAAGCAAGACCCAAATTAGCAGGAAAATTCTCGCAAAGCACACCAAATCAAAACATGCACAAAATGAAAAAAAAACACCTATGTACATAAATCATGCATGAATGACTCACACATAATACTTTTTAAGAATATACAACCCATTTCTGGGTTATTCTAAAGGATGAACTTCATAATCAATGAGCTCATAGGACCCATTCTACAATACACGTTTAACAATGTAAGGCCTATGCCACATGGGTTTAAATTTACTTGCCCCCAGCTTATCATGAGCTTGATTGTATAGGAGGACGAGATCTCCTTCAGTGAAAGAACGAGGAGAAACTGATTGGTCAAAATGAGCTTTGACCCACTTTTTTTGTGCTTCGATAACCAGAGCAACAAAGCAGCGAGTTTCGTCCAACTTTTCTAGATAAAGGAGATGCTATTCTTCTGGTGAAGTGTTCGACAGTAATTCAACAACCAACTTGAGCGAAGGTATTTCACATTCAATCAGAAGAGTAGCTTCTAGACCATAAACCAACTGAAAAGGGGTGAATCTGGTTGCATTATTAACTAAGGTTCGGTATGCCGAAAGAGCTGAAAATAAAATAAGATGCCAATTGGATTTATGGATCCCAATCGGACGCTGAAGCATGGTAACAAGAAATTTTTTCACAGCCTCAACTTGGCCATTGGCCTGAGGATAGTGTGACGTTGAGCTGTCGTAACGTAGACCCAACTTGGAAGTCAACTCGGCCACCATGTAATGCCGAAAATGGGAACCATGATCGATAACGATGGCTTGAGGGACACCAAACCTAGCAATGATGTGATTGAATATGAATTGAGCAGCTGTCTTACCGTCAGCGGCAAGTGTAGGCATTGCTTTAGCCCATTTGGTGAAGTAGTCTACGACTACGATAATATAAGCATGCCCCCCGGGCGAGTGAGGGTTACACGTCATAAAATCGATGCCCCACTTCGCAAAGGGACCAACGACAATGATAGGATGAATAGGTACAGGCGGCGTACGCATCTTGTGTTGATAAATCTGGCAATCATGACATTTACAAATCGCGACAATGCAAACTTTGAAGATAGAAGGCCAAAAATAACCAGCACGAAGAATTTTTTTTGCAGTGGCATAACCAGACATGTGACCACCACAGGCACCACTGTGACAATCATTAAGGACTTTCTAAGCTTCCTTTAGGGTAAAAAATCAACGGAGAATGGAATCCACTCCGACATGATAGAGGGTATCCCCAATTATACGATAAGGTTGTGACTGATGACGGATGCGTAGGCGGGCATCCTTCGTCAACTCAGATCTGAAAGTAGAATTCTAGAGATAAACGATGATATCACCGTACCACGGATCGAGGGTGCTAATCAAGAAAAGCATATCGTCTGGAATGTATTCCTCAGAACGAGACAGAGGAGCGTCTGAAGGGAGGGAACAAATCAAATCAACAAATACTAGTGACTTCTTTGACTTGGTAGCAGTAAATTCCAAATCGAACTCTTGGAGGATGACAATCCACTTTGAGTATTTCCCCCCAGTAATTTTCGAGACAATATATAGGTCATGGGGTTGCAATCAGAAATCACAGTCACTGTACGCAAAATAATATAATGACGAAAACGCTAAACTGCTTGAACTGCATCTAATGCTAACTTCTCGACATGTGCATAGTGCATCTCAGGATCAAGAAGGTTACAAGACATGTAATAGATAACATTCTCATTACCGTCATCATCATCTTGTACCAGAACCATGGAAATCATGTTGAAAGCGGTGGCTAAATAAAGGGAAAAATCACGATAATAGTTAGGAGGATGCAACAGAGGAGCATTGACAAGCAACATCTTCAGAGCCTCAAAATACTTTTGAGCAATCTCATTCCAACAGAATGGGACGCCCTGCTTTAATAATCGTGTGTATCCTCGAGCCACTTCTGCATAGTTAGGTATAAAACGACGTAGAAAATTAGCCTTACCTTGCAAAATCTGCAACTGATGTAATGAGGAGGGAGAGGGGAGATTGATAATAGCCTCAACCTTGAGTGGATCAAGGCAAATTCCATCTTTGGACACGATAAACCCTAAAATTCTACCATAATCTACGCAGAAGATGCACTTGTGCGGATTAAAATGAATATTGTAATGTCGACAACAAAGAAAAATCTGATGAAGATGGTTAGGATGGTCTATGCGCTTAGCTGAATGAGCAGGAAGATCGTCCAGACAAGGTTGAACTATGTGACGAATATCATGAAAAGCATACGACATCGCTCATTGAAACGTAGCTCCAGTGTTCTTTAAGCCAAAAGGGAGCTTCTTATAGGTGAAAGCACCCCAAGGACAGATAAAGGCAGTCTTATGTTGATCAGTCGGGAGAATGTTAATCTGATTGTAGCCAGAAAAACCATCCATCAGGGAAAATATCTCACTCTCGACACAGTCATCAATGATTTTATCGATAAAGGGAGTAGGATAATTATCCTTGGGACAAGCTCGATTAATATCGTGATAATCAACATAGACACGAATAGTTCCCTGCTTCTTATCTACGAGAACAATATTAGAGACCCATTCTGTCAAAGGAATCAGATAAGTAAAACTAGTCCTAAGGAGTTTTTCAACTTCACCTTTAATGGTAGAAGCTTTTCTAGGGTGCACCGGATGAAGACGCTAGCGAACAGGTTTTGAACCAGGGTAAGTAGGTATTTCATGCACCTCTATACTAGGATCAATGCCAGACATTTCTTCATAGGACCAATAAAATACATCACGAAATTCACGAAAAAGGCTAGTATAAACATGCACTTCATCGGAAGAACAAGTGACCCCAAAATGGATGTTCTCGACAATTCCCAGTTTAATAGAAATGTCAATAGGCATCGTCTTAATATTGCTCAGGTTACCTTCTATAAATATGTCATGTGTCAAAACATGCAACTGAAGCGGAGGAGAAGGAACCTAAGATGAAAAACACTCGAGACAAGTAGACATGTCTTGGAGGCCAGGCATAAATGAGGAATGATGATGACGATCATTCCATGATAGATCCTCAAGAGATATGGTTTCCACGATGGCCTCATCCGAAGGAAACACTTCTTTCAAAGGATTAGGTGAATCTAAATCACCAAGCCAGGGGGATTGAGAATAAATTACAAGAGACATGCTCAAAGGAGCACAAGCAGAGGATGGAGCTTCTGAAGCAGCAATGAGTTCACAATAATCAATCTCAATCAGACTCAAAGGCATAAAATCTCTGAAGGAATCAATCTATTCATGGGAAGGAATAATCCATGGGTCATCAGACCGAGAGATCATATGAATCTGAACAGTATTCGGTGGAGAAAAGGGAAAAATACCCATGAGGGTAGGATCTTTAAAAAGATCCAGTCCTACGCTCTCGTAGGGAGTAGGAATTTGATCCACATACAGAACATTGTTCTCGGAAGAAGAGGTGAAGAAAGAAAATTGATCAACAGTAACAATATTTCCTTCATGTGGAAATTTCAAAACATGAAAGAGAGTGGACGGAACACATAACATGGCGTGAGTCCAAATATGACCAAGGAGAAGATTATAATTAAGCTTAGCATCAACTACTTCGACCTCGACATTGACTATCTTCCCTTTCAAAGTAATCGGTAAACTAGCGAGAACACCTAAAGGTTTTGATTCTCTTCCATCAAATGCTTCTAGGGAATTTGGTGATGAATTCAGGGCTGAAGAACCAATAGCTTTCCAACATGAAGATTACATGACTCAGGTTGATGCACCTTCATCCACAACTGCATGATGGATGTCGAGATCATTAATAACAACTTGAATAATGAGCGCAATCTGATGTGGAAGTCCTAGAGCGAAATTCTCTAGATCAAAAGAAAGAAGGCTAGTATCAGTAGGATCAGTCCCACCAATTGCAGATAATAAAGCTCTTCCCTGTGACGGATAGATCTGAAGTACTTCTAACGCGGAAATTGCGAATGGTGCCTGAGACAAATCCTCAACAATATTGTAATGGTGAGCGGCACAGGCATTGGGATTATAAGAAGAATTACAGAGTACACCTTTGGAAGGTGGTTGCACAATGGATTCATCAATGGGCCTTTCAATTTCAAGAGGACCAGTAACAGGCAGAGGAGGACGACCATCAATGATCTCCTTCCCCGTGGCCTGACAAGATCCATTATAATCTTTCGACTGAGTAGCAATAGAAATGACTACAGAACTGTTCATCATGAACACCTAAGAGCCAAATGAGGCAGAGGACCGAGGTTGCTCTACCATCCGAGTCTGCTGAGATGGGAAATTCTCTTTAAGAACAGCTGGAGTTCCCTGGGTGCCTTTGAGAAAGCCGCTCACTTCGGACCGTCTAGGATAGTCTTTGGTGAAGTGCTCATTGTCACAAATCAAACAAGGATATTTCAGTTTGCATTGAGAACCATCACCATCACGAGGTTTCTGAGAATCCTGTTTCGAGGTATCGGCTTTGGCCTTACCTTTACCCTTCTTTTTACCTTTAGTAGCATTATTCATAGGATTGGCCTGAATGACATTAACTTCTGGGGGTTTACCAGAATTCGAAGTAGACTGAGAAGCAACATTATTGGAAGAAGCGGACTTCGACTTCCCAGTGTTTGGAGATGAAGACTTCTGAGAAGTATGAGACATAGAACCAATAATACCATTGATGGATGGAGTCACTATTGGTTTAGAAGTTCCAGGTCGGGGAGCATCATGAAAGATATCATATAATGCACCAAACTGAGAGTACACAAGATCAAGGTACTGGGCGTAAGCAATGACTTGTTCCTCGGTTACACATGCCCCCATAGTGATGTCTTTGGAAATCTGATTGACAAAGGAGGTGGTGAACCAATGAGTTAGAAGTTGATCAAGAATTTCAAATTTTATCATGCGTCAACGACATCGCCACTCATGAATATGATCCGAGATATGAGTAGCTCAGTCCTATTTCAATGATGTGAGGAGGCGCATCCTAGTCTCATAACAGACTGGTAACTGGAAGTGCGTAAGGAATGCCATGGCTAAAGAATTAAAAACTTGGAAGAAGCCACGAGATAGCTCAATGTACCACTTTGTAGCGGGACCAGTACGAGTTCGCTGGAAAAGACAGAGTCTAATAGAATCGTCAACCCAAGAGTTAGAGGAACACCACAAATGGTAATTCATAGCATGCGCTTGGGGGTCTTCACCAGAATTGCCCTCAAATTTAGGACAATCACTAGGAATCTTGGTCCGCACCGGAGGCTAATATGGGTTATTAAGAATGAGATCGTTTGTTAACTTTGACACATCAGGTAATTCCAATGTAGCAAGAAATGGTAATTGAGTGTTGAAAGTCATCAGAGGTCTTTGATAAGGACCTGCATGTACATTGCACCCAGTCTGAGTGGGATTCTGTCCCCATACATTCTGCCCTGGAGGATTTGGATCATAGGGATTAGAAGCAGGATAATTTGGTTGATACTGGGGTTGAGGACTAGGATACTGAGTCAGAGTATACCAATGAGGTCCTTGTTGAGTAGCGTATGGAGTCTGCTGCGGAATGTAAGCATGGCTTTGAGGTTGAAGATATATAGGTTGATTTTGAGGGTAAAGAACCTGGGGTGCACTATATGCTGGTTTATATGAACCTTGAGGGTAGTAAGAGCCTTGTGGTTGAGCAGGCAAACCCGACTGAACAGGTTGAGCAGGATGTTGAGCGGCTAAAATTGGCTGACTATAAACAGGTAGAACAGGCTGCTAAAATGATGGAACCGGCTGAGGAGCAGGTTGAATCGGTTGTTGAGCAGGTTGAACCAAGTATTGAGGGCCACCAGGTTGGCCTTCTGGGAAAGGTTGGCCCGATGGTTGTGATGGACTAGGTTGTCTTTGATAACCAGGTTGACCCAGAGAAGGACCGTAGGGTTGTCCTGGTTGCACAACATTTTGGCCATATTGAACATGTGACTGCAGTTGTGGTGAAACACGTTGTTCCTGCGGTGGGTAGATTTCCCCCCAGGAGCCTGAGATAGCCCTAGTTGATTCTGAGGTTGACCTTGTGAAGGTTGGTGTTTTGGATCATATGGTTGTCCCTGTGGACCAAAGGCAGGGCCCTACTGAGCTAAAGGTTGTCCCGATGAGGGTTGTCCTTGCAAGCCAGAGGGTTGCATAGGCAGGGTAGGTCCAAAATGAGTAACAGTATGATAAGGATCATAAACAGCCTGATGAGGATCAATAGGAGGCAAATAGACCAGATTACCATACACATCATAATGGTGTGGATATATATATATATATATATATATATATATATATATATACTGGATTACGAACATCATCATAGTGATGGAATCGAGGATTACCAAGAGATTGAAGGGGTTGAGAACCCTAAGAACTCTGCTGTTGAACAACCAACATATATTCTTCAAAAGTAAGACTGCCAAGAATCACAGAAGTAGTGGAAAATACACTAGAAGCAGGCGAGGCCTCCGTGGCACTAGATTGTGATCGACTAGGACTGGGATTAACAAGCCACGTTGGATTAAGGAAAATAGACTTGCGAGTGTGAAAAGATCCTAACGAATGATGGGTAACAACCAGGGTGGATGAAGTCACAGATACAGTCGGTTAGACTGGAACCGATGTAATGGTAACCGAGTAACCGACAAACCATGTGTCGAAGGTGATAGTCCTAACGAAGGGAGGAATGAACTTTGAGGAGGAGTTACTATACTGGATTAAGCTATGGAGGCAATTCCAGACATAATCTGACTCAAGGACCTATATCCAAGCGGAAGTGACATCGATGGTGGAGAAGACTAAACAAAAACATGAGGGACATCTTCCGGAAAAAGTTGATATTCTTCTGTAGAAACAGGCAATCCTTCACTACCAACACAACTAGATGAATCCATGTTTGACTCCGCCGTAAGGTCTTCAAAAAGACTACGGGGACTAGCAGGCATAGCAGCAGCAAAAAATGGCGAGCTCGACGTAAGGGGAGGAAAATATCCTTCTTCCCCAAAACCAGACCAAGCACCAGAAGGAGGCCAATTGAATTCAACTGGCCCTTAATGAGGAGATCGAGTAGCAAGAGGCAATATAGACTGGAGAATAGGCTGCGAAAAATTGACAGACCTAGTGGATTGAGGGGTTTCAAAAGAAACGTCTGGGAAAGAGCTACCACTAGGAGGCAGTGAGGACGAGGAAACTGGTAGTTCTGCCGTTGTGATCGTGTTTAAAAAATAGGTCAAAAAAAGATAACCAATCGAGGGCTCCAAGATCAAAACCAAGGAAAACAACATGCCAAGTAATAAAACTTTAATGAGCATGTAATCGTGGGTGATTAATTTTATGACACTGAAACTAGATTTTGTTGTTTCATTTTTAAAGAGTCGAGAAACAGGAAAAAGATGACTCTAGTCACTTTCAATTTTAAACAAGCGTGAAAGGACAAGTGCTCGCCGATCTTTTCTCTTTTTTAAAGAGTCATGAAAAGATCAAAATGATTGCTCTGGAATGCTAAGCAAGAGGGTATACAAGGTTTTCGTGAACTGCCATATACACCTTGGTGATCAAATGAAACATAAATGACTAAGGACTTGACATACGTGCAGGTAGTCTCCCTGAATGTTGTGTTTGGTGTATCACGGTTACAAGGCGGCAGAATCAGCTTCCTATGGATAAAAGGATGGCAACCTAGAGGGGTCTCCCTTTATATACTCGATGGTATGGGGAGCACAAGTCCATACTAGCATTGTCTAGAGCCAGATGGTGAATGACAGCTACTAGGTTTTAAGACGTAGAACACGTCTCTAGCCTAGACCACAAAAATATTTCGTTAGGTTTCAATGCTTCCTTAGGTTAATTAACTTAATTTTAAAGTTGATCTTGGATTATGTTTCAGTTTTAAGGCCCCATCGATTTTGGATCTCAAAATTCCTAAATGCAAGCTATATGCAAATGAACATCATTTCCGATTCAATGAATGCTAGTTACGAGAAGGATAGAGATATTTCAGACAAAAGAAAACAATGAAAGTATGTGAAGAAATCCACTAATGCATCTAACAAAATTAAACGAAAATGAAACTCTTTCCTAGACAATCAGTCGCTAGTTATGCAAAAGAAAATTTCACTTTCGGTGCAAAGAAAGAATGCAAAATATGTTTTTATTATTATTTTTTCAATGAAAAGAAGTACATGATGCACTAATTACATGAACCACAAAAACAAACACTATATTAAGTGTTGTGTGGGAATCGAAATTGAATGACTCAATAAAATGCAAAACAAACACAGGAAATCACTCAAACTAATGTCGCAATCTTCCAAACCAAGAGAAAGTTTTCAAAATGACCCAAAACAAGCAATGTAATCGATTCTTGGAGCAATAAGGAGAAGAACCAATCGAAAAACGAAATGATCATTGAACCAAAGCAATCACTTAAAGGAATCAAGAAAACTTAGTGCAATCAATCCAAGAATGAGACTAACAACAATCAAAACGACTTGGTTTCCGAACATAAGGCTCAGTGTACCAAACCCTTAGAAACCCTAAGGCATCAATTCACACTGATAAGAAAATGGAAAAAAGACAGAGGAAAGCAAGTTGACGATAGTCAAAACAATCCCAAATAATTAATTACACATAAAAAATAACCTAGAAGCAAGCACAATTGACCAAAAGACTCATTAAGGAAGTCAAACAAAATCCTACAGGGGTTGGCGCAACTGTAGGGCTATAATCCGCATCATACAGGGGTTGGTGCGACTACAAAAAGAGTAACCTACGCCAATTGGTGCGATTGTTCAGAAGAAAAGCATGCCAAGCCAGATAACTATGGGAAAAAGAGGAAAAACCAAAACCTAATGAGCAGAGGTCAATCTTGACACTTTGGAGCTGAATAGAGGATGTAAACTAAGCAAGAAAACCAGGAAAGGCAGATAAGAAAATCAATGATTGAAACTGACCCAACAATATGAAACGAAAAACTCGCACTGATCCTCACCGGAGTCGCGAATTTTTTAAGCAGGTAAATCCTCTTTGTGGACATACACGATCCCTCTAGCCCTATAGTGGGTCTAGAAACAAAGAGACATGCTAAAGTGTTGATTCCTAATTATTGAATGAAAGAGGACACGGTAGATCAACCTACTTGGAGTCCAACGCTATTGTCGTTGCTGTAGTGGTGGTGGCCT
The DNA here is from genome assembly GCA_034641835.2 of Pinus albicaulis. Lineage (NCBI taxonomy): Eukaryota > Viridiplantae > Streptophyta > Pinopsida > Pinales > Pinaceae > Pinus > Pinus albicaulis. Next base: position 159,075 of record JAXQQM020088448.1, on the reverse strand, counting down.
CTCGCTCTTGTCTCGGAAAATCACAATCCTTTCGCAATCATGCTCGGATACCTGCACATAGAATCAAAAAACAAGAACATCATATGACCTAATAACATTTCATTCATAACTATTAGCCAGTCAAAGAGGGCTAAACAAGTTTCATTAAAAAAACGTCGTAACACAAAAGTGGAACCAAATAGTACTCAGGTATATGTATTAATGAAAGGAAGAGATACAACCAAAGCTTTGACGTCAAGGTCTCCTCCAACGGGGTTTAGCCGGAGTGCGTCTCAGATTTTCATCAGGGTATTCGAACGGGATAAAGGCATGGACTCAAGCTCTCTCAGAAGGCATGGAATTAAGCTCTCTCAACGTAATTCCTTCTTATCCCATCTCTCTAGTATTTCTTCAAGTTCAGCTCTTTGGCTGCTCAGCTAGTCAACCATTCAGCTATTCAGCTAATTTGTGCAAAGATAGATGGCTTCTTTTTATAGAGGAAAAGGAGGAGGTTAGGATCCCTAGAAAGGTGGGAGGGAGGCCTATCCTTTAGGGAGTTCCCATAGGAGGTGGAAACCATAAACTAAAGGAGGGAGTCCGTGGTTTATCAGTTCAACCACTCCCAATGACTCATCCTCGAGGTGGTTGGGGTGGAATCTCTGCCTCTACTTTTAAAAAACATTCCATAAACAGCTTGGCGCGGGTGGAAAAATGGGTTAAAGCGCCAACTGGCGCAGAGTCCAGTGTTAATTTTCCCTTTGGCACGAGGGCATAACTGACTACCCACGCTAAGGCAAAAACAAGGGTTTTTGAGTCTCTGCTCAAGGAATTCTCAAAACAAGGAATATTACTCTCATGTAAAGGGATACAATGATGGTCTTTGCAAGGCATGAAACTGCTTATTGATCATGGAAATGACCCTCCAATGGGTGATATGGGGATTGTAGGGACAGTGAAAAATACTGTGTAACAGATACCCCCTAAAGCATGAGGTTCGAGGGAGAGGGAGGGGCGAAAGGCTTTATGAGAACGCGTTCGAACCAAACACCGCTATCGGAAAACCTGCAATTAAGAATACAACTAATATCTCTAATACATGAACATGTGGTATGGGCGCAACCATCCATAATAGAGTGTATAAAAACTGAGATCTGAGGTATGGACGCTGTTAGCAACCTATAATATAGGGGTCATAATTTTGCTTTGACTGTTGATAATCTTGTAAATCTGTACATACTTTGCCTTCTGCAAGTTGTATTCACATATTTCGTAAAAAATAAAAAAAAATCAAAAAAAAAAGAGAGAGGGTAAAAAGTCCTAAAATAATAATCAAAGGACTTAGAAGACCCCAAAATAAAAAATGAAAGTGTGCAAGCATACATGCCACTACTTTTTACTTTGACTGTGGCAGAGTGTCAATAAATTCCATAGTCCATGATGAGTTAAACAGTTTAATCTTAACTTGTCATTTTTCAATTTTCCTTGTTATAGATAGAGAATAATGAGTTGTCAGACAATTTAACTCATACAGTTTAATCATGACAATTCAGTAGTTAGGTAGAGAAATAAAGTGAATCCAAAAGTTTAATCTGGATTCATGGATCAAATAAGTGTAGAATTAGATAGTTTTACTTACTTTCAGAAATAATAAATGCTGTGAAGGTTGCTAGCTTAAATGCACCTACTACAAAAGAAGAAAAAAATGTTAACATGGTAAGATGGGTAGGTAGAAGAAGGTGAAAAGTCTCGATGTAACTATCATTCATCATGGGCTAAAAAATAACTAACTTCCCCTTCCCATAGTCATGAAACATTCTAGACTATCAGTCAGAAAGGCTCAAGGCATTTCCTTGACTTTTGTTGGGAACAGACCCAAGGCTCTATGACTGATCAGTTGAAAGTGTGAAATGTCTATATTAATCCCTTAATCACATCATTTACCATTCATGCACTCATTCCCTTGAATAATCCTAAGTAAAACTCCATTTTTACTTAAAGGCATTTGTAATTCCTATTTAGCTAACTTCCTACATCATTTAAACACATTAAGCCCTCAAAATAGCATTACATCATAAGTTAAGTGATAAGATCAATGCAAATTATCTTTAAAACCTCACTTTACTTGTTATAAATATGTGTTTTGAGTATACCATGTCCTATTTTCATATTAACTTTAACTTATATATTAACTCCCTATACAAATAACCTTTTCCTATTTTATAACTCCTTTTTATATAATAAACCCAAAAAACCACTTAATATAACTTAAGCCAAAGTTATTTATTCCCACATGTTTAAATAAAAACCCCCCTTATAACCCCTTTGGCTAAGTATTCTATATATATAAATATCCCGACACCTATGGTAGTTAAGTCATCTCGATTTAATTAACCATATAATAAAGAAGATATGAAAAACCTTTAAACATATGTTCTATATGCTTTAAACATAAAATATCGAAGTTTAATTTAAACTAAACTTCTAAACCCATTCCCTTGTTTATTTCCCTTCCCCGACCCCCTAAACTTGGTTAAAATCTTGATTAAAATCTTGATTAACCTTCCCAATCACCCTTTCCATTGGAAAAAGCCACTTTTATATATAAATCCCATCAAAAGGCCTGTTCCCATCGGGATTCAATCTAGACCCTTCGATCCCCAAATCCCTTTTGATCCAACGAATGAAAATCAAAGCGAATGATCAATACATTTTTACTCCTCCCCATTGCGCTATTTTTAACCGTCGGATTTTCTTTTACTCCCAAGATCTACGGCATATATTGAACCCGATAATTGACTTTTCCCCGCACTTTCCCTTTTAATCCCGATCGTTTGCTCCCCAAAGCCAGATCTGACAGCGATAACACATTTTCACGCTCACAAAGTAATCAATGGATGTTTTGTAAAAGTCGCGCGAAATGGGTGGTTTATCCAAACCACCTCGCGTCGACATGTCACGATTCTATTGCATTGCGTCTGAAAAGCGTATTACCGCTTACCACCGTTGAGCCATGCGAATACCACCGCCGGTATTCCAAAACCACTCCCGCTTAACCTTTGTTTAATGTAACTTAACTATAGTTTATACTATGGTTTAATACGTTAAAATCTAATGTTTTCATAATTTTTCACCTATTCGCGCTTTAAACTTGTGAAACCTTCGCAGAGCCTATTTTCGTCTAATTTTCACCATTATGCGCCATTACACCCTGGGAGCCTGTGCAGAGCCCTTTTCACCATTTTCGAACCTAACAGTGCCATTTTCGAGCCAATTGCCATTTTAAGAGCCATTTACTCTGAAATTCATCCTTAGAGAATCTCCACGACTTTTTCCAACTGAATATAACTGAATTGAAGACCGTTACAGACCAAAAAGCCTTATCTTCGACTGTGAACCTTTTTAAAGCCAATTTCCTCAATTTTCACAGTTTAAAGATTAAAATCAAGGATCTGAACAACTAAAACCTCTAAATTACCTTGATATTCCCTATTTTCAAACAAATCAATTTAGAAAACCTAATTGAGAAAAAAATTCCAAAAATAAAGCCATCCTTTGCCTATATTACTCAGTTTCATCTCTGTTAAAGTGAATAACTCCTGCAAACAATCTAATCTTGCAGTAGTTCCCGAAAATGCCTAAAAAATAGAGTTAAACCTTCACAGACTGATCTCATTCCACAGGTATTTCAAAAAGCCTACAATCACCTCCCTGCAGACCTAGATTTCATTAACAAATTGTTTGATTTTTTCAGGTTACTATCAGAATATGGATTTGGACCAACAGTTTCAATACTAGTTGACAAAATTGTTTGCTCCAAATTCTCAGATTTTAACTCAATATCTTCATTCAACAAACAATTTGTATACAAAGTCAGAGAGAGATTAGAACGATGAAATGTGCATAATGAATGGTAAAAGTGAAATGATAATTTACAGGGATAGTAAAAGCATAATAGTTAAAGAGTATCAATGGTTAAAGTGTATCAGGTAAAAGTCAGAGTGAAAGTTAAAATGAAGTTACAGAGAAGTTAAAGGTAAACAATAAAAGTAAATATAGAGGCAGTTAAATGGTAAAAATAAATGAAAACATTTTCACCAACATTGAAGTTTGTCTAAAGTGAAAGTAAAACAGTCAAAAGAACAAAAAAGTGAAAAGATGAAAAACACAACAAGAAGGAACATTTTTGCAGAAATTTCATGTTTTAGTCATTGTTTTGAAGAAACTATTGTGATCAATCCAAGATGAATTTTTCAAAACTAAAGGAGTTTTATGTTCTTAAGAGGACGATATACAAAAAATTCTCACTTTTCTAACAGCTATTATGGTTTTGGAAATATTAAACAATGTTGGAAAGCACTTTTTGCAGAAAATTCCAGTTAAGTCATCATTTTTCAGAAACGATTGTGGCCAATCCAAAATACATGATACAAAATTGAAGGAAATTTTTGTTTCGAAGAGACCCATCTACAAAAACCTATCTCAATTTTTGCATAGTGATTTCAGAATCAGAGATACATGCACATCTTTACAGGCTATGTTTCAGACTCTGTAAAACTCTGTTTTAAACATAGTTTTGCAGAGCCTATTGTGCACAACTGGAGAGGAATGTTAGGAAAATGAAAGAAGTTTATCTCACCAACATATAAATCCAAAATAACCTCTTTCACTTTTTACATATCTATTACGGATTGATAAATAAAAAGATATCATTGGACCCCAAGTTTGCAGAATTGTTGGAGCAGAATGCACAAAGAAAGGGAGCAGTTAGTGACTTGGATGTCTCATCATCAACTAAGAGTTGGATCAAATTCGAATTCTCCTCTTTGTCATCACCTATCCATAAAAAATAGTGCCAAATATATGCATTAGTTTGAGTTTCCTTTACTTAAGTTCTATTTATGTAAAACAGTTGGAGAGATTTGTGAACAAATCTTGATATTTTTTCAAGATAATTTAGTTTAGAATTTGTATAAATACTTCACTCTTGGAAGTATTTTTGTGGAATAAAATTTCTCAAGAAAACTATAGTCTTTTTTCTGGACATATTGAAGTTGGTGAGTCAATTAGCGAAGCAACAGACTAGAAACCAGATTAGAGACATCATAGCTAAGGATTCTCGTGGTGACAAGATAAGTCTCGTTTTTTCCTGTTTTCAGTGTATTTATTTTAAAGTTTACATTCATTCATATTATGTGTTTCTATTCTGTAATAATCAATTAAGGATAAATTAAACAAGATTAGTGGATAATAAACTCCCTGTTTTAAACTTATTGGAATTTTGATGTTTTCTTGTTGATAACCGGACCATAGAATTCTTAATTACTCTAGGTCCCAGTTTGATCCCCTCCTTCAATCTTCTTATCTGTAGCTTAGGGATTCTTAAGTGCCCTTTTGCTCAGATTTTTCCCACTCCATCAATCAAGCCTATACAAATCCTTAGAAGGTCACCTATCTTGCCCTTAGCACATTTGCATCTCTAAGTTTTATTTCTTAGTTATGCCTACCTAGAGAGTTGACTCCATTGCCCAATGTTCTGGTAGATCCTTCTGGTTTCCCTTGTAGTCATTTATTCCCACCAAATTTTTCAAAAAATCAAATCCAACTGCACAATCATAGCTAGCCTAATATATGTTACCAAAACAAAGCTAAATCATATGGAGCGATCCCTCTCTGGAACTCAGGAAGGCTAGATCATGAATTCTAAAAGTGGTTCTTGGTTACCTCTAGTAAGTTACAAATTTTTAAATATTTCTGATAGAAAATTTACTAGAGTGATAATAGATGTAGCCATCCAGCAGAAAGGATCAAAAAATAGACTCAGGTATGGTCGCAACCATCCAATCAAAAGAGTCATGCAATAAGTCATGATAATCCACCAAAATCCTCAACCTGGATTTTATCAGACAAAATACTAGGGTCTTGCGCTCCATCTCGACTCGAACAAGTACAAATTCAAGCATGCGAATATATGAGTTGAAGTTGAACATGCAAGAAAATCACCTGATTACCAGCCAATGATGAAAGCTGTTAATAGGCACGAGATAAACCACCAATAATGACAATGGCTCTCAAGGTACAACCAGTACAATCCACAAAATGTGAACAGTGATCTGGCATCGAACATCCACAAAACCACTCGATCGAAGGCCAATGATGTGAACCTTGCGTCGAATGCAAAGAACCTGCCATTGAGGCATGTAGGCTCTAAGGTACCAGAAGGAAGTCTCTCGATAAAATTCCTAGATAATGAGCTGAAGTCGACAAGAAGTGACCTGATCGAAGGTGGGCCATAATGTTTCCCACATCATCGATACGAGACAGAGGAATACGATGATGAAACAGGACCAACAGAGAATCAGAGGGAGGTTGAAAACTGCAGAGGCAAAACTTCTCTTGAACATTTCAATAGTACGACACTGGATTTGGAAGTATTTGACATCAAAGGATCTGAGGTCATGATGACGTGGCAAAGAGTAGATGAGAGGTCAAAAGAGATTACCCAAACCCATGAAGGAAAAAATGACGAAGTGAGATGTCCCCAACTTGACACGAATGCAGACAAGTACCATGTTTAAGAGCAACATACTTCCAAAATAACTAAAACTTGGTTCCATTTTCCCCCACCATTTCTGGTGAGTACCCCAATTATTTTTTAAAGCAAGGTTGAAGCAGATAACATATGCTTGTGCTGTAAGTTTGTATTTCGGAAAAATCCAACCTAGTACATTTTACGAGCCCTAGGAAGGAGGAATTTGAGTAATTTCATAACGACAAAATCCGATGTCATCAGGGTTTAACGAGTCTAACAAAGGGAGAACTCAACATCTTTTCATGTTTAGAGAGTTTGAAAAGAAGGCAGAAAATAAAACTCCATCATGGCCCTTTTTGTAAATAGTCTCTCAAATCTGAAAAGGTAGAAAATAATATCTGAAAGAACCTCTTAGTCGCAATAGGCTAAGGTATTCCTTTTTTGTAAATAACCTATCCCAGCCCGAAAAAGGGGTAAACATTTATTGGGTAGATATCATTTCGCATCCATTTAACAAGTTCGAAATGACAAGAGTCTCGACAATATTTTAAATTTTAGAGAGTCAGAAAAGAGCTGAAAGATGACTCCAGTAGTGGCTTTTTTGTGTTTTTACCGAGACCGAAAAAGTATAAAATTTAACTCATTACTCCATCACTATGTCCTAAAAACCTGTTGCTGCACAAGAGACACGAGTAAAATCCATTTCTAGAAAACAATATAATAAAATAATCGAAAAAATGTCTTAAAACCTAATTAGGGTTGTAAAAAGTTATAAAATTTAAAAAATGGTAAAAATAATTACTTTTCACTTTTTACCTCTTGTGGAGCAATGTTTACCCAATTTACAGTGTGATTTTTTGGCGACGATAGCGGACAATCCATCAGACCAATCTCAAATCCGTCAGTTCTAGGTAAGAGCCCAGATCTCTCCCTTCATTTTGAGTCATTTCTTACTATTTGCAACTTCCAATTTTGAATTATGGGGGAGGAAATATGAAAATTAGGGCACGACGGTTGGCTCGGGTTTCGGGCACAGAGTCGCGCCAACCGCCCAATTTTCTACACTAGGGCGCACCAATTGGCGCGACTGTTTGGGAAACAGTCACGCCAATGGAGCAAACCATTTCTTGTGCAAAATTCCTAAAAAACCCCAATCATTCACAAGTTCAAGCTTAAAAAATGGCTAATACTATTCATATGAATATGTTTACAGGTAGAAATCAGCAAAATGGTGATTGAATGGATAGAATGAGAACATAGCGAAGAAGACGAGCTTGCCATGGAGAATGAGAGATGCATGGAAGCTCTCAGATATTGTGGACTAAAGAAGTTCTTCTTGACACTGTGTCTCCATGCTCAACTGGAGCTGCTACAATAGTTGATCAACATATGGGATGAGGACCAGGAAAAGTTCATCCTTCGAGATCAGGAACTTGAGATTGATGTTTCTGACGTCTACTTTATCACAGATTATCGCGGAGGGGAGCAACACCGATCCTAACTGGTACCCGATCTTGCATGGAGAGTATGTCCATGGTGATGGACAGAGTATGTCGAGGGGCATGGAAGGGAACAAGAAGTGGGAAATTTGATATCCAAACTATCCCATACTTAGCACTAAAAGTAGTGCTACATACCATCACACGAGTTGCGGGATCACAAGCACCGCACGAAGCAACAAAAAAAATGTTGCTTCTTGTTGTAGAATGCTTGACACTGATCATCTACAGCTGGGCAGAGGCCATGACAATAAACATGAATCGACAACTAACAAAATGCAAGAAGGGCAAGAAGAAATTTGGTTATGGGTCTATCCTGATATCGTTCTTCCTGGAATGACTACCAATTTTTCAGCGTCAAGAGGTCATAGTCCCAACACCACCAGCGAGAGAACCATGGATGGCTCGATAGGTGGCTCTGATGACAAGGGCAGGGGGTGGTCAATAGATGTCTTGGAGACCAGAGTTTTTCGATTGTCTCCACTGATAGTTGATCGTCGTGGAGGACTGGCCCCACTCTGGTACATATTTTACTGGTGATATGGATCTCCCATTCCTGGAGGGAGAGGATTGGGATGAATATTTTAGTAAGACTCATTTTTAATTTTCATGAGTGTTATGATTTTTTTAAACTATGTATGTTCTGACATTAAATCCATGTATTTGCAGATGTCGGCCCAGAGAGGCCCGTGGGCATGTCTCCGATAGCGAGGCGAGTTCCTCGTGATTTCGACCCTCATGGTGAGGGAAGCGAGGAAGAGGAGCTTGTGCGCAATATAGAGGGGACTAGACATGGAGTCCTAGATTATTCATTATTTGATGATGTTCCTCGTTCCTAACAGAGACATACCGTCGGCGTGCCAAGCTGTATTCACCACTTGCTAAGGCAGCTTGTACGGGAAGTGACATGATACCATGAGCATCACGCTGATTAGACACCTAGGCTTTATATATACATATTTTGAGAGACATGGTGTCTCAGGATGTAACAGAAACACACATATTTTTTGAATGTATGATTCATATTGATGCAAACACGCGATATATATATATATATATATGTATATATTCCTATATGGATCCTTTTCACATGATGATGATTTTACAAATTATGAAAATGTCTATCTAATACAATGTTAGCCACTTTATCAGTTAATGCATTTATTCGTCTAGGAATATGTTGATATGTGATGAAATCAAAATGTCTTTCCAACAAACAAATATATAAATACAATCTCAAAATGTATGGGTTTCTGACTGAATAATGACCATTGAGTTGTAGAACAACAAGCTGTGAATCTAGATTTACAAGCAATGCGCGTATGCCGAGACTGATTGCCTCGGTAAATAGTTCAAGGACAACACTATATTTAGCGACATTGTTTGTAGTACATCATAGACAAATTCCTTGCAGTTCTATCAACTCACCAGCAGGATCATCGATTACCCAGGCTGCTGAAGACAAATTCCTGGTACTACGGGAAGCACCATCCGTGAAACCGACATAAGGGGTAATAGACATCTGCACAAATAAGAAAGAGCCAAATAAGTAGGAAAATTCTCGCACACCAAATCAGAACATGCACAAAAATGAAAAAAAGAACACGTATGTACATAAATCATGCATGAATGACTCACGCAAAATAATTTTTAAGATACAAGCCATTTCTTGGTTTTTCTAAAGGATGACCTTTGTAATCAATGAGCTCATATGCCCCATTCAACAATACATGTTTAACAATGTAAGGCCCATGCCACATGGGTTGAAATTTACCTGCCCCCAGCTTATCATGAGCTTGATCATACAGGAAGACGAGATCTGCTTCAGCGAAAGAACGAGGAGAAACTGATTGGTCAAAATGAGCTTTGACCTGCTTTTTTGTGTTTTGATAACTAGAGCAGCAAAGCGACGGGTTTCGTCCACCTTTTCTAGATAAAGGAGATTCTCTTCTTTTGGTGAAGTATTCAGTAGTAATTCAACAACCAACTTGAGCGAAGGTATTTCAAATTCAATCGGAAGAGTAGATTCCAGACCATAAACTAACTGAAAATGGGTGAATCTGGTTACATTCTTAACTGAGGTTCGGTATGCCCAAAGAGATGAAAATAACATAATATGCTAATTGGATTTATGGATCCCAATCATACGCTGAAGCATGGTAACAAGAAATTTGTTCAGAGCCTCAACCTGGCCATTGGGTTGAGGATAGTATGAATTTGCGCTGTTGTGATGCAGACCCAACTTGGAAGTCAAGTCGGCCACCATGTAATGCCGAAAATGGGAACTATGATCGATAACGATGGCTTGAGGGATACCAAACCTAGAAATGATGTGATTGAATATGAATTGAGAATTTGTCTTACCATAAGTGACAAGTGTAGGCATTGCTTCGGTCCATTTGGTGAAGTAGTCTACGGCTACGATAATATAAGCATGGCCCCAGCCAGGTGAGGGTTACACATCATACAATCGATTCCCCACTTCATAAAGGGACCAACGGTAATGACAAGATGAAGAGGTACAGGCGGCGCGTGCATCTTGCGTTGATAAATATGGAAATCACGACATTTACGAACTGCGACAATGTAGTCTTTGAAGATAGAGGGCCAGAAATAACTAGGACGAAGAATATTTTGTGCAGTGGCATAACCAGACATGTGACCACCACAGGCGCCACTGTGACAATCATTAAGGTCTTTATCAGCGTCCTTGAGGGTCAAACATTGACAAAGAATGGAATCCACTCCAACACGATAGAGGGTATCCCTAATTATACGAGAAGGTTGTGACTGATGACAGATGCATCGGTGGGCATCCTTTGTCAACTCAAATCTAAAAGTAGAAGTTTGGAGATAAACGATGATATCACCGTACCACGGATCGAGGGTGATAATCATGAAAAGCGTATCATCTGGAATGTATTCATCAGAATGAGACGAAGGAGAGTCTAAAGGAGGGAAAAATAAAATCAACAAAGACTAGTGACTTCTTTGACTTGGCAGCAATAAATTCGAAATCGAACTCTTGGAGGATGATAATCCACTTCGAGTATTTTCCCCCAGTAATTTTCAAGACAATATATAGGTCATGGGGTTGCAATCGGAAATCACAGTCATTGTATGCAAAAGAATATAATGATGAAAACGCTGAACTGCTTGAACTGCAGCTAACGCTAACTTTTCGACATGTGCATAGTGCGTCTCAGGATCGAGAAGGTTACCAGACAAGTAATAGATAACATGATCATTACCATCATCATCTTCTTGTACCAGAACCATGGAAATCATGCTGAAAGCAATGGATAAATAAAGGGAAAAATCACGATGATAGTTAGGAGGACGTAACAGAGGAGTGTTGACAAGCAACGTCTTCAGAGCCTCAAAAGACTTCTAAGAAATCTCATCCCAATAGAATTGGACGCCCTGCTTTAATAATAGTGTGTATCCTCAAGCCACTTCTGCATAGTTAGGTATAAAAAGACATAGAAAATTAGCCTTACCTTGCAAACTCTGCAACTGATGTAATGAGGAGGGAGAGGGGAGATTGATAATAGCCTCAACCTTGAGTGGATCAAGGTGAATTCCATCTTTGGACATGATAAACCCTAAAAGTCTACCGTAATCTACGCAGAAGATGAACTTGTGCGGATTAAGCCGAATATTGTAACGTTGACAACGAAGAAAAATATGACGAAGATGGTTAGGATGGTCTATGCACTTAGCTTAATGATTAGGATGGTCAACATTTTTGGCGCTAGAAGGAGGGAAGCCACATTTTTATGTATGATAGGATCACTCGTCCTAACCCTACTTCTTCTGGTCAGGGCAACAATATTCCCAACACCTCACTTTCTCATTTTCCTGAAGTTGGTAGATCTTGCAGATCTTCTCAACCTGGTCTTGAACAAACGTCTGAAATATCTTATGATCAGATCCTATCCATCCGCCCTATAACCTGTAATTTTGAAAGAGTTATTGGATTGATACATGGAATACACAATCTTCCATATTTTCCAAAGAAGAATGTAACCACTCCTACTAGGATAATAGTTTCCACAATTTAAGATTTGGTTCTCACCACCCTCGAAACCAGAGCATCCTCCATATTTTAACGGTGGTAACAAAGACAACATTGTATTATGTTGATGGGAAAATATGTCCGGCCAACAGCGGGGGATCTCCCCGGTAAAAGGTCCCAATTAGACCTTGAACCGTTTGGAATAGGGATCCCGTCCGGGGTGTGGGTCCGGTTACCGCTGATTTCTCCTTTCTTTGGGTCTCACTTAAACTCTATAAAATAGTGGATACACACCTAATCAAATGATACAAGACATATGATTGATGCATTAAATGTACATATAACACTATGAGTAGCAAGAGGAAATAATAAAGCATGAAAATCGAAGGAAGTGTTGTTAACAACACTTCATTAGGGTCATGCTTGTAAACTGTTCTGACCATAAAAGAAACAATTCCTCATGGCAAGAACACCCTTCACTTCCTAAAAGTTTTAAATCATAACAAAAATGCTAATAAACAAAGCCATCAACATTTGTTAAGAAAGTGAAATGAACTCAACCACCATTAACATACTCAACAAACTGTTATGCAATTGTGATATGAATTGAAGATACAGTTCCCTTAATCTAAAGATGTTCAGAAACTGAAAATATAATACTCAATAGTGCTCATACATATGATAACACAAGATCCACAAAGGGATTTTTCGAAATTCTTGTATTTATGCTCAAATGTATAATCCTCTGGTAAGACAATGTACTCAGCTCAAGTCCCAAAACAAAGGTCCTTTTACAAATTCTCGAAGGAGTATTTATAGGAAAAACTTGCCCTTTGGGCTTCCTTGACTTTTCGTCTTCCTGACCGTTGGGCTACCTTGCGACCCAGTCTATTCTGCGACTTGCGACCTGAGCCACTGATGTGACCTTGCGACTCGAATAGATCTTGCGACTTGCGACCCCCAGCAATCCGCGACCTGCGACCTTGATAAATTTGCGACCTGCGACTTGCCAACATCTACGACCTGCGACTTCATGCAATCTGCAACCTGTGACCTCGGTCAATCTGCGACCACGTGAAACAACAACTTCTATCTGCTGGAGATGTCATGGCCATACTAAGGGAATCTGCCTGTGTTGGTAAGTGGGAGAGTGGTGTTTCTGTTTTGAGTGAGATACTGAGCATCTGCATAATGTAGGTTTTGTGGTTGAATTGAAGCCCAGCTTTGCATCCTCTAGAGAGAGCTAGAAATTCTCTTAATCCGGGTGGACATTACTGTCCCCTTACGTTACCTGCAAGTCAACAAAGTAAATCAACATTTTCTCATTGTTATTTGCAGATAAGCATATTTAAATAAGCCACATGTAAATATATATATATATATACACACACACACACACACACACACACACACATTAGGGAGTCAATATACGAAATGCAATAATTTTATCAAATTTAAAATCAGTTGGACCCCTATGTGGTCAAATATTTTGTCGTTATGTCCTCAGGGAGAATGACTCATGTGGGTTATCTTTGCGCTTATTCAATCACTGTAACGTCCATTGGTATCGGTATGGGCTTAGTGCTGAAAGTGAATCTGTGATCACTTCACAGAGATGTGGCTTAATCGCATGAGACATGATCCTCCTTCCTCCTTTCTGAACATAGTACTATATAGAAATGAATTTATGAAACGTGGGCATAAACACAGATCCATTGCTCCTACTTCCCCTGATAATATGGGTCCTCCATATTTGCGATTATTGAAGTGGCATATATTTCAAGTTGTTGAAGGCTTTTGCATCGATACTAATCACATAGAGAGAAAAAAAATACTTCTTCTATGATCGCGGAGGCCTAAGATTGATGGCACGCTTAGTTTATATTGTGATGCGAAGAGTTTACTGCTCGAGATCTGTGGAATAACATTATGAGATCTCTCTTCAAAAGTATTTCGTGCATCCTGTAGTGCATTAGCATAAGGTCACAAACTTTGGTGGAAGTCGCTGAGTCGGGTGGTCGCATCTTGGATGAGTTTGTGTGTTCTGCGACCTGGCAACTTGGTCACACAATGTTATGGTCGGGGGTCGCATAATCTGTCAACTGCCTCGGTGAGTTGTTTCGCGACCTAGCGACTTGGTAGAGGTCGCATGGTTGCAAAGGGACTGGGTCGCAGCCCTTGATCGACAGCAACGACCCCATAAGGTCACATATCAATACCTTACTCCTCTACCCCCTTTTTTTGTTGGAAACGAAACTTTGACTAGTCGTTCTCCGAGTCAACTGCAAATGGCGTTCTTCTAGTAGTTATCCCGGCCAGCTGAAAATGGCGTTCTTCTCATCGGGCTGCAGTAGTTCTTCTAGGTGTGGCCTGGTGTAGTGTCATACAAGGTGCTGCAGCTGCGTTGGGTAGTAAGTATCGTTTTGGATGCATCTTCCATTACTGAGGTATGCACCAGGCGTCCACACTGAACACCAGACTTGCAGCTGCGTTTTTTCTTCAGTCTACGTTTAAGTGCAACGCACAAGAATGCATGTGGTTGTGATACCTTGCTGTTGCCATTCCGCAGTTCTCGAAATTCATCCCAATCCGATGTCCTGTTAAAAACAACCTGCGCTTCCATGTTTTTGATTTCTTTACACTTCTGACCTCGAATATACCTGTAACGGCCAATATTTGTGTTCATTATTTTTGGTTGCTTCTATATCCATCGTGTAACCGTCCAACACATGGTTTGAACAGTCGATTAATTAATCCTGACGGGTGCCCATGTTTCTCGGTGTGGTGCCTAATGCATGCTTAGTCTTTAAGCGTTAGCTACAATGATGCTCAAGCCACTGCCGTTGATCACGCTTCTCATGTGATTTGAATACGTGTGTTCCCTCCCTCTCACATTGCCACCCAAATCCTTATTCAATGATTCATCCTTTGCTTTGTTCATCCAAGCCTCAAATGCAACTTGATCAACAATTATGTTATGCTCTGAATCTACTTCCTTTGCATATTTTGCAAAAGACACATCATTTCCATCATATGTGTAAACATAATCAACACCTCTCAATTCATGAGAATGGAGCTTAATTCCATCGTCAACCAAGTCAAGGGAAGCATAACGTCCTCCCAGAACCTTTTCAACCACGCTTTTTACATCAGTGAAGTTCATTTCGCTCGAGCTTCCTTCTATGTTGTCATGATGGGTCAAATTTGTGCAGGCCATAAATTATTATGGACCTCAAATCACCACCTGCTATACCGTCTGATCCATGTGCTTCTGGATCGGCATCATCATGGCCAATAACATTGTGACTAAGCTGCAATTTTCTGTTGGCCCTTTGCATAATCACCTCCTCAACTGTGTTTCCTGTTACAATGCTTATTGCCAAGACATGATGCAGCTGACCAATGCGATGAGCACGCTGTAATGCTTGCTTGTCAACTTGTGGATTCCAGTCCTGCTCATAGATAATGACAGTATCAACTCCTGCAAGATTCAAACCAACACCACCAGCTCGAGTAGATATTAAAAATAAAAATGCTTCACGAGTATCATCATCGGACTTTCTGATGTCACTTGACTCTGGAAGTGTTGATGCTTTGCCACCAAAGCTTTACACAGCTGCGAAACACTCTTCTGCTCTTACTGATCCATCAAGATGCTCATAATAATACCTTCGCAGCTCTAAGTAATCCTGAAGAATGTCTATTGTCTGCGTCATTTGAGAAAAAATCAAGACACGATGTCCTTGACTATGCAGTTTCTCAAGCAAAATGTCCAAGATGATGAGCTTTCCACTCGCCTAAACCAAGTGTTCACCTTCTTCAAATGGATCTGGCTCCACAACATTGAAAAGATAAGGATGGCTACATGTCTTTCGCAGTTGTACCACAATATTTTGTAAAGATTGATGCTGAGTGCCTGAACCACTTGTTTGAAGCTTGGGAAACTCTTGATGCAATACAGATACATAAATTTTCTTATGAAGTGGGACCAATAGAGCCAGTACTGTAACCTCAGACAGTGGTGGCAATGTAAGAGTTCCATTCTTAACAAGTAAAGATTTTGTACGCCAAAGCATGAATGCATGCACAATATATCTTAGCAGCTTAAACTGTTTGCTACATCCAGAGGTATTGTCACCTTGAGTCATGGTTGCAACTTGCTTGAATGTAGTGATGAAATCCGCCAGTTCATCGAAAATCCAAGGCATACAAAAATGTAACAAAGCCAAAAGCTCAGAAATATTGTGATGTTCAACTATGGATTTACGCATCTGCATTCTTCGTTATTTGTCACCAACATAGCTGAGAACTCTCAGTCTGGGACAAAAATTAGAAAACTCAGTTGCCCAGCCATCCATTACGCTTAATGGACACAACACCAAAAATGGCCCCGGGCATTTCCATTGATATTTCAAGTAAGCCAACAAACTTATAGCCTACAATGTTTTCCCAAGTCCCATTGTGATCGAAAGTTCCCTTGACTAGCGCGGTCTTATTTCCTGCCTACATGCGATAGATGTCTTCCACTTCTCATGTTTCAGATCGCACTACTCTTATCCTTCTCATCGGTGTGGTGATGACATTTTGGTGTATCATCCGTGGGATTGACCTGTATGAAACATTATAACATTAATTAGTTTACAGTTACCCTTTAGAGAACGATGCCCCCCAAATAATAAACATCATATTATGAGCTTGGTGAAGTGCCCAAACCGAGTGCTTGGACAATCCATGGTGCAAGAGTTTTTAATGTAAATACACAAAATTTTCCATTCGAATGTATGCATGGCGATTCCTTCACACATGGCGCGACTGCGGTAAGAGTATCTCATCATAATGGTGAGAAGGTTCATGAGGGGCTTGGGACAAGTTGCAAGGATATCATCGTTTACAGGCCAGGTTAAAACCTAACGGCTAAGCAGGTAGAGGGGGGACCCGAAATTTTAAATATACCCAAAATTTTGGGTGCTGTTGTAGCGGCTACAACAAATGGCGAACCACTGGTAGAATTCAACATCTCTGTCAATATCAAAACAATAGTGATGCAAGGGAATATTGAACAAGTTCTGCGGGGACCCTCTGAATTACTTTGGCCTTTACAGGTATGCCCAATCCTTGTGCCTCAGCTAGGTCTCACTAATCAGAACACATCAAAGAGAAAGCTCACAGATGCCAGTAGCTTGTTGATGATGTGAAGAGCAAGGCAACAGATTTATTATTTTCAGAATTTTAAAGCAAGTTTCCGGTGTTGCTCCGCTGCCAGCAGGCCTGGACAGTACCCCAACGGAGTCACTTCAAGAAATCACAAGCGTTGCTCCGCTGCCAGCGAGCCTGGTCAGTACCCCGGCGGAGTTGTTGCATTACCTCTCTGCACAGGAAGCCTTTCTCAATCCTTTACCCTTATTTGTTTCATGTGCTTGTAGAATTTATTTTTCATGTGCTCGCGACACTTATTTTTCATGGGTGGATGAGGGATCCTGACTTATTTTACGAGCAAGAGAGGTTCTTCCTTGTTTTACAGAATCTGAAAGATATCCTGATTTGGGTTTGCCCTTGTGCCAAACCTTCACGTCCCATCCACCATAATAGGCGAAGCATGAAAAACAGATAATTAAGATGTCCAAGACTATGCTGGGTACAAGGCTTAGGTTACGGGTATAAGCCATTCAAACTCATTAGGTCTCCCACAAGTAACCGACTCGTATATCCCCGACTAAATAAGTTTAGACTCATAGGCGACTCATAGACATCTTGTTGAGGATGTGACTCCGATGACCTGTCCTAAGAGAAAGCTGCCTCTTGAGAGAGCCACCGCAACCTCATGCAAACAATGGGGTTACTGTTTCAGCAGTCGGGGCAGAACAAATCCGTAAGGCGGTAGGGTTTCAATGAGGGTTCATGCAGTGATAGGCGATATGTGGAATATTTTCAAAGCTATATCAACAATCTGCGGAAATGATGTGAGGAAGCCAGTGTACGACGTAATGTAATAGGCGAGGCTCAAGATGCAATGCAACGCCATGTGCGAGAACGATCAAATAGTTGTAGGTGGAAAAGAGGCGCAATACAAGCAGTGATTATTTATGTAGCAACAAGAAACTGAAAAGGAAATGAATGGAAAATACTTGTAACATGATGATGCCTAAGATATTAATCGTAAACAAAAATAGCAAACACACTATTAAACTATAAAGTAAAAATTTGGCAAGTAAACCTAATCAAAAACCTTGAACTAACAAATTTTTATTAACAGGCCCTAGCTAGCCTACACCTAAAACCCTAGCTTAACCAATGATGCAGACGGGTTATGTAAAATCAGCTTTCTAGTGCAGCCACCTCATTTGTTCCCATCCTGCAACAACAACAGTGCTCAGGATCAGAGCTAGCATCCAAAAAAGTGCAGTAACAACAAGACTTACCTGAAGAGCATGTGCAATAGAAAGAAGGCCATGACTACTTACTAGAGAACGTACTAGAGTGGATTGTGCAAGCTGAATTTCACTCTTATCCTGATACACAACAATATATTCTGGAAACTCAACATTTATAAATGACACACATCCATTCATGCACAACCCTAGGTCTGATGGGTGTTGGGTAAGCCATTGCCTATTTGCAGGCACATCCACCAGATAGGATCCGTCGAACCAAATGGAAACCTCATCATGTTGTTGAGGATGATAAAATTTATGGAATGGAAACAATAAGCATGTGCTAGGCGAATTATAGATGCTTGCACATCCAAGAGCAGAAACCCTAATTTTGAAAACCCTAGTTTGGGGTTGCTCCTGGGTTTGGTCAAGGGTATGAGGATCCGAATCCATGTTTAGTGGAGGCTGCGATTCCTCACCGTCTTGAACAAACTCCGGACCTTCGAGCGGGGGGTTGCCCAACTTTGATGGTTTGGCGAGATCAACAGGCGAATGGATGTGATCATGGATTGTGGTGAGTTGCAAAATGTTAGTGGGCTTTGTATCAATTCAGTCAGATGTTGGCGCATTGACAGATTGATAATCCAATGTATCAAATTCTTTAGATTTTCCAGGATGGGGTGGATTCGATGCGGTTACGCTGGGAGGAGCGTGGTACTCGGGGATCGTCATTTCAGAAACCTTAATCCGAGAAACCCTAGTTGGAGTTGTTTGAGGGGTCTTGTCAGGATCGGAAGAACCTGGGGTAACAGCTGGCAAAAGCTGAAGCACTTCGATTTTCTGATGGGTACTTGAATCTTCATAAAACGGATTATAGTCGGCACAGAGATACGAGTGACAGTCCTTAGGGGTATGAGCGAACATGTTTTCGGATAAGTAGTGATCGCTGGAACCATCGATTTGATCAAGTTGGATACCTGGCATGTTAGGCTCCCCGGGAGTTACCAGTTGGGATGGATCAATAAAGGGGAACATCTTGGAGTTGCCCAGACGAGAAATCGCTCCTATGGCTGTCTAAAAAATTTGAGTAAGAAAGATAATATTTAAAAGATTCATCAATTTTGCACTGTGATTGTGAAACACCACTCGCGTGCTTATGATTGTCACCAATACCAGTATCAGGAAATCTTGAATATTTTGAAGAAATTACTAGTGTGGAAAAATCGTGAGATAAATCAAGGAATAATGAACAAAAATATTGAGCCGCAGGGGCGTTAACCGTACAAGGTTTTTCAATACGCACACCCGTGTCATTCAGAGAAAACAATGATCTGGCAGGCCTCGTAAGGGAATCAACTTCATCCGAGATAAGAGTTGATTCATAATTAGTATGCGAATCAGATTCAGGACTGTGTCCAGGGAGACATCGAGTGGGCTCGAGGTAGGTTTCATGAACCTAGAGGGATGTTGGGCCCATCTGGTTTTCAGGCTTTGATTCGACAGGTGCATGAAGGATTAAAAGGTAGTACAATAGGCTTTATCCTCATGCAAGTGTTTATCCTTGCTCAAAACTTTCGAGGTCACAACTCCACTACCCAAAAACTCAGGAGGAGAAGCGAGGATATCACAAATAGCAAGAATCTCCTTGGAGGCCTGAATGTGGTCTGGACTCGGGGAGATGGACAAGGAAGCTTTAGGGACAAAGTCGGAACAACTGGTAACTTGCGGGTCGTCATAGGGAACACTAGGATCAGGCTGGGTTGCTAACTAAAATTGTTCAAGGGAAACTAGAATCACATACCGGAACTGTTCACTTAAACATTTCCAATCAACATCCCTTTCAGGGAACTCAAAACAATAATGAACAAATCTGATAGAGAATTCATCTAGAGGTTCCTGAGGTTCCATTCTGATGTCATTTAGCTTTATCAATACACTTTGAAAATCGTACCTATGGAAATCTTGTTGTAATTCACTGGTGAGTTGTTCAAACGAATTGATGGAAGCTTTCGGCAATGTGCGACACCATTTCTTAGCGCGACCTTCGAGAGTGAGGAAGAAAAGCAAGCAAATCAAACCTTCATTGTCAATTTCGTAGCACTCACCAAAGTCAGAGAAATCTAAAAGGTGTTGGGTTATATATACTCCGTTTTCACCATCGAATTTTAACTGGGACAAGTGATACATAAGTTCATCAGGGATGAGACTTCGAGGCTCATAAAATTCCGACAAACATCTCGGGAGAATGATTTGGGAACGGGCCATTACATATATGAGATTAACTACAAGCTCTAAGGGCTCAGCTTGTCATCTAGCCCTCCTTCTAGCGCCAATTCTGTTGACGGGAAAATATGTCTGGCCAACAGTAGGGGATCTCCCCAGTCCGGCTACCACTGATTTCTCCTTTCTTTGGGTCTCGCTTAAACTCTATAAAACAGTGGATACACACCTAATCAAATGATACAAGACATATGATTGATGCATTAAATGTACATATAACACTATGAGTAGCAAGAGGAAATAATAAAGCATGAAAACCGAAGGAAGTGTTGTTAACAACACTTCATTAGGGTCATGCTTGTAAACTGTTCTGATCACAATAGAAACAATTCCTCATGGCAAGAACACCCTTCACTTCCTAAAAGTTTTAAATGATAACACAAATGCTAATAAACAAAGCCATCAACATTCGTTAAGAAAGTGAAATGAACTCAACCACCATTAACATACTCAGCAAACTATTATGCAATTGTGATATGAATTGAATATACAGTTCCCTTAATCTAAAGATGTTCAGAAATTGAAAATATAATACTCAATAGCGCTCATACATATGCCAACACCAGATCCACAAAGGGATTTTTCAAAATGCTTGTATTTATGCTCAAATGTATAATCCTCTGGTAATACAATGTACTCAGCTCAAGTCCCAAAACAAAGGTCCTTTTACAAGTTCCCGAAGGAGTTTTTATAGGAAAAAATTTCCCTTTGGGCTTCCTTGACTTTTTGTCTTCTTGACCGTTGGGCTACCTTGCGACCCAGTCTATTCTGCGACTTGCGACCTGAGCCACTGATGCGACCTTGCGACTTGACTGGATCTTGCAACTTGCGACCCCAGCAATCCGCGACCTGCGACCTTGATAAATTTGCGACCTGCGACTTGTCAACATCTGCGACCTGCGACTTCATGCAATCTGCGACCTGCAACCTCGGTCAATCTGCGACCACGTGAAACAACAGCTTCTATCTGCTGGAGATGTCATGGTCGTACTAAGGGAATCTGCCTGTGTTGGTAAGTGGGAGAGTGGTGTTTATGTTTTGAGTGAGATACTGAGCATCTGCATAATGCAGGTTTTGTGGTTGAATTGAAGCCCAGCTCTGCATCCTCTGGATAGAGCTAGCAATTCTCTTAATCTGGGTGGAAATTACTGTCCCCTTACGTTACCTGCAAGTCAACAAAGTAAATCAACATTTTCTCATTGTTATTTGCAGATAAGTGTATTTAAATCAACCACATGTAAATACACACACACACACACACACACATTAGGGAGTCAATGTATGAAATGCAATAATTTTATCAAATTTAAAATTAGTTGGACCCTTGTGTGGTCAAATATTTTGCCATTATTTCCTCAGGGAGAATGGCTCATGTGGGTTATCTTTGCGCTTATTCAATCACTGTAACATCCATTGGTATCGCTATGGGCTTAGTGCTGAAAGTGAATCCGTGATCAATTCACAGAGATGTGGCTTAATCGCTGAGACATGATCCTCCCTCCTCCTTTTTGAACATAGTACTATATAGAAATGAATTTATGAAACGTGGGCATAAACACGGATCCACTACTCCTACTTCCCCTGATGATATGGGTCCTCCATATTTGCGATTCTTGAAGCGGCATATCTTTCAAGTTGTTGAAGGATTTTGCATCGATACTAATCACATAGAGAGAAAAAAAATACTTCTTCTATGATCGCGGAGGCCTAATATTGATGGCACGCTTAGATGGTATTGTGATGCGAAGAGTTTACTGCTTGAGATCTGTGAAATAGCAGTATGAGATCTCTCTTCAAAAGTATTTCGTGCATCCTGTAGTGCATTAGCATAAGGTCACAAAATTTGATGGAAGTCACTGAGTCGGGTGGTCGCATCTCAGATGAGTTTGCATGTTCTGCGACCTGGTGACTTGGTCGCACAGTCACATGGTCGGGGGTCGCATAATCTGTCAACTACCTCGGTGAGTTGTTTCACAACCTAGCGACTTGGTATAGGTCGCATGGTTTCAAAGGGATTGGGTCGCAGCCCTTGATCGACAACAACGACCCCATAAGGTCGCAAATCCGCAATACCTTACTCCTTTGCCCCCTTTTTTGTTGGAAATGAAACTGCGACTAGTCGTTCTCCCGGCCAGCTGCAAATTCTGTTCATCGGGCTGCAATAGTTCTTCTAGGTGTGGCCTGGTGTAGTGTCATACAAGGTGCTGCAGGTGCATTGGGTATTAAGTATCGTTTTGGATGCATCTTCCATTACTGAGGTATGCACCAGGCGTCCACACTGAACACCAGACTTGTAGCTGTGTTTTTTCTTCAGTCTACGTTTAAGTGCAATGCACAAGAATGCATGCGGTTGTGATACCTTGCTGTTGACATTCTACAGTTCTCAGCATTCATCCCAATCCGATGTCCTGTTAAAAACAACCTGCGCTTCCATGTTTTTGATTTCTTTACACTTCTGACCTTGAATATACCTATAATGGCTGATATTCGTGTTCATTATTTTTGGTTGCTTCTATATCCATCGTGTAACCGTCCAACACATGGTTTGAACAGTCGATTAATTAATCCTGACGGGTGCCCACATTTCTCGGTGTGGTGCCTAATGCATGCTTAGTCTTTAAGCGTTAGCTACAACGATGCTCAAGCCACTGCCGTTGATCACGCTTCTCCTACGATTTGAATACGTGTGTTCCCTCCCTCTCACATTGCCACCCAAATCCTTATTCAATGATTCATCCTTTGCTTTGTTCATCCAAGCCTCAAATGCAACTTGATCAACAATTTTGGCATGCTCTGAATCTACTTCCTTTGCATATTTTGCAAAAGACACATCATTTCCAGCATATGTGTAAACAGAATCAACACCTCTCAATTCATGAGAATGGAGCTTAATTCCTTTGTCATCCAAGTCAGGGGAAGCATAACGTCTTCCCAGAACCTTTTCAGCCACGTTTTTTACATCAGTAAAGTTCATTTCGCTCGAGCTTCCTTCTATGTTGTCATGATGGGTCAAATTTGTGCAGGCCATAAATTATTATGGACCTCAAATCACAACTTTCTATACCATCTGATCCATGTGCTTCTGGATTAGCATCATCATGGCCAATAACATTGTGAATAAGCTGCAATTTTCTGTTGGCCCTTTGCATAATCACCTCCTCAACTGTGTTTTCTGTTACAATGCTTATTGCCAAGACATGATGCAACTTACCAATGCGATGAACACACTGTAATGCTTGCTTGTAAACTTATGGATTCCAATCTTGCTCATAGAAAATGATAGTATCAGCTCCTGCAAGATTCAAACCAACACCACCAGCTCGAGTAGATATTAAAAATACAAATGCTTCACGAGTATCATCATCGGCCTTTCTGATGTCACTTGACTCTGGCAGTGTTGATGCTTTGCCACCAAAGCTTTACACAGCTGCGAAAAGCTCTTCTGCTCTTACTGATCCATCAAGATGCTCATAAGAATACCTTCGCAGCTCTAAGTAATCCTGAAGAATGTCTATTGTCCGCATCATTTGAGAAAAAATCAAGACACGATGTCCTTGACTATGCAGCTTCTCAAGAAAAATGTCCAATATGATGAGATTTCCACTCGCCTGAACCAAGTGTTCACCTTCTTCAAATAGCTAGACTGGCTCCACACCATTGAAAAGATAAGGATGGCTACATGTCTTTCGCAGTTGTACCACAATATTTTGTAAAGATTGATGCTGAGTGCCTGAACCACTTGTTTGAATATTGGGAAACTCTTGATGCAATGCAGATACATAAATTTTCTTCTGAAGTGGGACCAATGGAGCCAGTACTGTAACCTCAGAAAGTGGTGGCAATGTAAGAGTTCCATTCTTAACAAGTAAAGATTTTGTACGCCGAAGCATGAATGCATGCACAATATATCTTAGCAACTTACTGTTTGCTACATCCAGAGGTATTGTCACCTTGAGTCATGGTTGCAACTTGCTTGAATGCAGTGATGAAATCTGTCAGTTCACCGAAAATCTGAGGCATACAAAAATGTAACAAAGCCCAAAGCTCAGAAATATTGTTATGTTCAACTATGGATTTGCGCATCTGCATTCTCCATTCTTTGTCACCAACATAGCTGAGAACTCTCAGTCTAGGACCAAACTTAGAAAACTCAGTTGCCCAGCCATCCATTACGCTTAATGGACACAACACCAAAAATGGCCCTGGGCATTTCCATTGATCTTTCAAGTAAGCCAACAAACTTATAGCCTGCAATGTTTTCCCAAGTCCCATTGTGACCGAAATTTCCCTTGACTGGCGTGGTCTTATTTCCTGCGTACATGCGATAGATGTCTTCCACTTCTCATGTTTCAACTCGCACTACTCTTATCCTTCTCATCGGTGTGGTGATGACATTTTTGGTGTATCATCCGTGGGATTGACCTGTATGAAACATTATAACATTAAGTTTACAGTTACCCTTTAGAGAACGATGCCCCCCAAATAATAAACATCAGATTATGAGCTTGGTGAAGTGCCTAAACCGAGTGCCTGGACAATCCATGGTGCAAGAGCTTTTAATGTAAATACACAAAAGTTTCCATTCGAATGTATGCATGGCGATTCCTTCACACATGCGCGACTACGGTAAGAGTATCTCGTCATAATGGTGAGAAGGCTCATGAGGGGCTTGGGACAAGTTACGAGGATATCAACGTTTACAGGCCAGGTTAAAACCTAACAGCTAAGCAGGTAGAAGGGGGACCTGGAATTTTAAATATACCCAAAATTTTGGGTGCTGTTGTAGCAGCTACAACATACTCTCAGATGACACCTTTCGTGGGTTAGGTGGTGACGAGGAGGAGGAAGAAGATCCATAAGATTTTGACGAAGAGGAGGAATACATGGGGTGAGCTATGGCATTCCAAGATCTGGATTGGATGTCTCAGGGTCCACTTGCACTGCCGGTTGTGCTACACAAGATGCTGAGGCACTCGGAAAAACTGTTAACGAAGTCTGACCCTGATAAAGCAGTGAAAGTGGAGGACCATCTAGACAACTTCTACCTACATCTGAAAATTCTAGAGGTATGTTACAATGATGTTTCATGTAGAATTTTCCCTTGTACCTTAGATGGTAGAGAAATTGTATGGTACCACAGTCTTCCTTCGAACTCAATCTAGAATTGGAGGGGTTTTTAAAAATTATTTCTTGAAAAGTTTGTTGATGATAAAAACCCCACCATGTTTTTAAGAGAGTTGGGAAATTTTAAGATGGTGCAGAAAGAGAAAGTGAAAGATTTTAATCAAAGGTTTAATCACATTTTGAGCAAATTTTTGGAAAACACGAAACCTAATTACTCCATCACCATTGATTATTACACATCTACCTTACAGAAAATCATCACACAATTCATGAAGAGAACTAAAAATCAAACTTTTCCAGAAAAATACGAAGAAGCATTTGCAGTTGAAAATGAATTGCGTGCGATTGGATTCATTATAGACGATGAGCCATCACAAGAATCCAAAGACACGGGAAAAATATCTCAAGCCTCTGTGAGCAAGGCCAAGGACAAGGAAGTGATCGATCTTGAGAGCTTGACCCACACCATTAAGTCTTTGTCTAATGAGTTGGCAGAGTTAAAACATAGGTCAAGCGAGACCACCGTGACCGACAAGCCTCCTAAATTTAACTTTCTAAAAAGGGATGCCAATTCCGACAGTAGCAACAACCATCCAGCCAAGTCTGAAAAAATCTTGAACGTTGTGTTGAATATTGAGAGTATAGGCATGGATCAATACTGTTAGTTTCATCAAGAGTATCATTCATAAAAAATAATGCCTGCAATGAAACCACATCATGAACGCTCTTGGTGAGCATATTATTGATACAATTCTTTTTGATGAGGAGAATAAGCGAGTAGAATAGGAGGTATAAATTTTTGTAGCCGAAGAAACTACGAGTTTTGGAAACACAGTGAATACATACAATTGTGTTTACACACCTAAGAAGAAAAGTTTCGAATAATAGCCACTAAGTGAGGACTCGACCCAAAAGAAAAACAATTAGTATAAGTTGAGAAGCCAAGGGCCGATATCCAAACTAGAGTTGACGAGGCATAAATTAAAAGAGAATTTTCTAAAGAAGATTACACCACCTGTCAACTCAACCCATAACACTCAGAACAAGTTTGGAAATGTGGCTACAATGAAAAGTGTTTCCACGAAAAATAAAATCAAGTCCACCATCCCTGAAGTAGCATATCAAGTTACTCCTCCAGAAAATTCGGCAATGGATCCCACACTAGATTATAACATAGTTGAAGAAATGAAGAAAGCTCGCGCTAACATCTCACTTTTCGAACTTACAGGGATCGCGAGCCAAAGAGAACTACTTGTCTGCGCTCTTGAACAGTCCACCTTAGGTAACAACACTTCTTTGAAGAAGGGATCTGGTAAGTCCTCTAGTCCCCTGGAATCTGTTGTTAATTCTTTAACGTTAGATGCAAATACGCTCTGCCTTCCATTTTTATTGAAATTTGAAAATTTCAATTATAATGTGCACAATTTCTTAGTTTATTTTGGTGCATATGTAAATGTGACGCCTTTATATATAGCAAACATAATCCATGAAAAATGGGATAAGACAGATGCACAAATTATTCAGCTGGACATGACTCTTGTCCATGCTATAGGTGAACTCTAAAATGTGCTTATCCACTTATCATCTGACCAATGAGTTCACCAGTGCATAAATATTGTAATTGTGGACATTCCGAAAGCATACAATGTATTGTTGAATAGAGAGTGGTCCAACAAATTACAGGGGTATTTTTCTATGGAATGGTCACATTTATGGGGTATACTTAAAGCCTTACATGAAGTACGCTATCATTCCCTTCAAGGGAAAGAATGAGTCGGTTGCTTTCGAATACATAATATTTGGAAATTGATTTTTAGAAACTGATATGGGGTGCTATCTTACTCACCCTTCCCTAGTCCCACTTGACACACAGTTGTAAATCCTCCCTAGTCCAACTAGCGCAAACACCATTTGTACAATACATAGTAGTAGTAGTGTACTAGTGTAGTGCATAGTCCTTGTACATATGATGATTGTATTTTGTATTTTTACGGTTCAAAGACATGGGAGGGCTCTGAAGCTGTTTGTGTTTTAGTAGAACTGTGATAGAGAAAACACTTGACCTTAATCCGCTTTGAATTTGAGTGCACGAACAACATTGCGGAATATGAAGCACAAATTTTGGGCTTATGGAAGGCCATTGACCTCAAGGTTGGAATTCTCAAAGCAGCATGTAACTAAAAAATTGTCATACAATAGGTACATAATACTATACAATGTGTGTTACCTCATCTAAAAATTTATCAACAAGAGGTATGGTGTTTGATTTCTTATTTCCAATCTTTAATATCATATTGTTCCTAGAATGTGTAAAGCAACTATGGGTGCATTAGAAAATGCTGCTGCTAGGTTGTCACTGCTTAGGGATGGTTATTTTGTTGAGATTATTTATAAACCATACTTCCCTAATAACATAAATAATTTATGCGTTTTTAATGATGACCAACAGATACTGCACTTCATGGAGAACGTTGATGTATTCAAGGATGCAATTATCGACGAAGACAAGCAGAAAAGATAATTTTAAGATGCATATTGCTCAAACATGGGGAACCCCATGCCAAAAGGCATGGTATCAGTGGAAAAGTTGTATTATTTGAAAAATCACTTTTGAGTGCCTGTCAATGCAAAAACCCATAGTTAAATGCTGTCACATGAAAAAATAAATCTTGGAACAAAGAAAGATCTGAAGTTTGTCAATCTCGATACATGCTGTACACCACAGGAGCACCAAGAATTTTTCCACTTATTCAAACAATACCGAGATGTTTTCACATGGAAATATGATGAGCTCAAAAATTATGACACAAGAATAATGCAAAATGTGATTCCGATTAAGGAAGAGGCCAAGCCATTTTAGGAGAAGATGAAAAATGTACATCCAACGCTTGAGCCCCTGATTCAAAAAGAGTTGAGGAAGTTGTTGGATGCTTGGATCATTTATAAGGTGAGACATTCAACCTGGGTATCAAATCTGGTTACAATGAGAAATAAGTATGGGGAAGTCTGCTTGTGTGTTGAATTTTGAAACTTGAATCGAGCCTCAAACAAAGACAACTACCATGATCAACTGCTCAAAATTATGCTCAAAAATGAAAGTTTTTTGTAATGGTGTTGAATGTGAATGAAGACGTAGATCTCTTTGTTCTGAATCTGGCACTACTCATTTTACGGAAAAATAATACTGTATTCTCCCGAAAACGCGTTCCGTTCATTTTCCCAAACAGACAAAATTTTGGGAAAATTGTGTAGGTTGTCCAGTCAACAGTCCATACAACTAACTGGGCATGGTTGGCTAGTGAAAGGTTGATTGGGTTAATTTTTCCAATTAGGCCTTGCCACTTGTCTGATTTTCATTGGTGCTGGTTGGCGTGATTTTATTGGTTGGAATGATGGCCAACCACATGGTGGCACATGGCCCAACCGGAGGCCTCCATGTGGCAACATGGGGGCCACTAAAATTGGTTGAAGTCAGAACTGCACTTCACTGGATTCGACATCATGACCTATCGTCAAGCAACACAACGCTCTAACCATTGAGCCACATTTATTCCTTGTTAAAACTATGGTTGAAAACCTTATTTAAATTTTATATGAGGTGGAGGTTGGGGTGAGGGTCCAGGGATTAGCCCCTCCCACCCCCCCCCCCCCTTATTGGCATACTATACGAATAGTAATGTTGAACCAAGGGATATGCCCAAACCGCCCCACCGTGATTGCTAGCTGCCCAAAACACCACTCCCATGTGACATCACTACACCTTGACCGCCGAGATTTTTTTATTAAAAAAAGATTATTCGGCCATAAATATTATGGTTTAAAATGCGGATTGATGGCATTATTGGGAAAATTACGTGTCCGACAATTTCGCTCGAAATTGCGTGAAATGTCGCTCCGTTAGTCGAAATCAGGGCAAAATTATCGGACTGATCTGGATTTTGGGGAATTTGTGGTGCGATTAGCAGCAAAACTAGGGAGACTCATAAATTCTTCAGTTTTTCACCAATTTCGGATCATAAAGAGGCTAGATAGGAATTTTTGGTTATTTTCAAGCTAATGGAACAAATTTTGAAGCCATTTGAGCACTGTAAATGTATGTAATCATCAATTTGAGCATAATGAAAGAGGGTTAAGCCATTGG
The DNA here is from genome assembly GCA_034641835.2 of Pinus albicaulis. Taxonomy (NCBI): domain Eukaryota; kingdom Viridiplantae; phylum Streptophyta; class Pinopsida; order Pinales; family Pinaceae; genus Pinus; species Pinus albicaulis. The sequence continues at coordinate 129,134 of JAXQQM020088448.1, read as the reverse complement.
AAGCTGGAACAAGAGACGTAGCCCAGGAGGGGTGAACTCTTTCATCATTTGATGTGTTGTGGTTATTTTTGAAGTGTATTTTTCTATCGTTTCTTCATATTTTAGAGTTTATTTTCATGCTTTATGTGTTTAAAAATTAGCTTAAAAGCTCTCAAAAACTCTGTTTTTACCACTTGTAATTTACAAGCCCTCAAGCACATTTACATTAATATCTCATACAGATCAAGTTTGGTATCCAAGATTAGGTTTTCTTTACTACTGTGAGGATTCAATTTTCTGCAAATGTATGTGATGCTTACAAGGTTGAAGCTCAAGAGAGGATAATGAAAGCTTGTGGTTGCAAGTCCTCAAGTTAGGTCAAGGACAAGGATAGAAAGTTTTCCACAATCTCCAACACAAATTATTCCTCAAATTGTAGTTGAAGCTTCAACAAGCAGGTCTCATGAAGGAGGAACTGATAATATGTCAGATGAAGAAAATACTTCCAGAAAAGCTTTATTTGACATGAACGAAATGGTGAAGGTTCTCTATGAAGAGAGAACTTCAAGATTGTAGGGTGAAAGTTCCAAGCCTTCAAAAGGAGAGGGTTCTTCTGGAGGAAAAGGAGGAGATGATGACAAGCCTTAAAAATGAAATGGTGACAAACCACCCTCTTCTCCATCATCATCTTCACCTCTATCCTCACCTTCATCTTATTCCTCTTCCAAAACCACTGTTACTCAAACACCTCCACATACCCCAAGGGTTCATGGTAAAAAACCCTTATTAAAACTTGATATGAAATTCAAACTGCCTATGTATAAAGGTGAAGTCAATGCTGAAAGAATTGATAATTGGGTTTTCCAACTTGAATTTTATTGCAGGATACAGAACATCAAAGACGATGAAATAAAGATTCAGTTGGCTTCATTAAGGTTGGAAAGTGCTGCTTTGATTTGGTGGGAAGCCAAAACACAAGAGGACATGAAAAAACATGTTAAGGTCTCCACCTCTTGGATATATTTTATTGCTGCACTTAGAAGAAAATTTTATCCATTAGCTTATATGCAAAATGCTATTATGGATTGGAAAATTTTTAGACAACTAAAGGGTCAAATTGTGCAAAGTTACAACCAAGAATTTATAAGAAGGTGTTTGATATTAGGTGTAGACTTGAATTCACAAGACACTTTGTTGAAATATATTGGGGGTTTACATAGTTATTTAAGAAATATTATCCTTATGTTTAATCCTACAAGTTTAGATGAGGTTTGTGTTCAGGAAACACATCTTGAAGCAAGAGGGAAAAAAATTCCACAAGAGGGTAGCAAGAAGCCATTCAAAAGTGGAGACAAGGGTAAGAGTAAGTTCAAAGGGAAATGAAATAAGAATGCATCCATAAACAAGGAAGGAGAGAAATTAACATGAAATATTGTTCCAAAGAGGGTTATGATGAAACTATTTGTTGGAAGCTTCATCTTGAGATGACAACAAATAAGTTTAACAACAAAGGAAAGCAAAAGACACCTGCAACTACACAACATGAATTAGGCTCAGATTCGGGAGATGAAACAAAGATCACAACAATGGGAATGAAAGGTAAGAACATAGCAAGCACTAGCTGTTCAAGTTATCCTAATGATACTGAAGATGAGAAAACTAGAATTGAACTTTTCCATATTCGAGTTATTTCAAAGCACACCAAAATTGATACACTCTTTGATAGTGGTTCACAAGAAAATTTGATTTCCAAAGACTTAGTCAAGAAATTAAACTTAGAGACCATTCCTCATCCAAGACCTTATCCTTTAGGTTGGATATGCAAGAATGCAAACTTACAAGTTACGAGGAAATGCATATCTAAATTTTCAATTAAAACAAAATTTATTGATGAAGTTGAACTTGATCTAGTTCCACTTGATATTTCCAGAATTGTTTTGGGAAGCCCATATTTGTATGATAGAAAATATATTATCCATCGCCATGAAAACAAGTATCAGTTTTTCAAATATGGTATTGATTACATTGTTAGAGCGCATTGACAGAAACTAAATCTTTTACTTGTAAATATCGGACAAATGATGAGACTCGTTAACTCTAGAAAGAATTTTGTGCTTTTAATGGTCAAGCAAAATAATGATGTTGAAAATGAAGCTTTTCAAGGTTGTGGCTCAAGATTAAAATCTGATTTGGTTGAGGTCGTTAACCAATATGATGAGATGTTTCAGGAGCCAAAAGGATTGACTCCCAAGAGGGGAATCCAACATGAAATACAATTGCAACAAGAATGTCCTCTTTCTAACATTGGCATGTATAGGATATCCATGATGGAAAGTGCAGAAATTAAAAAGAGAATTAAAGAGTTGTTGAATAAAGGGATCATCACACCAAGTACTTCGCCATGTGGGTCACCTATTTTTTTGGTGCCGAAGAAGGATGGAACATGGCATGTGTGTGGACTTCCGTGAATTGAACAAAATTACGGTAAAGAGCCGTTACCCACTTCCTAGAATTGATACTTTACTTGATCAATTGAAAGATGCCAATTATTTTAATAAGTTGGACTTAAGGAGTGGCTATCATTAGATTAGAATTGCTAAAGGTGACATATGGAAGACAACATTCTAAACAAAACAAGGTTTGTTTGAATGGCTAGTTATGATTTTTGGTCTTTGCAATGCTTCAGCTACCTTTATGCGTGTGATGAATGATGTATTGAGGCCATTTCTAGATGAGTTTTTTTATAGTATAATTAGATGACATCTTGATTTTTAGTAAATATTAAGAAGAACATATCATGAATGTCAAAAAGGTACTTGATGTCTTGAAGTAAGAACAATTGTTTTTAAAGATGTCAAAGTGTGAATGTGGAAAAAATTCTTTAGTGTATTTGGGTCATATTGTTGGAGGAGGTGAATTGAAAATAGATCCCTCTAAGGTTGATGTCATTTTGAATTGGCCAAATCCAAAAAAAGTTACGGAGGTAAGAAGATTTTTGGGAGCAACCCAATATTGGAGGAAGTTTATTTCTAACTTCTCTTCTATTGCATCTCCATTTCATGCATTGACAAGTGTGAATCAAGTCTTCCAGTGGGGAGGTAAAAAGCAAAAGGAATTTGATGAATTAAAGGAAAATATCAGTTCAGCTCCAATACTTGCATTTCTAGACTTGAGACAGTAATTTGAGATTCAAACTAATGCTAGTGATTATGCCATGGGTGCGGTCCTCATGAAACATGGTAAGCCCATCTATTTTCATTTAGAAAATTTTAATGATGCAGTGATTAATTATCCTACATATGACAAGGAGCTGTATGCATTGGTGAAAAGTGTGAAGAAGTGGAAACACTACTTTATTGGTAAGGAAACAATAATTCACACTGATCATCAACCATTTCAATACTTTCAATCGCAAACAAAGTTGCAACAATCAAGGCACTTTCGATGGATGGGTTTTCTTCAACAATTCCACTTGGTGATTAGGTATAAGAAATTTATCTCCAATAAAGTTGTTGACATGCTTTCTAGGCCTATTGTTAGTGCTACTACTATTTTTATGCATAATTCTATTTTTCATGAGAGCTATGTTGAACATTATGCTTTATATAGTGATTTTCAATATGTATATGCAACTTTGAGTCAAGGTAACCAAGTAGAGGAATTGGATTATCACATGCATGATAACTTGTTGTACCATCTTGGTAAGCTTTGTATTCCATAGGGAGAAAGAGTCAACATCATAAGAGAGGCACATGCTTCTCTTATTGTTGGTCATTTCGGTGTAAGTAAGACGGTGGCACATCTACAGAGGTATTTTTATTGGCCTCGTATGCTTGAAAGTGTGTCACGTTTTATTAGAGGTTGTTCATTATGTGTTGTTAGTAAGCTTAGCAATAGAAAGTTATGATTGTACACACCACTTCTAGTACCTTCTCGTCCATGGGCGAGTGTTTCTATGGAATTTTTTGGAGGTGTTCCTATGTAAAAAAGGAATCATGATTATCTTTTTGTAGTTGTGGATATGTTCAAAAAAATGTGTATTTTGATGCCATGTAAAAAGAAAATTACATCTTAAAAAACTACTCAGTTATTCTTTCAGAATGTATGGGTACATTTTGGATTTCCCATATCCATTGTTAGTGATCGAGATTCTCGCTTTGTTGGGAATTTTTGGTTAAGCTTGTGGGGATTCATGGACACCAAATTGAAAAAGAGTACAACATTTCATCCATAAATAGATGGTAAAAAAGAGTTGGTGATACATCTTCTTCGCAGTTATTGCTACAAGCATCCTAAGTTCAAGTTGTGGAATGAAAACTTGCACTATATTCAACATGCTTACAACTGGGCCAAGCACTCTTCAACTCAAACATCGCCATTTGAGGCATGTTTTGAATATTTTCCTAAATCTCCTTTGGATTTCATTTTTGGAAAGGATTCTGCTATTGATGGTCATAGTGACATAGACAGAGCTAAAAGGTTCATTGAAAAAATCCAATTTGTGCATCAAGAAGTTCAAGAACAACTGGAAAAGAGCCAAGTCAAGTACAAAACAAGGCACGATTAACATCGTGTAGATCACAAATTCCAAGTCGGTGATGAATTTTAGCTTCACATTAGCAAAGATAGGCTTCAAGGAGAAGGTAAAAAGCTGAAACCAATTCGATATGGTCCATTCATAATTTTAGAAAAGATTGTTGATAATGCCTTTAGTTTGGATTTTCCTTCGTATATGAAAATTTATGATGTTGTTGATGTTGAGAACTTAAGATTTTATGAGCCACCTTTTATTTAATATCAAGGAAAAAATGTTCAGATTCCTTCCACTGAACAACTGAAAGTGATATTTTGGGGTCCAAAAGCTTCTAGTGGGGAGGAGTGATCAAGTGTTCAAAATTATGCTAAAAAATTAAAGTTATTGGAATGGTGTGGAACTTGAACGACCGCGTAGATCTCTTTGTTATGAATCCAATGCAACTTGTTTTGTGGAAAATCGACACGGTATGCTCCCGAAAACGCATTCTGTTTGTTTTCCCAAACAAGGAAAAATTTGGAAAAATTATGCAGGCTGCCCAATCAGCAGTCCGTACAGCTGAATGGGCATGGTTAAATGGTCAAAGGTTGAATGTGTTTGTTGGTCCAATCATGCCTCACCACTTGTCGTATTTTCATTGGTACTAGTTAGCATGATTTTATTGGTTGAAATGATGGCCAACCACATGTTGCCACGTGGCCCAACCTGAGGCCACCATGTGGAAACACGGGGGCCACAAAAATCGGTTGAAGTCCAAATTACACTCCACCAGATTCAAAATCATGACCTATCATCAAGCAACGCAACACTCTAACCACTAATCCACATTCATTCCTTGTTAAAACTATGGTTCGAAACCTCATTTAAATTTTATATGCGGCAAAGATCAGGGTAAGGGGTCAGAGATTAGCCTCGACCTGCCCGTATTGGCATACCATATGACTATCCACATTGAACCAAGGGATAGGTGCTAAATTCCTCATCATAACTGCTATCCGCCCAAACCACCACTCCCATGTGACATCATCGGACCCTGACTGCCGACGGTTAGGAAAACCGCTGAGATTTTTTAATTAAAAAAACTTTATTCAGCCATAACTATTATGGTTTAAAATGATGATATATGGAGTTATTGGGAGAATTAAGTGTCCAAAAATTTCACCTGAAATTGTGCGAAAATGTCGTTCGGTTAGCCGAAATCAGGGAAAAATTGTAGTACTCATTTGAATTTTGGGGAATTTGTGGTGCGGTTAGCAACAAAACTAGGGAGGCTCATAACTTCTTCAGCTTTTTGACCAATTTCAGATTAGAAAGAGGCTAGACAAACATTTTTGGGTATTATGAAGCTGATGAAATAGGTTTTGAAGCCATTTGAGCAATGTAAATATATGTAATAACACCACTTGTCATATTTTCATTGGTACTAGTTAGCATGATTTTATTGGTTGAAATGATGGCCAACCACATGTTGCCACGTGGCCCAACCTGAGGCCACCATGTGGAAACACGGGGGCCACAAAAATTGGTTGAAGTCCAAATTACACTCCACCAGATTCAAAATCATGACCTATCATCAAGCAACACAACACTCTAACCACTAATACACATTCATTCCTTGTTAAAACTATGGTTCGAAACCTCATTTAAATTTTATATGTGGCAAAGATCGGGGTAAGGGGTCAGAGATTAGCCTCGACCTGCCCGTATTGGCATACCATATGACTATCCACATTGAACCAAGGGCTAGGCGCTAAATTCCTCACCATAACTGCTATCTTCCCAAACCACCACTCCCATGTGACATCACCGGACCCTGACTGCCGACGGTTAGGAAAACCGCTGAGATTTTTTAATTAAAAAAACTTTATTCAACCATAAATATTATGGTTTAAAATGATGATTTATGGAGTTATTGGGAGAATTAAGTGTCCAACAATTTCACCTGAAATTGTGCGAAAATTTCATTCGGTTAGCCGAAATCAGGGAAAAATTGTAGTACTCGTTCGGATTTTGGGGAATTTGTGGTGCGGTTAGCAACAAAACTAGGGAGGCTCATAACTTCTTCAGCTTTTTGACCAGTTTCAGATTAGAAAGAGGCTAGAAAAACATTTTTGGGTAGTATGAAGCTGATGAAATAGGTTTTGAAGCCATTTGAGCAATGTAAATATATGTAATAACCATTTTGAGCATAATGAAAGAGGGTTAAGCCATTGGAAGCTGGACGAAGGAGACGTAGCCCAGGAGGGGTGAAATCCTTCATCATTTGCTGTGTTGTGGTTAGTTTTATGGTGTATTTGTCTGCTGTTTATGCATATTTCAGAGTTTATTTTCATGCGTTATGTGTTTAAAAATTAACATAAAAACGCTCAAAAACTCAAATTTTAACACTTGTATTGTACGAACCCTCAAGCACATCTAAATTAAGATCTCATACATATCATACCGTGTGCCATATATGGAACAGATACTGTATACAATATCAAGTTCAAAGATGTTCTCTTTGCTGGATGGTTTTTTCACGCTATAACCAGGTTCTAATCTCAAAGCGTGACATACCAAAAAATACTTTTTGTACCAAGTGCGCACATTCGCACTTAGAGGAATGCCATTTGGGCCAGTAAAATTCGTTGTAAGTTTCCAACGTGAAATGGACATTGCATTTCACAGACTAATCAGACAAAGCATAGTGGTATATCTTGATGATGTCACGGTGTTTTTCTAGAAGAGGTCCAAACACTGGTCCAAACACTTACGCCATTTAAAGACAATATTCAAGCGATGTCGAAAATACTAGATATCCCTTAATCCCAAGAAGAGTATTTTTGTAATTTTTGAAGGTAATCTATTGGGTCACATTATCGTGAAAAGTGGGATTTAAATATACCCCGAAAGGGTCAAATCTATTACACAGATTCCCTTCCCAGTAAACAAGAAATCTACGCAGTCCTTCAAAGGGAAGATCAACTTTCTCCACAAGTTCAACTCTGATTACGCTTAGATCGTTAAACCTATGCATGATATGGTAAAGAAGGATACAACTTACAAGTGGGAAAAAAGGGAAAAGGACGCATTTTCCCATATCAAGCAAGCTATTGCAGAAGTACCAACCTTGTTTAGCCTAGATTTCAACACATATTTTCTACTCTACACCTTTGGTTTTGATACTTCTCTTGCCACTGTGCTAATATAGAAAGATGATCAAAACAATGAATGACCAATATATTTTATGAGTGCCAGCGTGAAAGGACCTGAACTTAACTATCCTACCATTGATACACACACATATGTAGTATATAAGGCAATAAAAAAACTCTGACCCTATCTCTTGAAGAATCATTGAATTATCTTTGTTTCACACCCGATAGTTAGATCATTGTTTGTCCAATAAGAGGTGGGTGAGAGAAGAGCGAACTGGATTGCTGGTCTAAAAGACTATGAATTAGAATTCAAACTAGTTCACATGATTAAGGGCCATGGTCTATGTTAGCTAGCAACATAAGCAATTAATGCAAAAAAATATGATTAACCTCGATGGGAGCAATAAATTAAAATGTGTAATTTCAAGTGAGCTTACCCCACTACCATCGCAAACTCTTGGTATGCAGAAGTGCGCCAATATCTTGAGAATGACACATTTCCCTCTCACTTATCACACAACAAAAGAGGGAAGTTAGATTAAAGCATTATCTTACCAGTTGGTGCATGGGGTACTTTTAAGGAAGCATCATAATGGAGTATTTCTCATATGCTTGGAAGCGCACAATTCAAATAGAGTATTGCATGATATCCATGTTGGAATAGCCGGGGGACACTTTGAAAGTGACACAACAGTGCACAAAGTTATGTGGGTTGGTTTTTATTGGCCCACATTATTCAAATATGCTCATGCCTAGGCCCGCAAGTGTTCGATCTGTCAGAAGTGTGCCGACCTAAATAAGAAGTCAACCACCCCATTGCATCCTATCAAAATGAAATAACCATTTCAACTATGGGGCTTAGACGTTATTGGTTTGATTTTTCCACACTCATCAACACAACACAACTATATTCTCACTACCATAGAATAATTCACACGGTGGGTAGAATCAGTTCCATTGAAGCAAGTGAATGATGAGGAAGTCATCAAATTCCTTAAGCATTATATGATCTCTAGGTTAAGAATTCAGACTTCACTTGTTCTTTACAATGCGACATATTTTTCATCGTTAAGATTATGTAATTTTGCATTGGAAAATGGAAATATATTGAAACATTAAGCTAATTATTATTCGTAAGGAAATGGTCTTGCTGAGTCCACGAATAAGAACCCCATCTGTATCACTAAGAAGACCGTTTTCACTGAACAAAGGAACTGGACTCCACTTTGGTGAATTCCTTATGGGCTGAATGAATAATGCCAAAACCTTCTTGAACATGTCTCCTTAGGTGTATGGAAAAGAAGCCATCCTACCCCCGAATATATATTTTCCTGCCCTTCAATTTTTGCAAGAATCCAACTACAATCCATGTTTATTGGTTCTAAGTAGGATATACATCCTCCGCAAGTTGCAGGAAGAAATACATAAAGATTTTTTTATTTATTATACATACATACACACACACACACACACACACACATATTTTAAATTTTTAAATTTTATTATTATTATTTTTATCTTCACCATAGTCGTATCAGGAGGTGGTTCGACAAGAAGTATTCCAGGAAAAATGAATTTAGTATGGGTTACCTAGTCTTGAAGTGCGACAAATCCCATGAGGACAAAGGAAAACATACTAATTTCCAATCCCCGTGGATCAAGCCGTTCACTGTGCATGAAAATCTTGGCCAATATACATATCATCTTTATTCACTAGATGAGAAGATTGATTCTCTTCCTGCCAATGGCTAATACTTAAAGAAATATTTTCAATGATGATCTGGGGATGTTCCCTGTCCTATGTACATAGTTTGTTTTCGTGCTTGATTGTCTGTTTAGTCTTGAATTTTTTGTTTGTTCATGTAAATAAGTGTTGTGTGTGAACATGTTCCCTAGATTCATTGTGTGTTGCTGAGTTGAAAAGAGCCTTGTAACACTACAACATTGGGCTAACCTTTGGTCCTCCTTCTTTATGTTGGTTACAAGTTTTAGCCAATGATGTTTTGACGGAAAATATAATCTGTCTGTGAGGAAAGTTGTGTTTCAAACCATGATACCTGTGTCTATTATGAAAACCTTATCTCCACACTTGGTTCTTATGTTTCAATGTTTTCACACTTATCCAAGCAGTAGAAAGAGGAAAAGGGGAAAAGTCTAAACAAGCAAACCTAAATCATAGATATTTATATGCTTCTTTGAAGGGACAACCTCTTTTTCTCTCAATAAGTCGCGATCCCTCTTCCGCCCATGAAATAAATAAGTGCGTATGCATAGTCCCACATAAATATTAAATAAAGGCAGAATAAGAGAAATTATTTTTTCACAGAGAGGTGAAACAAGCAACTCTGTCGAGGTACTATTCAGGCTCACTAGTAGTGGAGAAATGCTTGTGTTCTTGCAGTGACTTTGTCGGGGTATTGTCCATGCCTACTGGTAGTGAAGCAACACCAAAGATGAAAAACTATACTATGAAATCTAAAACTCACTATACTACCCTTACAGATTCGAAACATTGCAATATTGTTGATCTTATGATGTGTTCAACTGAGAAGGCACAGAGGGGACCATTTTTACTCATAGGGTAAGTGGGGAAGCCAAAGTGATATGCATGACAAATCAATACGCCCCAAAGAACTAAGGACCCATACAAAAGAGTCAACCTAAGCAGAGAAACTAGAATTATACCACTATGTTTCCAAGTGTTGTCATTGCTACATCTCCCTCCAATTTTTTTTCTTGCACCAAATTCCAAATATTACCTTGGTATTGCATATTTTCATCACAAACAAGAAGACATACCCCATGTGTTTCCTCTAAGTGTTTTCGTCCGATTTGTGAGAAAAGAAAAATGTCGTATTTTTGCATGTTAAGTCTTGCACGATGTATATAAGCTTGTTTTGGTGGTTTCAAGGTGATATATTTGTGTAAATGAGTTGATCCTAACATGTAAACATCCATCACACTCATTTCCAAAGTTTTAAGCACTGTCGCACAAGTGGTCGCGTCACAGTCTTCGCAAAGTGTATCTTTGGTGTCAAACTTGTCGTAAGTTTTTGCACTAAAGGAGGCATGCTTTTCTTGTGTTTTGGATGATCTATTTTGTGTAGTTAAGTATTCTAAGTGTGTGATCACATCCTCATTTTACCTTCCTGAACTGCGCATTGCGCAATATCATCCCTCAAGTTTCAACCCTACCTCTTAACACTGTGCACTGCGCAGTCTTAATGCTGAAGCCCGAGCCTTGACCTCCAAAACTATGCAATCAAGCCCTCCAACCAGGCTTGAATTGCACATTACACAGTCTCAGTCCTCAAGCCTAGCCCTTGCGCTCCTGAGCTGTGCAACTGCACAATGAATTAGACTCATGTTCCTTCTAGAACTACGCAATAGGCTGAATTAGTGCAAAACCATTCATCCTACCTCACTGAGTCCCCAAACTGCGCAATCTGCTTTCCCAATCTAGCCTGAAATATGCATTGCATAGTCTCAAGGCTCAAGAATCACCCATAACTACCTAAGTTGTGCAACTTCCAAGTAAATGAGCCTCTCCTTTAGCCTGTCACCCAGTTCCAGCTTAGTCTGTGGATCAACATGCAACATCTTAGACTTGTTTTTTATTAGAATGATGTCGTTTTGTCATGAGTGGATTTCAGATGTAGGTACTCAATCATACCATGACAGGATGATGATGAGAAGGAGATAGAGAAGGGGAACATGTGAGAAGATATCTTTGGAGTTGATTATGAAATATGATTAATTAAGATAAAGCAAAGGGACATTAATTTGTGACCGCAACTCAAGACTTGATATCACTGGAGACTCCTTACCTCTAAGCCATATGCATGTGGACAAAAGAGCATACTCAAGAAGACACAAAGAAATAAGCAACAAGAATGGCTTGACATTACCATATCATCATTTAATCCATGTCATCAGTGTCATGTCATGTAATGTTTCATCATATCCCACATCATTCTTGTGGATTATGTAATTATCTATTCAAAAATGTAAAGTGGAAATCTAAAGGACACATACGAAATATGAATAGTCATGTAAAGTTGAAAAGTCATAGGAAGTCAAACAATGAAGAGGGTAGTCCCCGAGTCACAAGGGAGGTGAGGCATCACCTATTTGGTTATATATATACCCTCATTGTATGAGCAAGGGACTTTTCACCTTGGCTCCTCCCACAAGGCATCAAAGAGACAAGCTAATTATTTTGAGGAGCAAGTAGTGGCTCTAACACTCCACTATAGTAGCTAGTGGTGTTTGTTGTATACATGTGTCGAATAAATTTTACTTAATATATGAAGTCCTATGGCCAACACATTCTTCATGCATGGATTATGAATATTTGTAAGACTATTCTTTGAATGCTTGTGGTTCATGTTTTCTTGTCACGTGTGCTAAAGTAGTTGAACTATTTCGGTTATTTTAGTGCTTATCATATTGAGAATGTGTTGTACTGGATGGAATGACCATCACGTATTTGTGGACTATTCCGCTGGATGTTATATAGATCTTTCCTGTTTGTGTGTGTGTCTACTAGGATGGTACTATTACCTCTCTCTTAAAGGCTCATTTTATTTCCTTTCTGTAGTAGAAGAATGTTGACAGTGTATTATTGAACACTCACCAAGAACACTCACTTGATTTTTGAAAGTACATGTGCATTCCTCTCTTTTTCTGACAATTAGATCGAAATAAAATATTTAAGAAAATGGTAATAGGGTCGTATTCCGGATGGGGCTCCTATCCCAAACGGTGTGAGGTCTAATTGGGACCACATATTGGGGAGACCTTGTGAATGTTGGCAGGTCCAACATTGTTAACACTGAGGTTTGAATGATTTTAGGGCTTGAAGACATGGCAGCGTAGGTTTCTAGTATATGAGCGCTATACACCAAGGTAACACATGTTTTCTGTTCAAGAGGAGCGTTATAACACACATACCGAAATTCTAGGGAGTAGTATTGCCCATAAATGTTAAAAAATAAAATAAAAAATTTGGGCTAAACCATGGAATTTCCCAAGGTATTCTTGTGTGGAAGGCTGAGTAATGTCTATTTGATCTCGTCAAATATTACCATCAACAAATCATATGTATTTTCTTTTGGTATTGGTAAGACAAAGTGGCTATAAAAGGGAAGCGAATTGGATCAACTGTGTGTCCATTTGAAGATTTATTTTATTTTATTTTGTGATTTGTTGTGGAACAGGTGTGCACCAGGGTGCAGGGGTTAAAGATCAAATGATTGGTTATGTGTTTTTCTATACCTAATGTAGATGAAGGAGACATTGTGAGGCATAGATTAATTTTTTATTTTCAAAGACTAACAAATATTGACCCCTGTATTGCAATTCTTAGAAATCTGATTATTGATGTATAATTGTGCCTCATATTGCTTTCATATATTACATATAATTCCAAGATTATTTTGGTTGTTTGAGATATGAATCAATGAAACTAATGTAGTTATCATTGGATTTTTTAATTGATTGAGTTGCTTGGTTTGAAAAAGACTTATGCTGACCATTTATGCTTGATCTACTACTGTCACATTTGAGATATATGTATGACTAATATTGAATGTAAATAGGCTTGTTACAAGGGTTCCTGTATGCTCCTATTTTTGATACAAAGTTTGACTGTTGAGATCTATATGTAGAGAACCTAGAATATAATAAATACAAAGGTTCCATGGCTGAGTTTTCTTGACTCTTTAGAGCCTATATGTTAGATTAATGACAAAGATTGAGATTATTATGCTTGGTATTTTTCCTAGTTAACAGAGTATTGTGATAGTGGTTTACGATCTCATTATGTGCATAAATTAATGTTACGAGTTTATTTAGTTGGTTCGAGTCACTTAGCATGTTGCTATTTTCATTGATGAATATGGGCCTATAATGATGATGTAGAGTTGTATTCAATGAGTATGAGTTCATATGATAGAGTTATTTCAAGTTGATCATCAGTAAGAAGACTTGATGATGCTACTACTTGTTATTTTAGAAATTATAAGCAGGGTTGAAGGCAAAGACTAAGGAAAGTGTTAATTCAGGTCTTTATCCATGGCTTATGCTCCAACATTGTGATAATTTGGATGATGATTTAGAGATGTTTCTATTTGTATAAAGTTTGGATAACATTATTATGCTTGAGATTTTCTCTATGATAATGTGGTATAGGGCCATTGTTTTCTTTTAGTATAGTTTGGATGATGTGTCATTACAAAATGTGTGCAAAATTCAAGGTTATTGGATGCATTGGATAAAGTTCAGAGTTTTGGATTGGATGCATTATGATCAGTTGTTGCTTGTCATTGATATGTTTGTATTTGCAAAGAGTTTTATGCAAAATTGCTTATCAAATTTTGTCATTGGAATACAATTTTGTTCTATTAAGGGAAAAAGTCTTGATACGCTTAAGAGTCTACATTTGGCTAGAGTTGATTACATAAGCATAGATTTGTGAATTTGCAGAGAGTTCTTGGTTTATTTGTTGATTTTCAAGTATGTCTTGATGAGTATGTTGATGGTAGATAAGATTTTCTTTGAGTAGAGTGTGTGACTTAGCATTTGGCATTTGATGAACTATAATTTTATGTTAAACTCTATTGATTAGATATTTATTGCAAAGAGTTTGGGTTTGATGGTTTATTGAGAAGAATTGTTGATCTAGGATTTCTTGCAGAGAGGTTTTGGTTTTTACTTATTAAGATTGAGCGTATTTTTGTTTGTAGGTCCAATTTGAAAATTGTATGAAATGTGGCTTGCAAATTTTGAGTTATGGTTGAGTCAAGTGGATCAAGTGTGAAAGATTTTGAAACGTGGTCAATAGAGGTATTGAGGGTTGGAGTCTTCAGTGAAGGTTTAGTAGCTTCCTTTTGGCGGTGGCCGGTAAATTTGATGAGGGAGTAGTAGCTTCCTTCTAGTGGTAGTTGGAGAATTTTGTGGAGGTTACAACCTCTAGCAAGTGGGATATTGATGCACTTGTAAGAGATTGTGCCAGTTATAGATGTAGTGAACAATATATATATAGTAAAATTAAGCTTCCTCATGTCTACGCAAATTTTAATTTCCCCTGTCTTTTTATTTTGGAAAACCATAAGACTAGTTCATTATGATTCCTCCACTAGCTCAATTATTCGTGCGTAAAAAATTATGTCTATTTCTTGTTTCACCTTCTATTTCTAAATTGGATTCAACTTGTAAAGCCTCTATTTAATAGGTTTGGAATCTGTTCTAAAGGGGATTTTGATCTCTCCCAATTCTCCTCCTATCCCCTTCATTTATGCAAAAGCGTTGGGGAATAAATCCTAGTATTCTATCAACAAATCAACCACTTTTCCACTATCTTGACATCCAAATAATATGCTATAATGTCCAATTTCAAATTTTCTGTAGTTCCAACATTAAATTTCTTTGTTTTAATGGGCTAGGAATAATCTTTTATCTCCAACTTGGGTTTTGATACTGCGAGATCTCCTTCTAGTTATGGAATTTGCACATTTATTGGGTCTTCATATTCATTAATTCTTTTTGCAATATTGTAGCAGTCCATAAAGTCTTTCATATTATGTGAATTTTATGAGGTATACACAAAGGGTAATACCCTATGTATAACTTGACATTCTAGTGAAAATATTTTTTCCTTCAATACCTTCAAGGCTTCATCAAGTGCAACATACTTAGATACAAAGCTGAATGTGGATTTAAAAATTCATGTCATGTCTTCCCACTATTCTATTACTCTATGCACTTCTAGCTCAACATACCAATTCTTAGGAATAATAGCTAAATTATGTACAAATCTGTGTACCCACTCCTCTTATGGTATCCTTATTTTATTCTAGGAAGAAACACAACTCTCGAAATGAGTTTTTGGACAATCCACGCTTGTGTGTTTCACTCTCCTAACATCTGATTCTTAACCAAAGTTAATACATAGTAAATAATTACATTGCTGCCAAGTTCCTATGTTATTCTTGTGCATAGTCGACTAATGTGTTGGAGTTGATTTGAAAGCAACATCTAAAGATAATAATATCAAATGATTGGGTACATGTAATTCAAATGCTTGTACAAAACATAAAACATCTGTTAAACAATCATACCTTATAGATTCCTACACCTCCATTCCAATCCAGTGTACCGCATGAGTAATGTGCGCACACCTTCTAGTTGACTCCTCATGCAATTTATTTTGCTAATTCTCTAAAGCCTCTCTAGAATATAACGATTAGGAACCAATAATACACCAACTCAACATCTCATCTATATTAGTATTGGCATAGTCCTCCCTCCATGTAGTTAAATTGTAAATTCCATCCAAAGCTTCTATGTCGAGTTCATTCCATACAGGTTCTATTGGTGCAATCACTTTGACATACTTAGACTCAAATATCATCTACCTCTTTTTCAAATTGATGTTAACTTGATTATCAAATGCCCAGTCAATGCCTAAAAATGTGGGATATGGATATGTATCATCCACTATTTCTATGACTTCAAAGTCTACACAACTCTTAACTCCATCAATACCCACTTCCACATTAGATAATCAACCAATAGGAAATATTCTAATTGGTTTTACAACCTCAATTGAATGGGATACCAATGCAATTAGGCCTTCCCATATTTTCTTCAGTAGAATGTTTACATCTAATCCTAAATCTAAAATAATTCTTTCCATATCATAATCCCCTACCCATGCACTAAATCTAAACTCCCAACTTGTCCTCTTTTTGTGCACAACCTGATTAAGTATGTGTTGTGGGGCATGCGCTATAACTACTTTTGTTTCTTTGTTGCACTGATTTGTCAATTTGTGGAGCTTCTCTAGTGCAATATCATCCTTCATCAGGTCTAAATAAAATTTCATAAAGGTTTTAATAGAACTTCCATGAACTTCAGGTTCTCGAGTTGTTGTATTGTCATAAATGGGAGGCATATCATACATTGGAACTTCTTCTGAAATTCCTTATATGAGGCAATAAGATCTATGTGCGCATCCTTATATGTTTCCTTCTCCTTAATTGGAAGAAATTTTGATGGAGGATGATCCAGGTGGATATTGGTGGCCACCTACCTATTCCACCTAGACATCCAGTTGGTTTTATCAGTTTCCTTGCTTATATCAACATTTACTATTTTTAATATTTTTTTCGGGTCCTAAACTTCTGGAGTAGTTTTAACCCTCTAAACGACGTTTTTTTGAGGTCCATACCATGCCTATTTCCATAAGTAAGGGCCTACACAAATTCCGTAGTAATAATAGAAGTATTTCCAATGATATATCGTATGCGCCAAACAGAGATAATATGACCAAGTTACGACCCCAGGAAGTTGGCTACCTAACTAACCCCAATGGGGCCCACAAACTCTTGGTGTTCCATCTCCCAGGGTTAGGGTTTTGGTTGTTTATGGTTTTACCATGTTTTTAAATAATAAAAAGGCCCTTGAGCCTCATTGTAACACAATTCAAAGGCATGTATCTACCACATATCTTCTTAGAGATAAGCTACAATCGACCGAGCTAATTTATTTCCATTATGTCTGTAACCTTTTTTGAGTTATTTGATATTAATGCAATGAAGTTTTATTTATGCTTCATCTCTGCGTTTATGTTTATTTTTATATTTTATTGCGTTCCTGCATAAGTCTGTATCAGTGGTGTCAGAGCAGTATGATATTTCTAAATATTTCTTTGCTTGTACCCAATGAGATCAAGGTATAAGGAGTTAGGGCTTGATCTGGTTGAACCTTCACAAGGTCAGCCTAACAAACCCTGATGACCTCCCATGGTGGAAGAAAATAAAGACGAGGCAACAAGAGATTATATCAAAATATTGCTTGAGGAGGCCCTCGAGAAACAAAGGAACATGATGATAGATAAATTTTCCCAGATCCTTCGACGACTATCGAATAGAGACGCATATTCCTCCGACAACCACTCTGGAGGCACCACTCCTTTTAAGGTGAAAGTTAAGTTCTACATTCCCATATTTGAGGGAAAAATAGATGAAGACACCATAGATAGATGGTTAAATCTATTAGAAGGATATTTTTCGGTTCATGACTTTTCCAATTGAGAAAATACTACTTTTTCACTCCTCAAAGGCGCCCCCCATGTCAAGGACTAGTGAGAAACCTACTGTGAGAAAAAGGACGAGAGGGAATCCTAGCTATTCTTGTAGAAATTATACAAAATATGTATATCAATAGATTCAATATGATCAAGCAATTTAATAAAGCTAGATACTAAATCTTTCTACAAATCAATTGCGGAAAATAAACACGATCGCCAATCACAACAAGTAAAGAAAGAAGAAAATAAAACCAAAACACATATATGTTATCGGGGAAAGCTTGCTGCTCAAAACCCCTCTATATTCTATTTTATATTCACCATGGAATCATGAAACAAATACAATGCAATCTTCTCACAAGAGTCTCCTGCACTCTGCCAATCGTCTCACACTGATCCGACAAAATCGACTGACACTTAGCCAATTTATTGCCTCTAATCAGCTTGCCTTGCTTGCGTAATTAATGTGGAATGAAATCCCTATTATTTTGAAATTTAAACCCTTCAAAAATGTGCAAGAATAATGGGAAATCCAATGTATGTTTGGTTGCATGTGGGAAACCTTCTATGATACAAATGATAGTTAACATCCCTTTAACCTTTGTCTCAAATGGGTCTCCACTGGAATTGACATGCATGCAGCTATTAATAGTAAATCATCAATCACTTGACAAATAAATATTTGCGAATAAAATATAATTTGATTCACTTGATCTCTCACTAGTGCTACAATCATTTACAACTATTTATGTTGAATTTAACTCACCTATATTGAGTTAACTGATTTCTCATGCATTAAACTAATGCACTAACTGCAACTTGGACTCAATAACAAAAATAATCACTCTGCATCCCTCACCAACTACCCTCAACTCGAAATTCATGAGCTAACTGTGTTTATCAGACTCAGTTAAATTTTATAAGTGATTTTGAGATAAGATTACAATTTATTGCCCAATTTAATTAAGGGAAAATTAAATTATACATTGCACCAATTCATTAATTAAATTGGATTTCAGACTAATGTATCGCTAGGACCCATGATCCCAAGATCCCACACTAGTGTGTGTGTTGCATTTTATTTGACTTTCAACACTCCCTCTCAACAAGAAAGGGATTATCTGCCACCCCGATCCTGCATATATGGTATTCAAATTCTCTAGTAGCAAGTGCCTTTGTCAAAATATATGCATCTCGATCCTCCGTGGGAATGTACTGAAGTAACATAATGCGTCTCTGAACACAATCCCTAATATGGTGGTACCATATGTCAATATGCTTGGACCTATCATGGAATACCGGATTAACCGAGAGTTTAATGCAACTCTGGTTATCACAATGTATCACCGTTGGATCCATCTGAGAACCAATCAAATGAACCGGGATCTTTCTCATCCAAATGGCCTCACATGCAACCTGACTTGCTACCATGTAGTCTGCCTCGGTTGAACTGAGTGCCACAAATCATTGCTTCCTGCTATACCAAGAAACTGTTGTCGATCCTATGCTGAAGATCCCTCATGATGTGCTCTTTCTGTCTGATGGTATGCTTGCCTAATATGCATCCGTGAAGCCTTGAAACTTCACTCCCTCTACCTTTCTATACCATAATCCATAATCTGTAGTGCCCTTGGGATATCTCAAGACATGCTTCCCTGCCTTCCAAAATATCTTGGTCGGCTTAACCATATCTTAACTCAACTGGTTAACTGCGTAGTAAATGTCTGGTCTAGTTTTCACCAAGTACATCAGTGAACCCACTAGCTGCCTGTAGACAATAGTGTCCACCACTTCTCTTGAAGTAGCATCCTTTATCCTCCATTTTTCTGGAAGAGGTGTCTCCATGGGTTTACAACTCTCCATGTGAAACTTAACCATAATATCTTTGGCATACTTTCCTTAAGAAACAAATAGCTCACCATCTCGCTACCATATTTCCAAACCAAGGAAATAATGAAGGAGTCCCATGTCCTTCATTTTGAACTCCCTTGCAAGATATTCCTTTAAAGAAGTTATCAACTGCTCATCACCTGTCAAAATTATATCATTAACATAAAGTACGATAATCAATAGCTTACCATCAATCACAATCTGGTACAGGTTCACATTCGCTTCACATTTGGTGAAGCCCAACCTGGTGAAATAGCTGTTAATTTGAGTGTACCAAGCACGAGGTGCTTGCTTCAGCCCATACAATGCTCTCTTGAGTCGGCACACATGTGACTCATTTTCAAAGATCTCAAAAACTTCTGGTTGCTCTATGTACACTTCTTCCTCAATAAATCCATTGAGAAACACAATCTTCACAGCCATATGATGTATCTATCACTCCATCTGTGCTGAGAGAGGAAGGATAGATATAATTGATGATTATCTTGCAACCAGTGTGTAAGTCTCCTCATAGTCAATCCCCTCAACTTCTGAGAATCCCCCGGCTACAAATATAGCCTTGTACTTCTCCACACTCCCATCAAATTCCTGCTTCGCCTTATAGATCCATCTAGATCCAACACTGATTTTTTGATTGGGCTTGGGACAACTTCCCACGCACTATTCTTGACGATGGATTCATACTCCTCAACCATAGCGTCAACCCAAATTGGTTTCTGCACTGCTTCCTCAAAGGAGGATGGTTCTGTCACAATACACTTTCTCATAAGAGCCATGTATCCAGTAAACCTATCTGGAGACTGTATCTGTCTGTGTAGTGAATTAGGTGCTCCTACATGCTCTGCCACATCAAGTCTCAATCTATCAGCTTCTGTGGTTTTCCTTCTACCATTTCTGGTGGATGGATATGCATGAGTGTTTTATGCCATTCCATGGTCCTCCGCATGTGGCTGCTCCACATCTTGAGGTTCATTCTTTGGAACCAAGATTTCATCGTCTGCATGCAAATCCAGCTCCCTCTCAAGGGAAAATCGCATGGATTTCTCCTCATCAAATTTTATATCCCGTCTCACAACAGTCATCCTCATGTTTGGAAAATACACCCGATAGTTGTGGAGAGTATCAGTGTACCCCACAAATATCCCAATTTCAGTTGTTGGTTCGAGCTTCTTCCTAGAATATTTGGTCACATGCACATATACAGATGAGCCAAAAATTTTAAAATATGAAACATCAGGTTTCTTACTAGAAAAAGCCTCCTCTAGTGTACTCATTCGAAGTATCCGATGAGGACTACGGTTTTGCACAAATACCGTTGTGTTGCATGCCTCCACCCACAGATGCAACGATAGGCCCTGATCATGCAACATTAGTCATGCTGCACTCTCAATTGTTCTGTTATTTCTTTCTGTGACCCCATTCTGTTGTGGGTTATGAGGCACAATAAACTCTTCTGAATTCCTTCTTTTTTGCAGAAGTCCTTGAATTCATTGAAGATGTACTCACCACCATTGTTTCTCCTAAGAGCCTTCACATGCTTCTCTGTATCTTTCTCCACCGGTGCTTTGAACTCAATAAATTTTGAGAACGTCTGATCTTTATTCTACATGAAGTAGATCCAACACTTTCTAGGAAAATCATCAACAAAGATCACATAGTACTTGTGATTTGCTGTCGAAGCAGTAGAGAATGGTCCACACACGTCTGAGTGAACTTTCTCAGGGATTTTTTAAGCTCGGTTCTCCTTCTCGTGAAAAGTGGCCTTTGCATACTTCCCCATAGTACATCCCTTAAATGTGTCTAACTACGCAAGAGTACCCTTGGGAAGACCCGTAGAAATCTGCTGCATGACCTTCAAGGCTCCAGGGTGTAGATGACCCAATATCCTGTGCTATAACTCACCCTCATCCTGGCTCTCCACTTTGTCTGCCTTACCCATAAATGCTGTGCAACCATCTACATCAAGTCTATAGAGATTATTCACATGAATCCCAATCTTCTTGGCTTGTCGTGTGGCTTTGTGTCGAAGGAAATATTTTCCTTCACTAAAAACCACATCATAGCCTCTATCTTCCAACATTACGACTGAAACTAATTTTTTCTTGAAGACTGGTTCATGCATTACATATTTTCATAAGAAGGGTTTACCTAACTATCTCTGGAAGGTAACTGTACCAATCCCAGTAGCACTTTACCGCTTGTCATCACCCATTTCAATATGCATCTCGAGGTCCTTCTCCTCCAAGCTACTGAAAAGTTATTTGTCTCCCGTCATGTGGAAATATGCACCACTATCCAAGTACCATACCGATCCCATTGCACTTGACACCATGCATGCAATGAGCAAGAAGTCAAGCTAAAACTTCAAGGCCAAAGCCTCACTAGCTACAGATCCTAAAGCCTTCTTGTTCTTCTTCTTTTGTGGACAATTAGTGGCATAATGTGCATGCTCATGACAATGAAAACACTTCACTCTAGATATGTCATGCTTCTTGCCTTCTTTACCGGACTCATATTTGGAATAGGATTTCTTTCCTTTCCCCTTTTTCACCTTAGCAGCCAAAGTGAAATTTTCTTCATCATTATTCTTAGATGAAGATCCATCCCTGGTATTTTTCTTGACTCTTCTTACACCAAATCCTACCACAGTCGTTCCCAATCTAGAAACTTCTCCCTCCCATTGGTAGAGTCCTGATAACTATTCCAACTCTTGGGAAGGCCTAGAAGAGATAGGCTCACCAAGTCATCATCCGCAATAGTAATTTTTATGCTCCCAAGCTCATCCTAAAATTGGACAAACTTTGTTAAATATTTTGGAATAGTGTCTCTTTTCTCCATTTTGATTTTCCTGAGCTTTTCCTTCAGTGTCAATTTTCTATGATCACTACTGCTCTGAAATAGATATGTCAAATCTTTCCACATTGTATATGGTGTCGCTTTTCCATGGAGACTTGAGACAATGTGGTCTCGTACTCCCTCCAGTAAGATCCTCCTCACCTTTGCAACCTTATTTTTCCAAGAATGAAGATTTGTAGCATTTGCTTTAATGAGTTTGGGAATATCATTATCAATGAATTATTTCAACCCATTGTCCTCCATTACTACCTCCATCTTGTCTTTCCACGCCATAAAATTGGAACTGCCCTCGAGTGCATACTCCAATCTCAAGCCACTGAAATCCATCTCGATCCTGATCCACCTGTCGCACCAAGAATACTTTTGCAAATTTGAATTCTATTCAGTCACAAACTCAATTTATTCTCAACCATAGTGATTTCCCGTGCTCTGATACCATGTAGAAATCATACAAACATATGTATATCAATAGATTAAATCTGATCAAGCAATGTACTAAATCTAGATACTGAATCCTTCTACAAATAAATTATGGAAAATAAACATGATCGCCAATCACAACAAGTAAAGAAAGAAGAAAATCAAACCATAACATAGATATTTTCCCGGGGAAAGATTTCTGCTCAAAACCCCTCTATCTTATATTGCATATTCACCATGGAATCATGAAACAATTACAATGCATTCTTCTCACAAGAGTCTCCTGCACTTTGCCTATCGTCTCACACTGATCTAGACAAAATCGACTGACACTTAACCAATTTCTTACCTCTAATCAACCTACCTTGCTTGCAAAATTCATTTGGAATTCAATCCCTATTCTTTTGGAATTTCAACCTTCCAAAACTGTGCAAGCATCATGGGAAATCCAATGTATGTCTGGCTGCATGTGGGAAACCTAATAATGATACAACTGATAGTTAGCATCCCTTTAACCTTTGTCTCAAATGGGTCTCTACTAGAACTGACATGCTTGCAGCTATTAATAGTGAATCATCAATCACTTGACAGATCACTGCATGTGAATCAAATCTGATTTGATTCACTTGATCTATCACTAGTGCTACAATCAGTTACAACTAGTTAGACTGATTTTAAGTCACCTATATTGAGTTAATTGATTTCTCATGCATTAAACTAATGCACTAACTGCAACTTGGGCTCAATAAATAATACAATCACTTTGCATGCCTCACTAACTACCTTCAACTCGAAATTAATGAGCTAACTAAGTTTATCATACTCAATTAACTTTTACAAGTGATTTTGAGATAAAATTACAATTTATTGTCCAATTTAATTAAGGGAAAATTAAATTAGATAGTGCACCAATTTATTAATTAAATTGGCTTTCACACTACTGTATCGCTAGGTCCCATGATCCCACGATCCCACACTAGTGTGTGCGTTGCATTTTTTTTTTGACTTTTAACAGTTCTCGGGCGCACCCAATTGTAATTCTTTTTGAGACGCCATCAAGGAACAATATGTTGGGTATGTGTTATATTCTTTCCACGAATAGTCCAGGAGTTTGCAAGAGGTGGGTAGCCCCCTGCACGGGGTTTGGGGAAATGTCCCAGGAATTTTTTTTTGGACCCTATTTTAGGTGGGTGGATTCGCCTATGGTTTTGTGCATGGGTTTGCACATGGTTTTGGGGCATGATGGTTTTCGGCCCCTGGTATTTTTTAGATATGGTCAAGGGAACTGCGATTATCTTCTAATCCAGGTTTAATGGATTTGGGTTTATGAATGATTCATCATGTATATATATGTGTTGTAACACTAAAAGGAATATAATGAAAAATCAAGCTGGTAGTCTTGATTTGGATCCATGGTAAAAATCTCTATGTATATCTATTTTATGTTTTATGCTCTCGCTATTGTTTATTTTCTATTTTTAAGAATTCGTTTGTAGATAATTTGTGTATAGGGTTAAAACCTACATTTGGTATCAGAGTTGTTTCGGATTTAAGGGTATGCCTTTGCTGCTATGGGGTTTTTTGCTCAAGCCTGTGGTAGACCCTATTCAGTGGGATATCTGTGGGATCGATTCTTGTGGTGAAAGAAGATGGTGAGCAGTGGAAAGATAGAGATCAAGAAATTTAATGGTCAAAGTTTTGAGTTGTGGAAGCTCACGGTGGAGGATCTTCTGGTGGATAAATATCAGTGGATCGAGGTAGATCCGAGTACTAAACCAACGACAATGTCAAATGAAGACTGGGAGAAGTTGGATTGGAAGGAAAAGAGAACAATATGGTTGTGTATCTCAGATTCGGTATTACTGAATGTATCTAGGGAAGCTACAACAAATACTTTATGGTTTAAGTTAGGCACTTTGTACCAATTTAAGTCTCTGGTGAATAAATTGTTCATGCGGAAAAAACTGTATGACTTAAGGATGAAGGATGGAGACTCGGTGATAGAGAATATGAACGCCTTCAATACTCTGGTAAGTCAGTTGTCATCTATTGATATTAAAATCTCAGATGGAGATAAGTGCATCAGTGTGTTGTGTTCTCTACCAGATTCATGGGACAATCTGGTTATTGCAATAGGTAGTAATACAACTACCTTGAATTTTGATGAAATTGTCTCAGCCTTGCTATCGGAGGAAATGACACGGAGAAATACGGAGGGCCAGAATTGAGATGACTTATATGTACGAGGAAGGTCCTCAAACATAAACAAAAATAAATTTTCTTGTGGTAGATATAAATCTCCAGGAAAGCTTGTAAAGGTGTGCTGGAAACACACAAAGGAAGGGCACTTCAAAAAGGACTGCAGGTTTAAAGCTCATGAGAAAGGAATGGGATATAATGATGCTCCTTTTGCAGAGGAAAAAAACACTTGAGATGAAGGTGGGGATGTGTATTTGGCTTTGTCTTCAAATACACATGTAGATCATGAGGCATGGTTGACTGACTGAGGTGCATCCTTTCACTTCACTCCCCACAGGGAGTGGTTCTGCGAGTATCAGAAGTACGATGGTGGTGATGTATTCTTAGGGAATGATAGGAAGGTCGAAATCATAAGACGTGGAAAAATCAAGTTGAATATGCAAGGTGGAATTATTATAACACTTCCTTGTGTTCTGCATATTCCTGCATTGGCTAGAAATCTGATTTCTGTAAGAAATATGGATGATGCAGGTGTAAAAAAAGTGTTCAAGAAAGATACCTGCAAGATAGTTCAAGGAGCACTAGTATTAAATGCAGGGAGTTCAGATTGGAACTTTGTACAAGATTCAGGGTAGCACTGTTATTAATGGGTGCAACACTTATATGGTTCCTGAAAGTGGAGCGGAAATCCTAGTGGTATCTGGAGAAAGGACCTTGCTATGGCATCAAAGGCTTGGACATATTGGAGAGAAGGGCCTTTGGATATTGCATGGTAATGGTATGGTAGAACATTGTGTATATGGGAAGCAGAATCGGGTGAGTTTTCCTTTTGGTGCTAAGAGGGCAAACATGATATTAGAGCTTGTGCACGGTGATGTATTTGGACTTGTGTCGGTTCCATCAATAGGAAAGTCTATGTACTATGTTTATTTCATAGATGACTTCTCAAGGAATACATGGATATATTTCTAGAGGAATAAAGAGAAGAAGATAAAGGTGTTGAAGACAGATAATGGTGGAGAGTTCTGCAAGAAGGAATTTGAAGAGTTTTGTAAGAAGTATGGTATAGCATGACAGATGAATAATCCATACACACCTCAACAAAATGGAGTTGCAAAAAGAATGAACTGAACGCCGATGGAAAAGGCAAGAAGCATGCTCAGTGGTACCAGGTTAGGACAGGAATTCTGTGCAGAGGTAGTGGAGACTGCATGTTACCTGGTTAACAAATCACCTTCATCAACGTTGGAGGATAAGACTCCACATGAGGTATGGACTGGCAAGAAACCCTCTCTTTCACATCTGAGGGTATTTGGATGTGATGCATATTTACATGTTCCAAAGGAGAAAAGGACTAAGTTGGATAATATATCTGAAAGGTGCATCTTTATTAGGTATAAGGATGTTTTAAAAGGTTACAAGATTTGGAACCCAAAAATAAGGAAGGTTGTGTACAATCGAGATGTGGTGTTTAGAGAGGTGAAATATGTTGTTAAACACAAAGTCCTACCAAAGGAACTTGAGAAGATAGAGTTTGAGCTAAATGAGGATGAATGAGACTAACTATACAATAGAACAAGATTCAAAAGAGGAAGAGCCACAAACTCCAGCTCTGAGAAGATTAGTTCGGGAAAGAAGGCAACGAGAAAGGTATAGTCCATTTACTTTCTGTTCAAATTTTGCTTTAAATATCACTGATGATGATCCCAGAACTGTCAGGGAAGCAATGGATTTAGAGGATGGACAACTCTGGAAGGAGGCCATGGTTGATGAAATGGAATCATTGCACAAAAATGAGGCATGGGATCCAGTGGAGTTGTCAGTTGGAAGGAAGTCCATCAGGAGAAAATGGGTGTTTAAGAAGAATATGAATGTAGAAGGCAAGGTGGAGAAATAAAAAACTCAGCTGGTAGCAAAAGGTTATTCCCAGGTGTCAGGAATTGATTTTGGTGATATTTTTTCTATTTTTGCCAAGTTTACTTATATTAGATTAATTTTATCTATTGTTGTTGCATTTTATTTTGAGGTAGAACATATGGATGTGAAGACAACATTTCTTCACGGGGATTTGGAAGAGGAGATCTACATGAATCAACTTGAAGGCTTTGTAGTGAAGGGTAAGAAAGAACTAGTATGTAGGTTAAAAAAGTATCTGTATGGGTTAAAACAATCGCCAAGGATGTGGTATTAGAAAATTGATACCTATATATGGTGAATTAGCTTCACCAGTGGCAAAGAGGATCACTGTGTGTATTTTAAATTAATTGGTGACCATGTTATTTATTTGGTCTTGTATGTGGATGATATGTTGTTGGTTGAAAATTACAAAGAAATTATCCAAGAGTTGAAGACCCAATTGTTCTCCAAATTCTACATGAAGGATATTGGTGCTGCAAACTATATTTTGAGCATGGAAATTAAGAGAGATTGGGAAAAGAGGAAGCTCTGGTTAAACCAGAGGAATTATTTCGAGACAATATTGTAGAGGTTCAATATGCAGGAAAGTAAACAAGTGAAGGTTACTATTCATGTAGGTGTAAAGCTATCTGCTGAATAATGTCCCAAGACACGGGAAGAAGAGGAGG
The DNA here is from genome assembly GCA_034641835.2 of Pinus albicaulis. Classification (NCBI taxonomy): domain Eukaryota; kingdom Viridiplantae; phylum Streptophyta; class Pinopsida; order Pinales; family Pinaceae; genus Pinus; species Pinus albicaulis. The sequence continues at coordinate 101,441 of JAXQQM020088448.1, read as the reverse complement.
ATATGTCTCGTGTTCCATATGCAAGTGCAATGGGTAGCCTGATGTATGCAATGGTTTGTACTAGGCCATACATTGCACATTTATTGGGAGTATTGAGCAGGTTTATGTCAAAACTAGGGAAGGAGCATTGGACAACATTGAAGCGAGTTTTCAGATATTTGTGTGGCACAAGTGATTATGATTTGTGCTACCAAGGAAGACCAATATTGGAGAGAGTTTTGGACATCCATGGTTTTTTTTTATGCATATTGGGCTAGAGATCTGGACCAAAAAAGATCTAAAAGTGGGTATGTGTTTAGTCTATTTGGAGGTGCAGTCCGTTGAATGAGTAAAAGACAGTCTGTAGGGGCTATTTCAACTACAAAGGCAGAATACATGGTAGCCACTCATGCAAGCAAGGAAGCAGTTTGGCTGCAGATATTATGCTCAAGTATGGGATTGGCGCAACAAGCTATAAGAATAGACTATGATAGCCAAAGTGCAGTTTTCTTGGCTAAGAACCCTGCTTATCATTCAAAGACAAAGCAATTTGATGTCCAATATCACTTTGTGAGAGATATGGTTGAGGATAAAAAGGTGTTTTTGGTAAAGGTGGACAACAGATGCATTGACTAAGTTTGTGAGCACTTAGAAGTTCTCTTGGTGTAGAGAAACAATGGGTGTTGTAGGGTTGGACTAATGAATAATCTCTGCTGTGGTCCCCTACGGAAATAAAACAACAAGTGGGAGAATTTTGGGTATGTGTTATATTCTTTGGACCCTATTTTAGGTGGGCAGACCCGCCTATGGTTTTGTTCATGGGTTTGTACATGGTTTTGGGGCATGATGGTTTTTGGTCCCTGGTATTTTTCAGATCTGGTCAATGGAACTATGGTTATCTTCTAATCCATGGTTAATGTATTGTGGTTTATGAATGCTTAGGCATGTATATGTGTTGTAACACTAAAATAAATATAATGAAAAATCAAGCTGGTAGTCTCGATTTAGGATCTAGGGGAAAAATCTCTATGTATATGTGTTTTATGTTTTATGTTCTCGCTGTTGTTTATTTTCTATTTTTAAGAATTCATTTGTAGATAATTTTTGTACAAGGTTAAAACCTACACATTTGAGGAGCTATGATTATAAGTACATACAATGGACTATGATGCAGAAGCAAAGGGATCATGATGTTCATGAGCTGGCGAATGTGTTCCATACTCTGCGCACAAAGTTGGGTATCAAAGATTCAGAGAAATGTTTAGTGCTCAAGTACCACAGTTGTATACACAAATACATCAGGAGGAAATGGAGTTCCTCAACATCTCATCGCTTGGTGCAACATACCAGTATGCTGCCAAGATTGAGTAGAAATTCAAACAAAAGAAGTGAGACTTCGGATTTGTGAATCAAAAGAAATGGAAAGGCGCCCCAAATCGCAAAACAAAGGAAAAGGCCAAGGTGAGGAGGCCCAAGAAAAACTGTTGAAGTCACAAGAAAATAACAACACCATGATGCCAAATAAGGACATGAGAAAGTGGTGTGGGTTCCATAAGAGCTCCACTCATAATAAAAGTGAGTGTTGGGGCAAGAAGTCACTAGTAGCCGAGCTGAAGGCTTCCAAATCAGATGCATACTCCGACTCTGAGTTAGAACTTGACAATGGGAATGAAAAAGGGAAGTAGATTATCGATGCAGAGCCTAGTTACACCATTGCTAACACCAAGATCCAGAAGGAGGAACTCGAAGATCCAGAGGAGGGGGAGCACCTCTTCCATTCCCAGATGTGGGTGAATGGTTCCTCGCTGTAGTTCATTGTTGAAAACGAGAGTGAAAAGAACCTCATTTAAGAAGAGTTCATGAAGTAGCTGGGCATGCCGACCACAACACACCCACAACCATACACCATTGGGTGGTTTCACTAAGGATGAGATCTTCGCGTCAACCAACAGTGGTGCCTTCCCTACAACATCAAGCCTTTCATAGATGAGGTATTATGTGATTTTGTTCTTCTAAAACTTTGTGATGTATTATTAGGCCAAAAATACTTGTGGAAATGACATGTTGTGTATGAGTCTAGGCCTCACACTGTTATTATTACTTTGGGTAATAATTTTTACAAGATAGCAGAGGTAGAACCGCCTACTGTCATCTCTTTGGTCACTACAAAGCAATGTAGTAAGCTCATTTCCAAAACCAGGAAATTTGTTTTCCGTAAGATCCGCCCTCAGGGAAAGAAGAATACTGTGGCCACAACCTCCAGACAGGGCCACTCCTCACAACAACAACAAATGGAAAAGGCCATGAAGGAGTACGGGGACATATTCACCTCACCTGCACGGGCGCTTCTGCACTGCCAGGTCAAGCACTCCATCGATCTGACCCCATACGTGCTGCTACCCAATGGATCAATATATCGGCGCTATGTTATGGAGAATGAAGAAATCAAGAGGCAGATTCAGGAGTTGCTACAAAAAGGTCACATCCGGCCGAGTTCAATGCCCCTATGGGAGCCCGATCGTGTTGGTGCAAAAGGACGGGACTTGAAAACTTTGTATTGACTATAGGGTGTTGAACAAGATCACTGTCTAGAATAGGTATCCAATCCCACAGATTGATGACCTTATAGACCAACTCAAGGGGGAAAAATATTTCAGCAAGATTGACTTGAATTCCAGGTATCACCAGGTACAAATAACCCTCAGATGTGTGGAAGATTGCCTTCAAATCCAAGGATGGCCTTTTTAAATGGCTGGTCATGCCTTTCGCGTTGATGAATTCTCCCACAACCTTAATGAGGATGATGGATGACATCTTGTGACCATTAACCAACTCATTCATGTTGGTGTATTTGGATGACATCCTGATCTTCATCCAGAGTTTGGAAGATCACCTCCACCACATTTGACAGGTCCTCCAAACACTGAGACAACACAAGTTGTGTGCACATTTGGAGAAATTAATTTTTGGCATGACTCAAGTTTAATAATGGGATACATTATTGATGAGCGGGGGGTGCATGTGGACCTAGCCAAGATCCAGGTAATTCGGGATTGGACAGCCCCAACCACTCTAATAGAGCTCTGTAGCTTTCTGGGTCTTGCCAATTTATATTACAGGTTTATGTTGGGGTTCTCTCATATCACTTGGCCTTTGAGTCAAGTCACCAAGGGAGGAGTGAAAGAAAAATTCTTTTGGTTTGAATCTCAACGTAATGCATTCATAGATTTGAAGCATCGCCTCTGCTCTGCACCAGCGCTCATATTACCAGAATATAGCAACCATTTGAGATCAGGACAGATGTCCATGACTATGCTATTGGGGCAGTACTTACTCAGCAGATCGAGAATTCAAAAGTGATAGAGAGTTCAAAAACACATACCAGACGCTCCTAGAGGGTAGGAAAATTCCATATTTTCACCTCCAGGATGCACTATTATGCCACCTGGGAAACCTCTATTTTCCTTCAAGCGAGCATGCCAATATTATTTTGGAAGCACACTACAGTTGGGTCGCTAGAAATTTTGGGGCCAAGAAAATAGTGGCAGTACTGCAGAAGTATTTCTATGGCCGAACCTTCGACATGCTGTTGGGAAGTACATCAGATCCTGCACTACCTGAGTCGTTTCCAAACCAACCTCAAGAGGCAAGGCGTATATACTCCTCTGCTTACCCCTAGTCAACCTTGGGAATCCATCTCCATGGATTACATGTCAGTCCTTCCTTCTACCAAGCATGTCAACGACTACATTTTTGTGGTCATCGACATATTCTCTAAGATGGCCATTATGGCACCCTGCGACAAGAATATCACAACAGAAGCCACCACTATACTCTTCTTTGAACGAGTGTGGGTACACTTTGGGATCCCATAGTCCATTATCTCAGATCATGACAACATTTTCCTCAGTACATTTTGGTAAAGTATCTGGTTGATTTTGGATACCAAGCTCACTAAGTCCACAAATTTGCACCACCAAACTGATGGCCAAACAAAGGTCGTCAACAAGATGATCGTAAACATTCTACGCATGTACACATCGAAGCATCCACACACATGGGATGAAAGAATCCCCTATGTACAGCACATCTATAACTGAGCTCTCCACATCCCCTTTTAGGTGGGCTTGGGATTCCAGCCACAAAGTCCCATTGATGTGGCCATACCATTTGTAGCTACTCAGAAAGATTCGTCTCATGTTTAGTCCGAAGCCGACAAGGTGAATAAATTCATTGAGCGCATTCATCACATCCTTCAACAATTCCATGAAATATTGGATAAATCCAATGCCAAGTACAAGCAATGACATGATTAACATTGGGTACCACACAAGTTCCAGGTGGGCAAAAAATTTTGGTTACATTTTTAAGAGGAACGCCTCGCTTGGCCCCACCGCAAGCTTCACCCGCTCTAATATGGGCCATATACCATCACCAAGGTTGCAAGGGACAATTCCTTTGAGATCAATATTCCACCAGTCTTGTTCAATGTGGATTGCCTTCGGCCCTACTTTCCACCATTATTGGACACATTTGGAATTGCATAACAAATCACACCAATAGAGTTAAACCCAGACTGCATGGAAAAAACCACAACTGATCAGATCATGGACACACATATCAAGAACTCGCATCAGTAGAGGATCTAGCTATTTCGAGTTGTTAAAGCAAGCCAACTCCTTCACTAGGTCAAGTGGTTTACCAGGGACCAGGTTCAACAAAAATTTCCTCACCTCGTTGAGGCTCTGCATGCAATGGGGACCATTGATTCCTAATGGGGGAGGAATGATACAAGTGGATATTGGTGTCCACCCACCTATTCCACTTATACCTCGAGTTGGTTTCATCAGTTTCCTTGTTTATAACAACATTTACTATTTTTAGTAGTTTTTTGGGTCCTAAACTTTCAGAGTAGTTTTGACCCCCTAAATGGCATTTTTTTTAGGTCCGCAATAGTCCCATAGCCATAGGAAAGGGCTTGCATCTAATACTATATTAATGAGAGAGATATTTCTAATGATATATCATATCCAAAAATCATAGATAATATGACCAAGTTATGAACCTGCGAAGTTGGCTGCCCAACTAACCCCAACAGGGCCCACAAACTCTTGGCGTTCCATCTCTTAGGTTTAGGGTTTGACCATGTTGTTCAATAATAAAATGATCCAGGTGGATATTGGTGGTCACATGTTCACTTGAGGCTTTTTCCTACATTGTATTTCGAGTTTTCGGTTTCGGCACGGTTACTATTTTTAGCGAGTTTCGGATCCTAAGCTTCCGGAGCCGTTTGAGGCCCTAAACGACGTTTTTGGGGAAAGTGAAGAGCAACATGGGTCCATGGACCCATGTTGCTCATTCCAAATTTTTAGTCCTCTCTATTGACCTTTCTTAACTAGGCATGTGTACTGCACAAACTGAGATTGATACACTGCTGAAGTTGAGGGAGGAGAACACCAATTTACCCAAACGGGGCCCATAGTTTTGGCGCTTCATCTCCTAGGGTTAGGGTTTTGGCTGTTTAGGATTTCCCATTGTTTCTAAATGATAAATAGGCCCTCGAGCCTCATTGTAACTCAGTTCAGAGGCCTGTAGCCGCCACATCTTTTCTCAGAGATAGCTACCAGCGCCCTAGCTAGTTTTATTTCCATTCTGTCTGTAAGCAAATTTCAGTTCTTTGATATTAATGAAATGAAGTGTTATTTCCACTGCATCTCTGTATTTATGGTTATATTTTTATTCTATTGCGTTCCTGCATAAATACAGATTAGTGGTATCAGAGCGGTCTGATTTTTTCTCGATCCTTCTTTGCATGTTCCCAACGAGGTCGGGGTATAAGGAGCTAGGGCTCGATCTGGTGGAACCTTTGCAAGATCAGCCTTGCAAACCTTGACGGACGCCCATGGGGGACGAAAAGAAAGATGAGGGAGTAGGAGATCCTATCAAAATATTGCTTGAGGAGGCCCTCGAAAAACAAAGGAACGCGATGATGGATAACTTTGCTCAGATCCTTCAACGGCTACCCACCGGTGGCGCATCTGCATCCAGCAGCCACTCTGGAGGTGCGACTCCTTTTAAGATACAAGTAAATTTTGACATTCCCATATTTGAATGTCAAATAGACGCAAATGCCGTAGATAGATGGTTGAATCTGTTAGAAGGATATTTCTCGGTTCATGACTTTTCAGACCGGGAGAAGATTATTTTTGCACTCCTCAAAGCTACCCCCCATGTTAAGGACTGGTGGGAAACCTACTGTGAGAACAAGGACCAGACAGAACCCTCTCTGTTCTCGGCCGTACCAACCTGGAATTATTTCCGAGACACCGTCAAGGAACAGTACTATCCCGTGGGGAGCTATGAGGACAAGTACATACAATGGACCACGCTGCGACAACAAAGGGATCAAGATGTGCATGAGCTGACGAATCTGTTCCATACCCTGCGCACAAAGTTGGGTATCAAAGATTCAGAGAAACATTTGGTGCTAAAGTATCGCAGTTGTCTGCACAGATACATTCAGGATGAAATGGAGTTCCTCGACATCTCCTCGCTTGGTACGGCATACCGGTATGCTGCCAAGATTGAGCAGAAATTCAAGCAGAAGAAGCGAGACTTTGGATCTGCGAATCAAAAGCAAGGGAAAGGTGCTTCCAAACCGCAGAACAAAGGACAGAGCCAAGGCATGGTGGCTAAAGACAACTCATCAAAGCCACAAGAAAAGAACAGCACCGCAAAGCCAACGAAGGACATGGGAAAATGGTGTGAGTTCCATAAGAGCTCCACTCACAACACAAGTGAGTGTCAGGCCAAGCAGTCGCTAGTGGCCGAGATGAGGGCTTCTGAGTCAGATGGATGCTCTGACTCCGAATCAGAACCTGAAAAGGTGAATGAAAAAGGGAAACATATTATTGATGCAGAGCCCAACGCCACTGTTGCCACTACAAAGATCCAAAAGGAGGAACCGGAAGATCTAGAGGAGGAGGAATGTCTCTTCCACTCCCAGATGTGGGTAAAGGGCTCCCCGGTGTAGTTCATTGTCGACAATGGGAGCCAAAAGAACCTCATTTCAGTAGACGCCGTGAAGCGGTTGGGCTTGCTGACCACAGCTCACCCACATCCATACACCATCGGGTGGCTTCACCAAGGATGAGATCTCCGCGTCAGCCGGCAGTGTCGCCTTCCCTATAGCATCAAGCCCTTCACGGATGAGGTATTATGTGACGTTGCTCCTATTGATGTTTCTGATGTATTATTAGGACAACCATACTTGTGGAAGCGTCATGATGTGTATGAGTCTCGACCTCGTGCTATTATTGTTGCTTTGGGAAATAAGTTGTATAAGATACCAGAGGTACCACCTCCTGCCACTATCTCTTTGGGTATTGCAAAACAATGCAGTAAGCTCATTTCCCAAACCAGGAAATTCGTTGTCCTGATGATCCACCCCTAGGGCAAGAAGAAGACTATGGCCACGACCTCCAGACAGGGCTCCTTTTCACAACAACAACAAATGGATAAGGTTGTGGAGGAGTACGGGGACATATTCACCTCACCCACGGGGGTTCCTCTACACTGTCAGGTCAAGCACCCGATTGATCTGACCCCAGGTGCGCCGCTACCTAATGGACTAATCTATCGGCATCTGTTCTGGAGAATGATGAAATCAAGAGGCAGATTCAGGAGCTGTTGCAGAAAGGTCACATCAGACCAAGTTCATCGCCCTTTGGGAGCCCGATCGTGTTGGTACAGAAGAAGCATGGGACGTGGAGACTCTAGATTGAATATCGAGCGCTGAACAAGATCATTGTCTGGAATAGGTACCCAATCCCACGGATTGATGACCTTCTGGACCAACTCAAAGGTGAAAAATATTTCAGCAAGATCGACCTGAAGTCTGGGTATCACCAGGTACCAATTGAACCCTCCGATGTGTGGAAGACTTCCTTCAAAGCCAAGGAAGGCCTTTTCGAATGGCTGGTCATGCCTTTCGGGTTGACGAATGCTCTCGCCACCTTCATGAGGATGATGGATGACATCTTGCGGCCATTCACCAACTCATTTGTAGTGGTGTACTTGGATGATATTCTGATCTTCAACCAGACTTGGGAAGAGCACCTTCACCACATTCGACAAGTCCTCCAAACACTGCGGCAACACAAGTTGTGTGCCAATTTGGAGAAGTGCACTTTTGGCATGACCCAGGTTCAATATCTGGGATACATTATTGATGAAAGGTGGGTGCATGTGGATCCAGCCAAGATCCAAGTCATTCGGGATTGGCCAGCCCCAACCACTATAACAGAGCTTCGCAGCTTTCTGGGTCTTGCTAATTTCTATCGGAGGTTCGTGTTGGGATTCTCTCATATCACTTGGCCCCTGAGTCAAGTCACCAAGGGAGGAGCGAGAGCAAAATTTTTTTGGTCGGAACCTCAACAGAAGGCGTTCACAGAACTGAAAAACCGCCTCTGTTCTGCCCCAGTGCTCACTTTACCAGACTTGCAACAGCCATTTGAGATCGAGACAGATGCCTCCGACTATGCTATTGGGGCAGTTCTTACTCAACAGGGACATCCAGTGGCATATCACAGTGAGACATTGTCTGAGACAGTTCGCAAGTATCCCACCTATGACAAAGAAATGTATTCCATTGTGCAAGCCTGTCGACAATGGAAGCATTACATTTTGGGGAAGGAAACAATCATCCACACCAACCACCGGCCCCTGCAATTCATACAGACACAAGGGAAGTTGCAGAATGATCGCCATCAGAAGTGGTCCACATATCTGCAACAGTTTCATTTGAACATCAAGTACAAGAAGGGTAGCACCAATAATGTTGTAGACTACCTCAGCCGACCACCGATCGTGGCGCTCACCACCGTGCTCAAATCTTGTGGGCACGAGACTTCTGATTGGCCGCTTCTCTATGAGAGTGACCCAGAATTCGGCCACACTTACAAGGCACTCTTGGGGGGTACGCAAGTTCCAAATTTTCACCTCCAAGATGCACTTTTATGTCACATGGGACACCTTTTTGTTCCTTCAAGCGAGCGTGCCAAGATGATATGGGAAGCACACTACAGTCGAGTCGCTGGGAATTTCGGGGTCGAGAAAATAGTAGCAATCCCGTAGAAGTATTTCTATTGGCCGAACCTTCGAAAGGATGTCGAGAAGCACATCAGATCTTGCACTGCTTGTGCCATTGCCAAACCAAACATCAAGAAGCAAGGACTATATACTCCTCTACCTACCCCTAGTCGACCTTGGGAATCCATCTCCATGGATTACATGTTGGGCCTGCCTTCTACTAAGCAGGGAAATGGCTGTGTTTTTGTGTTCATCGACAGATTCTCAAAGATGGCCATTATGGCGGCCTGCAAGAAGAATATCACAGCAGAAGCCACTGCTAAACTCTTCTTTGAACGAGTGTGGGTGCACTTTAGGATCCCACAGTCTATCATATCAGATCGGGATAGCAGGTTCCTCAGCACATTTTGGTCCAGCCTCTGGTCGATGTTGGATACCAAGCTCACCAAGTCCACAAATTTCCATCCCCAAACAGATGGCCAGACAGAGGTCGTCAACAGAATGATTGTACACATTCTGTACATGTACAATTAAAATCATCCACGCACATGGGATGAGAGCCTCCCCTATGTACAACATAGTTATAATCGGGCTCTCCATAGTTCAATCGGCCATAGCCCCTTTCAGGTGGGCTTGGGATTCCAGCCACTATGTCCCATTGACGTAGCCATGCCATTTGCAGCTGCTCAGGCCAATTCAGCTCATGTCCAGTCTGAAGTTGACAAAGCAAGTAGCTTCATTGAGTGCATTCAACACCTCTGCCAATAGGTTCATGATATATTGGACAAAGCCAATGCCAAGTACAAGCAATGCCATGATCAACACCGGGTGCCACACAACTTCCAGGTGGGTGACAAAGTATGGCTACATTTGCAGAAGGAGCGCCTCACTGGAACCCACCGCAAGCTTCGCCCACTCCGATACGGGTCGTACACCATCACCAAGGCTGTAGGGAACAATGCATTCGAGCTCAGTATTCCACCATTCCTTGGTCTGCACCCAGTCTTCAATGTGGATCGCCTTCGTCCTTACTTCCCACCTCTACCGGACACCTCGGACATTGCAGAACAACTCACACCAACTGAGTTAAATCCAGACTGCATGGAACAGGCCACCACAGATTGCATCATGGACATGCAAATCAAGAACACTCGCCAGCAGAAGATCCAACTATATCGGGTTGTCAAAGCCGGCCAACTCCTGCACCAAGGAAAGTGGTTCACCAAGGACCAAGTTCAGCAGAAATTTCCTCATCTCATGGAGGAACTTAACGCAATGGGGACCATTGCTTCCTAAGGGGGGAGGAATGATCCAGGTGGATATTGGTGGTCACCCACCTATTCCACTTGGGGCCCCACCATTGTCTATTTCAGTTTTTCAGTTTCGGCACAGTTTACTATTTTTAGCAGTTTTTCAGGTCCTAAACTTCCGAAGCCGTTTTGAGGCCCTAAACGACGTTTTTTGGGAAAACAGAGAGCAACATGGGTCCATGGACCGATGTTGCTCCTTCCAAATTTGTAGTCCTCGGATAGATCTTTCTAACGAGGTATGGTACGCGTGAAACGGAGATCGTATGCCAAAGTTACGCCCCTGGGAAGTTGAAACACCAATTTACCCAAATGGAGCCCATAGTTTTGGCGCTTCATCTCCTAGGGTTAGGGTTTTGGCTGTTTAGGATTTCCCATTGTTTCTAAATGATAAATAGGCCCTCGAGCCTCATTGTAACACAGTTCAGAGGCCTGTAGCCGCCACATCTCTTCTCAGAGATAGCTACCAGCGCTCTAGCTAGTTTTATTTCCATTATGTCTGTAAGCAAATTTCAGTTCTTTGATATTAATGAAATGAAGTGTTATTTCCGCTGCATCTCTGTATTTATGGTTATATGTTTATTCTCTTGCGTTCCTGCATAAATCCGGATCATAAAAACTCCCTCTAGCCTCATTGTAACACAATTCATAGGCATGTAGCCACCACATCTCTTCTCATAGATAAGCTACCATCGCTCAAGCTAGTTTATTTCCATTATTACTATAAGATTATTTAAATTATTTGATATGAATTAAATTAAGTTTTGTTTCTGCTGCATCTTTTCATTTATGTTTATTTTTGTATTTTATTGCGTTCCTGCATAAGTACATATTAGAGGATCAATTCCTCGCCTTGCCCATTATTGATTTGTATTGGATTTATCTGCAACACCCATTCTATTCTTTGAGACTCAATGCATAATAACACCCACACATGACTGGTCCCTACACAGTTAAATATTGATCATCTAGATATTTTGTTGTTTCTTCCCTTGTCATTTTGCAATCAACAAAGGAAATTATTCTATTGCATGGTAAATTTCTCTACAATAGGTGCAAGTTGAGCAAGGAATGGGGCATAACTTGCAATATGTATTGGTTGTCCATAATTATAGCAGATAATTGTCCCTCTACCCCTTCCAAATGATCCTCTTCCTTTGCCTAGTCCTCTAGGTCCTCTACCCATCATTCCTTGACCTCTTGCTTGGTGATTATAGGGTCCAGATTGATTGTAAGTCCACACAATTCCTCCCATAAACTCTCAACCATATACAAACAAGGTTAGTCCCCACTAAGTGATTCAACCTTCTCCTTCTTGCAATGAGTAAGAATCCATAGTACATTCCCTTGTAAGCTCCAGTTCACGACAATTGAGAATACCATGTCTTACTGACTTGTAGAAGTCATAAAACAACATCCTTGCTTAACTCTCATATTTATGTAGCATGGTGCAATTTGTGGGTGAATTTCCCCAAGCTTTGTAAACCTCACACAAAAAATCCCTTCCTTGCACAAATGGTTGGATATGCTAGTTTCTATGTAGTTTTTCAGCATAGGACACTCATTCTTATGGTATCCTTCCTTCCTACATATCATGCACCATAATTCCTCGCACTTTTATTTTCCTTTAGTCAAGTCCTGTAGCTAGATTGTCAGCACGAATAGATGGGATTAACCTTAGCCATGCCACTACTATCTTCACTCGCTACTGGGGATGCCTCTAATTTTAGTGCAATCTCAAAGGATTCTGATTGTGATGTAATTTTCTACTAGGTCAATAGTACTCGAATAAGGGGAGTAGTCTAGAAATGAACCATTCCTTGCACTACGAATATAGAATCTCAAAAGCTAATCTGCCCAAAAATACCTTAAACCTTTGATCATAGTCCCAAACATAATCATTTTGACCCTGATTAATTTCCTTCAACTGTGTAATACATTGTGACTCAGTTTGGGATTCTGAACTCTTTAAGTAGTTCCTACTTTATATCTACAAAAGTTCTTATTTGTTCAATTGTGGTGGTACTCTTATACTTCATGTACCATGTTAGTGTGTCATCCTCTACAATATTAGTAGGTTCATCTTGTAACTTTTACACAGTTCATACCACCCCACATATAAACAAACGTTGGTTGAAATCCTTAGTCCCAAAACCATGAAACATAATCATCCTTAAAGTGGAATTTTCTATTTTATTTTCTGCACTAGTCCCTAATAGAGGATTTCTAGGTATTCTCATTGTTGGTTATGGAACACTCTCTACAACGTTCTTTAATAGAGAGTTATTTGGCATGCTTGACTTTAACTTACTAGTTTCACTATTGTTGCTTATGACTACTCCCACTTTCTTTACTGAAAAAAGTATGCAAAATATTGTTAGTTGAAATTACCTCTGGACCAACTGATGCATGCAGGGTAGTGGGTTTAGCATAGGGCATGGTCGGAATAGGGTGAAAAAAGTACATAAGTTATAATATTTCTAGGTTGTACTATGAGGGCCCTCCATCCTCTCCTTCTTCACATGATATGCCAAGTTGCACTATTTCAAGACTTATTTGACCCACTGCTCTTTCTTCTCCTATGACATCTCCTCGCCTCCTTTACTAGGCTTATGTCAGCTACAGGTATCGATCCAAATATTTATCCTACCTTATCACCATGTCGAAGCCTCCTTATGTTATGCAACCATATCACAAAATAGTGGGCACAACAATAACAATAGTGTTCTATGGGGCACAACAATAATAATATAGGGGCTACATGGGCACACCAATAACAATGGGGGGCTACACTAACAATAAAAATAAGGGAGATACACTAAAAATAAAAATAAGGAAGCTACACTAGTATTGTAGGGACCTAGCTACACTAGTATAAAAAGTGTTATTCTAAATGCTTAAGTAGTTCTAGATTATTTTGTATAAAATTCTTGTCCTCCCATGTGGAATATTCAACGGGTAATTTCTTCCACTTGATGAGATACTCTAAAATTTATCGATTCTATAGCTGTCGGGTTCTTATTTCCGTGACTTATTAATGCTCCAATATAATTTTTCCTTCTTTGTAAAGTTCTATAAATACTATTTGAACTAGGATCTTGTCATCGATAATATTCTTTAAACATGAAACATGGAAAACTAGGTGTATTCGGGAAGATGCAGGCGGCTCCAATTTGTATTCCATAGTACCAATATTTTGCAACACCTTGTAAGGAGCATAATTTATTATCCTTATTAGCTTGCTTGAGGGAAATTTGTTTGTATGGATGTAGCCATAAAAATGCCCAGTCACCTACATCAAACATTCTTTCACTGTGATGATGATCTTCCTATTATTCCATTTGATCACGTTCCAGAGTGAGGTTATCCTATAAGTGTTGGAGAACTTCTTGTTGATGCTCAATGTGATCTTCCATTGCTTTAACCTTATATTTTTCTCTTAAATATGATGTGATGGAAAATGGATAATGTCAATAAAGTGCCATAAATGGGGTAATTTTTGCTGCAGTATGGAAGGAAGTTTTATACTTGACCCATTATGTTTATTTATAAAATACAAAGCAATGAAGATATCCTTCCAAAAAGTTATTCACTATCTCATTTTTTTCATTAGATTGAGGATGATAATATGAGCTATGATCTAATTGAGTACCAATACAAGAAAATAGTTCCATCCAAAAATTTCCAGTGAAAATGGGAGCTCTGTCACTTAAAATAATATTTGGGTTTCCATGTAGATTTTGAATTGTTTCCATAAATGCAGTTTCAAATGTACTAACTTTAAAAGGATGAGATAATGCAAAAAAATGTTCATACTTTGTAAGTCTATCAACTACCACCATGATGACACTCTTTCCTTCAGACTTGGGTAAACTTGTGATAAAATCCATTGAGACCTCCTCCCAACGCTGACTTGGAATGGATAAAGGTTGTAACCGACCAAGAGTCTTAATTGTCTCAACTTTATTTTGTTGGAAAACCAAGAATTCTACCACAAAATTTTGAATATCAGATATAAGGCCATCCCCAAAAAATTCCTTCTTGACCCTGTGGTAAGTTTTTAAAAATATTGAGTGCCCTCCTAAGGGGGAGGTGTGAAATTCCAAAAGATTATTTTGTTTGAGTTGGAAATTGTTACATATATATAAGTGATCTTTGTACCACAATGAATCAATTTTCTAGATAAATGTATAAGATGTATCAATATCTTGCTGCAACTTTTGACTGAGTGTCCAAACCTCTTTGTGATTTTTCCATTCATCCCTTGCATCATTTATCCAATCAGGTTGGATAATATAAATGGCATAGAGAAATGCTTCTATATCCTTTCTTGAGAGTGCATCTACGACAACATTTTACTTCTCCTTTTTGTAGACAATTTCAAAGTCATAACTCAACATATTTGTGACCCATTTTTGTTGCTTTTCTGAAGATAATATTTGTTCCAAAAAATATTGTTGTAGAGGTAAATCCCCTCTATGGACAGAGGCGATCCCTACTAGCCCAGATCGGGTCTAGCAACAATCGTATCACGCTAAGGCGCAAGTTCCTAATTGAAATAGACCAAATTGCGAAGAAGGCCTAACTTGAGTCCAACGCTGTTGTTCGTAGAGAAGATAACACTCCCGTTTCCTTGCTCTAGCAGATCACAATCCTCATGCTTGTCGTGATCGAACACCTGCACACATAAGAAACACGACAAACACAAGCGTAAAACCCAATATATGCAATTATGTATCAGTCAGAGAAGATACAACTCATAATCACGATGAACAATATGAGTGGAAACATAACCAAAGTCGCTTATCATTAATTAATACAAAGAAAGATACAACCTGGCTCTGACGCTGAATCCTCCTTCGGCAGGTCGACAGCAGAATACGTCTTGGTAAAGCTTGTCAGGAATGAGACAAGCCTCTCTCTCTTCGGTTGTCTTGAAAATAATCTCCTTGCTACTGATTTGGCTCTATGAGGACTATCAAGGCTCTTGCAACATTCTTTAGGCTATGAAGGCTCTTGGAGACTAGCTTGCAAAGGAAAATGGCAAGCTTATATAGATGGTGGAAGGGGAGTTGGGATCCCTACCATCATGGGATTGGCCCTATCTTCAAGGAAGCTTCCATGAGAGGTGGAAAACCACTTCCTCTACATGGAGATCCGGACCCAAACCTCCCAACTCAAATTAGAGACCAGTTTAGGAATTGGTTGGAGTTAATCTTCCACCATTTAATTTTAAAAAACACTCCTTATTAAGCCTAGCGCGGGTGCAACATTGGGACAGAGCACCAATTGGCGTGCCCTCTTTGGAGGATTTCCCCCATTGGCGCGAGGGCTGAACTGTTTAGTCGCGCCAAGGTAAAAAGGCTATTTTTAGGTTTTTCACAAGGAATTGTCTTCAGGGGAATGAATGTCCTTATCCAGGGGGATGCCATGAAAGTGGTTTCAGGTCATGTCACTGCTCAAAGGTCACGGAATAAGCCCTCCAATGTGCGGGACGGGGAATTGCAGGGACGGTGACAAATTGCTATGTAACAGATGCCCCCTAAAGCATGAGGCCCGAAAAAGAGAGAGGGGTGAAATGCTTTATGAGAACGTGTCCAACTGAAAACACTGCCGTCGGAAAACCTGCGTAGAGAAGTACAACTGATATCTCAAATACATGATATATGTGGTGTTGGAACACCTAATCCTCTATGGGTAGGTGTGGAATATGAAAAGTCACAATGGAGTCCAAGTGACCTTGGAATATGAAACCAAGAGTCACACCATTGTACTATAAATGTACATCTTTGTATAATGGAAAATAAGAAAGCCTCACGCTTATCCTTCATTGTGTTGAGTCTCTTTGTGTGTGTTATCTTCCTCATACACCATGTGTGTGCTTCAACATGGTGTTTAACATGGTATCAGAGCGGGCGATTGCTGGCCCTGCTCCAAATTGAGTGAGCCATTTGTGTTTATGGCCTTGCATATCTGCAAAATTCTTGACGTTTTTGCAGCAATTTAGAGAGTTTTTGCAGCAGTGTTTTTGCCGCCATTCAAAGGTGTTTTGAAGAGACTTTCTGCAGCATTCAGAAATTTGCCCCATTCAGCATTGGTTTTGAAGAGAAGCAGTTGTGCCCATCTGAAGGTTTTCATTCTCATTTTTCCTGCAATTTCTATTAATTTCTGCATTGAAGAATTGCTGGAAAACACTGTTTAAATTGGGTTTCTAAACAAGTTTCTGAGTTTTCACTAGAAATATTTCTGAGTTTTCATTGGAAGATTTCTGAGTTTCTGCAATTCTACATTTTCCTGTTGCTGGGCTATTGAAAAAAAATTCTGGGTTTTACTGCTAAAATTTTCTGAAGAATTTTCCTGCTGCTGGATTACTGAAAGATTTCTGAGTTTGCATTTATTCAATATATGCTGCTGGAAGGAAGAATAGTCTGCTCTCTCTATTATCTGCTATCTGCTGTTTTTAATAAAAATTTTAAAAAATAATAATAATAAAAAAAAAAATCCCTGCAACCCTTATCGCTCCAGCCATACTCTGCTTTCCCCATTCTCCACGCCTGCAACTATACACCATAAACCTACGCCTCACCGCTCTATCACTCAACCTCACATATACACTCCCCGCGCACTTGACATACCTGCGCATTCTCCACACACCTACAGTCTCTCCTTATCAACCTACGCTCCTCATATCTGTCCGCCCTAACACTCATCGACCTCCCATTCCCACATACAACCTTCTCCCTTACGCATCCTACCCTATCTAACGCTCTCACTGCGCCCTCGTAAATCCCTCTCCCACAGCCATTACAAACTCCATTACAATAATTCCAATATCTCGACCTCTGCACTATCGAGCTCACACCTCCCCTCTGCATCGTTTCTCAAATGCTCCACGCCACTCCCTCAACCTAACTCTTATACTCCGCGGAACCTCCCCTCTCTGCAAATACCAATCGACCCTCCCACGCGGGTTCCTACCTGCTACACTCCTTTTCAGTTAACGCACTCCTTTTCAACTAACGCACTGCTCACTGCCCATTTACCCACTCAGCCGCCCTGCTCTTCTCATTATACCATAACAGCCGTTCTCTTACCACGGCCTCACGGCCCTCTCGCCTGCCCTGTCAGCGTTCTACCCGCCCTCAATTCTTTTTAACGCCCCCCTTTCTCATATAATAACTCCTCCCTTATTAAATTAATTTCCCTCCTTTCACAACTTTTCAAATTCGATTTTTAAATTTTTATAATTCCCTTTTTTTAATACCCATAATCTCCTTTTAATCCCTTTTCATTCCTATTCTAATATAATCACACAATTCAACATATAATAACCAACCTCCTTTTTATTTAATTCCTCTTTCCATTTTTAATAATTCCCATTCCCTTTTTAATTATTTCCCTTTCCCTTTTTAATTAATTCCCATTAACTCATTTTTTAATTAATTAAAAAAAAAAAAAAAAAACAGCGGAGAGAGAGGAGATAGAGGAGAAAGAGAGATATGAACAGCAAAATTGAAGAAAATGACATATAAGTGAATGGACAGTATTGCAAATTTGACATATATAAGAGGGTGATTTTTTTGAAGATTTTACATGAGAAGACAAGTTTGCCATCATTGCAAACCAATTATTTGAAGAAATTTCAGCTGCCCCAAGGACCTTTTGCACAGTTGTTTTTGCTGCACATATTTTGCAGAGATATTCTATTATATTGACATTGTATTGTGAGTGGAATTTGCCTCTTCATTCATAGTTGGAATTAGTGTATTTGTGTTGAAAGATTGTTGATTGCCCTCCATCATTTGAGGAGCACACTTTGTACTTTGAGAATTTCTTGAGTCATTTGTATTTGTTGTTGAATCACATTGTAAACGGGTGCATTCTCGGTTGAAGCCGACACCTTTTCATTTTTTGAGCCTAAGTTGTTGAAATGGCCAAAATCAATGAGGCATTAATGTTGTTGAATGACCTCATTCATTCAAATGTTGATGATGTGATAAAAATGAGCAAGGATGCTCTTTGTAAAATTCACAGTTGTTTGCTAGATGCACATGAAAAGATTGAGTTTTTGCAGTTGGAATCTCAGCTTCAACAAGAAGAAATTCAGCAAAAGAGTCACCATTCTGAACCTGTTTCTGTTCAGAACATTGTGAAAGACTCCCATCAGCAGCAAGTCAGCAAAGTTCCAGTTGATTCACATTTAGTGCCTTGTACTAGAGCAGATCTACATGCAGATGCAGCAGCTCAGCCTGCACTTCCTAAGCCCATCATCAGACCTTGGGAATAGCTTGTCCACAACAAGCACCGAACTGGTCTTGGATATGACAAGGATGTGTCCTTTCATATTCCAGACTACACCAAGCCCATCATATTTCAGAGTGCTGGATTCTTGTATGACAGTTCACCTGCAGCTGTTCCAGATCCTGTTCCACAACAACAGATTGAGAAATGCCAACATTGTGATCGAGTTGGCCATATGAAAGATCACTGTTTTGATCTTCATCCATGCAAGCACTATGGTCGGCACACCCATTCTTCAGACAGATGCTTCAGAAACAAGCCTCCTGCAAGAACCAAGATTCATCTTGGATGGATCGCTTCTTGGCAATGGGCATCAACAGCCAAGAAGATGTTTACGACACATGTTAGAACTTGTTCACGCATATTGAGCAAACTTGCAGTTGAGTTTTCGCCATCATCTCACCTTGTCCCTGATAGGGGGGAAAATGGTGGTCATGTACAAGCTTCGACGACAGATCAAGCGAGCCCGAGCCACAATCTCTCATTCCAGATTCAGAGTTGCAGCCAGAGTTCAAGCGAGCCTGAGCCACAATTCGTTAGTCAGAGATGTAGCCAGAGATACGGATGCCCATGAGCATACCTTCGGTTGGTGGATAACCTAAAACCATCATTTTCGGTTGGTGGATAACCTAAAACCATCATCTTTGGTTGGTGGATAACCTAAAACCATCATTTTCGGTTGGTGGATAACCTTAAACCATCATCTTTGGTTGGTGGACAACCTAAAACCACCACAGGTAGTAGACCTCCCTTCTTTTAGGTTGAAGGTCTCCCTTTTTTATGAGGGACAATTCCTCTAGCAGAAGCTTTCAGCTTCTTGCCAGTTTTGGAAGAGTTCCGAGAACTACAACAAGTTTTGCGTTCCAGTGTTTGTGGTCATCCTAAAACCACCCCTTTTTTCCAACATTTCAGAGAGTTGATTCAGCCCAAGTGCTGCCATGTATACTTTGTAGATTTTTATTACAACTCTTTTCTTGGACTCACACATACCCCTTCGGATTAAGGGGGGATGTTGGAACACCTAATCCTACATGGGTAGGTGTGGAATATGAAAAGTGACAATGGAGTCCAAGTGACCTTGGAATATGAAACCAAGAGTCACACCATTGTACTATAAATGTACATCTTTGTATAATGGAAAATAAGAAAGCCTCACACTTATCCTTCATTGTGTTGAGTCTCTTGTGTGTGTGCATTCTTCTTCTCATACACCATGTGCGTGCTTCAACATGGTGTTTAACATGTGGTATGGGCGCAACCATCCATAACAGAGTATACAATAATCCAGATCCAAGGCATGGACACAGCCATCCAGTAAGGATCAATAAATAGACTCAGGCATGGTCGCAACCATCCAATGAATGAGTCATGTAACCAATCATAATAATCCACAAAATCGCAGCCTGGATTCTAATAGAAAAAATCCAGGGTCTTGCGCTCCATCTTGACCCGAACAAAGTACAAGTTCAAGCATGTGAATAAGTGAGCTGAAGTCGAACATGCAATAACATCGCCTGATTACCAGCCAATGATGAAAGCTGTTAACAGACGCAAGAGGAACCACCAATAATGCCAATGGCCCTCAAGGTACTATAGGTACAATCTACAACATTTGAATCAGTGAGCTGGCATCGAACACCCGTAGAATCACTCAATTGGAGGCCAATGATGAAAACCTCATGTCGAACGCGAAGAACCTACCATTGAGGCATGTAGGCTCCAAGGTACCAGAAGGGAGTCTCTAG
This sequence comes from Pinus albicaulis, assembly GCA_034641835.2. Classification (NCBI taxonomy): domain Eukaryota; kingdom Viridiplantae; phylum Streptophyta; class Pinopsida; order Pinales; family Pinaceae; genus Pinus; species Pinus albicaulis. Next base: position 81,019 of record JAXQQM020088448.1, on the reverse strand, counting down.
ATCAGCTTCCCGGATAATGAGCTGAAGTCGACAGGAAGTGAACTTGATTGAAGGTGGGCCATAGTGTTTCCCACGTCATCGACGCGAGACAGAGGAACGTAATGTCTTCGTGAATCAGGATCAGATGAGAATAAGAGGAAGGTTGAAACTTTGCAGAGGTCAACTTCTCTTGAACATATGGGTGGCACGACAGTGAATTTGGAAGTATTTGACATCAAAAGATTAGAGGTCATGATGACGAGGAAAAGAGCATATGAGAGGTCAAAAGGGATTACCCAAACCCATGGAGGCAAACAGATAATGATGTGAGATGTCCCCAACCCAACACGAATGAAGACAAGTGCCATGTTCAAGAGCGACATATTGCTGACACGACGATGATACTGGTTCCATTTTCCCCCACCATTTTTGGCGAGTACCGCAATTAGTTTTGAAAACAAGCTTGAAGGGGATAGCATATGTTTGTCATATAAGTCCGTCCTTTCGGACGAATCCATCCTAGTACATTTAATGAGCCCTAGGAAGGAGAAACTCGAATATCGTCATTACGACTGAATCCAATGTCATCAGGGTTTAACGAGTTTGAAAAAGGAAGAAATCGACGTCTTTTCATGTTTAGAGAGTTTGAAAAGACAACGGGAAAGTAAACTCGAAAAGTCCCTTTTCGTAAATAGTTCCTCAGATCCGAAAAGGTAGAAAAATAAATTTGAGAAAACCTCCTAGTTGCGATAGGCTAGGGTATTCCTTTTTCGTAAATAATCTATCCCAACCCGAAAAAAAGGTAAACGTATACTAGGTAGATGTCGTTCCACAGCCACTTTAAGGAGATCGAAATGACAAGGGACTCGGCAATATTTTCATGTTTAGAGAGTTAGAAAAGAGCTGAAAGATGACTCAAAAATGAATTTTTTTCGTGTTTTTACCGAGTCTGAAAAAGTATAAAATACAACTCGTATCACCATCGAAGCCGCGTAAAAACCTGTTGCTGCACATAAAAGCAAGTGTAAAATCCATTTTTCGAAAAAATATATTAAAATATTGAGAAAAATGACTTTTAAAACCTAATTTTGGCTTCAAAAGTTATAAATATGCCACAAATGGTAAAAACAAATTTACTTTTACTTTTTACCACATTTGGAGAGCAACAGTGGTCTTTTTGTGTGCGAACTTGTGGCGGTGATTGCGACTGATCCAGGACACCATTCAGATTCTCATCAGTTCTAGGTAAGAGGTGCTCCCTTAGGCTCTGTTTTGATCCATTTTTTATGAATTTCCATTGTGAATTTGACCTCTGGAGGACACCTTTTGAAATTTTAGGGCTCGGACCATTGGCGCGGGTATCGGGAACGGACCCACGCCAATGGACTTTTACTCACAAAGGGGTCGTGCCAATGGTGCAACGTGGTTTTCCACTTTAGATTTCTAAAATGTGAGCCATCTATATGGATTTTTAAGTGTAACAGAGATCTAACAAGGCATTTTTGACCATGTTGGTGCAGGTATCCAGGCATAATGGTTATTGAATGGAAGGAGAGGGAACATGGGGAAGAGGATGAAATGGCTATGGAAAACGAAGCTTGCATGAATGCACTCCGAGACTGTGGTCTCAAGAAATTATTCCTCACGCCATGCTTACGAGCTCAACCTGAGCTATTACAATACTTGGTCAACATATGGGTTGAAAACGAGGAAGTGTTCAAACTTCGGGACCAAGTATTAGCTCTTGGGGTCTCTGATGTTTACTTTATAACCGGATTGTTGCGCAGAGGCCTAGTGCCAATCATAACGGGCAACAGACCTTTTGGAGAGAAAATGGACATGGTAATGGCAAGAGTGTGCTCAGGGGCACGAACAGGATCGGGAAGTGGGAAGGTGGACATCTACACCGTCCACGACCTAGCACTCAGAGTAGTGCTTCATACCATTACGCGGGCTGCAGGATAGCAGGCCCCACATGAGGCAACTAAGGCGCAGCTACTATTAGCCTTCAAGTGCATGAATCCTACACTATTCGATTAGGCCACCACAGTGACAACCAACATCAAAAGGTAGCTAACAAAGTGCAAGAAAGCCAAACTAAAGCAGTTTGGATACGGTTCCATTCTGGTGTCGTTCATCCTGGAACGACTACCCATTTTTCAGGGCTAAGGGGAAATAGTAGCCGAGTTGATATCGAGGGAGCCGAGAATGGCTCGCTGGGTAGCACTTATGCCCAGGTTGGGAGGGGGCCAACAGATCTCCTGGAGGCCCGAGTTCTTTACGTGGTTACGACGTCAACTGATCGTGGTTGAGGATTGGCCCTATGCCGGGACCGATTTCACTGGCCCACCCAGATTTCCCACTTCCGGAGGGGGATGACTGGGACGAGGAGCTGGGTATGACTTTTTATTTTTATTTTTATGTATTTATGATTTTTTTTTGTGATACATGCCTATTCTAACAACATTTCTATGTGTATGTAGATGTTGGCCCAGAGAGACCTGCCGGCATGTCGCCTATTGCACAGAGAAATCCTCTTGCATATGACCCTTAGGCAGAGGGTACCGAAGGAGGAGAGCTGATCCAAAACCTCGAGGGCATTTCCCGGGGGATTCCAGACTATGCCTGGCTAGCAGATGTTCTGATGGCATATCAGAGGCACACGGTGGGGGTGCCTATTCGCCTCCACTGACTCCTAAGACGCTTGGTGCGCGCGATGACATGTTACCATGAGCACCATGCTGATTAGACATCTAGGGATTTTTCATGCATATATTTTTGAGAGACATGTCATCTCTGGCTGTATTAGGATGAACATGTATATTTTTGATTTTATGTGATGTACACAAACTGCAAACTATCGACATATATATCTATATGTCTATTTCTGGATGGATATTTTTACATATGATGATGTTTTTATAAGTTGCGCAAATGTCGATCTAAAACCAAATTAGCTACTGCATCTATCAATGTTTTCATATGTTTGGGTATGTGTTGATATGTGATATAATCAAAATTTCTTTCCAGTAAATGAATACGTAGATACAAACGTAAAATGGATGGGTTTCTTACCTAATAATGACCGTTAAGTTGTAATACTACAAGATGTGAGTCCAGATACACAAGTGATGCACGAACACCGAGGTTAACAGCCTCGGTTAATAATTCTAAAACATCACTATACTCCGCAACATTATTTGTGGTAGGCCCAAGACACACACCTTGCAAATTAACCAACTCACCAGCAGGATCATAGATTACCCAGGCTGCCGAAGATAGATTCCTGGTACTGTGGGAGGCACCATTCGCGAAACCGACAAAAGGAGAAATAGACATCTGCACAATCAGGAAGACCCAATCAACAGAAATATGCTTACAACACACATCACACCACACATGTACAAAAATGAATATACACACCTATGTACACACACCACACCAAAAATAACTCAAGCATAGTATTTTTTAAGGTACAACCTGTTCCTAGGGTGCGTCAACGGAACTCCTTCGTAATCAATAAGCTCATAAGCCCCATTTTTCAATACTCATTTTACTATGTAGGGCCAATGCCACATGGTTTGGAACTTTCCTGCTCCAAGTTTGTCATGCACTTGGTCGTATAGGAGGACGAGGTCCCCTTCGACAAAGGAACGTGGAGAAACTGATTGATCAAAGTGAGCTTTGACCCGCTTCTTCTGTGCTTCAATGACTAAGGCAACCAAGCGGCGGGTTTCATCCAGCCATTCCAAATACAAGAGACGCTCTTCTTCAGGAGAAGTGTCAGGCAAGATCCACAACCAACTTTAAGGAAGGAATTTCGCATTCAACCAGAAGAGTTGCTTCCAGACCATACACCAATTGGAATGGTGTGAATCCGGTCGCACTCTTTGCTGACGTCCGGTAAGCCCATAGAGCTAAGAACAATTGGAGATGCCAATTGGACTTATGAATACCAATTTTCCGTTGAAGCATTGTGACCAAAACTTTGTTCACAGCCTCAACTTGGCCATTGGCCTGGGGGTAATATGGCGTTGAGCTATCATGTCGCAAGCCCAATCTTGATGTCAGCTCGGCCATCATGTAATCTTGAAAATGAGTACCATGATTGGTAACAATGGCCCGAGGGACCTCGAAACATGCAATAATGTGGTTGAAAATAAATTGGGTAGCTGTCTTACTGTCAGCGGCTAGTGTAGGCATCGCTTCAGCCCACTTAGTAAAGTAGTCTACAGCGACGATTATATATGCATGCCCCCCGGCCGAATGAGGGTTACACGTCATGAAATCTATGCCCCATTTCGCAAAAGGGCCTACGGTAATGACAGGGTGCAAAGGCAGGGGTGGCGCGCGCATCTTGCGCTGAAAAACCTGGCATGAATGACATTTTCGGACTGCAACAATACAGTCTTTAAATATTGACAGCCAAAAGTAGCCCGCACACAGAATCTTCTGGGCGGTGGCATATCTAGACATGTGACCACCACAGGCGCCACTGTGACAGTCATTCAAGACTCTTTCAGCCTCTTCCGGGGTCAAGCACCGACAGAGCACCGAATCTACTCCAACCCGGTATAAGGTATCTCCTACAATGCGGTAGGGTTGAGATTGATGCCGAATCCTACGTCGGGCATCTTTGGTCAACTCAGACCGGAACTTTGACGTTTGAAGATACACAATAATGTCACCGTACCATGGATTGTGAGTACTGATAAGGAAGAGGGTTTCGTCTGGGACATGATCCTCGGAATGGGATGGAGTGGAGTCTGTCGGGAGGGAGCAAATGAGATCCGCAAAAACCAGTGATTTGGTCGACTTAGCAGTGGTAAAATCTAAATCGAACTCCTGAAGGATAACGATACATTTGGAGTACTTCCCCCCCAGTAATTTTCGAGATAGAATGTACATCATGGGTTTGCAATCCGAAACCACGGTTACTGTACGCAACAGGATGTAGTGGCGGAATCGCTGCACAGCGTGTACTACGGCTAATGCTAGTTTCTCGACATGAGCGTATCGCATTTCTGTGTTGAGAAGATTCTGTGATAGATAATAAACAACGTGTTCATTTCCATCATCTTCATCCTGCACCAGAACCATAGCTATGGTGCTAAACGCGACGACCAAATATAGAGTGAAGTCACGGTGATAGTTTGGAGGAAAAAGCAACAGAGCATTAACGAGTAACGTCTTGAGCTTCTCAAAGGATCACTGAGAAATCTCATCCCAATGAAAGAGAACATTTTTCTTTAAAATATGCGTGAATCCTTGGGCCACTTCCGCGTAGTTCGGGATGAAGCGTCGTAGGGAATTAGCTTTTCCCTGTAGACTCTGCAATTGGTGTAACGAAGAGGGTGATGGGAGATTCACAATAGCCTCGAACTTTAGGGGGTCAAGGCGAATTCCATCCTTGGAGACTATGAACCCCAAAAGACGGTTAGAATCCATGCAAAAGACACATTTATGAGGGTTAAGCCGGATATTATAGCGTCTACAGTGAAGGAAAATCTGGCGGAGGTGTTCGGGATGGTCCTTCCACCGCGCTGAATGAGCTGGAAAATCGTCTAAATAAGGCTGAACGATATGGCGTATGTCATGGAATGCGTAAGACATAGCACGCTGGAAAGTAGCTCCAGTGTTCTTTAAGCCAAACGGGAGCTTTTTATAAGCAAATGTACCCCACGGATAGATGAATGCAGTCTTGTGTTGATCGACAGGTAGAAGGTGTCTTCCTTGTAATGCATCATTAAAAACAACGAAGTTAGAAAAGTTGCAATGACCAAAGGTTCCATAGTTATTACATAATTTGATGCTCATGTCTAGTCTTTGCCTTTCCATAGTTTTCCATTTGTTAGGGAAAATTTTGGGTAAAAAGAAATGGAGAAATTTTGATGGAACTTTCACTATTTTGGTGAAGTTGCACACATAAATTAAAAGAAAAAAATAATACAAAGTACCAACATGCATCAGTGACACTAAATAATTAGAGTATTTAATTTTCGTAGAAGGAAAGACCATGCGAAAAAGATCGACATGCAAGAAGGTTGAGTTAAAAGCAGTTAAGGTTGATCGAGTCTTTTGTACCAATTTTGATCAAGTCAATCATACTATTTGTACTTTACCATCCCATGGTAACAAGGTTGGATTAGGTCTATATAATCATCTATAAATAGGTGGAAGCCTAAATTATTTGTGCTTGTTACTTCTGGGGTTGATTAATTTTGGGGTGAGGTTTTGAGCATTATTGTTATTGGAATGTTGTAATGTTGTTTTGATTAGTTTGGTGAGTTGAACTAGGGTTCAAATGGTAATGTTATAATAATGTTCTCAATGTATTTTAAATTTTAATAGAATATGGATGATGGTTCCTTTGTGTCGATTCATGTGTTTTATGTGATGGTTGCATAATGAATCAGGTTATGTTTATTTTTTGTACATTGTAGTAAAGTTTTGAGTAGCTTACAATGCACTAAATGTTTGAATGTCTGATATTGCGCCATGTATAAAAATAAAATACTCATTTCAAATCTGTTAATGTTTTTATATATATCATGGATGTTATGTATGTTTCTGATCGGATCTAGCCTATGAAAATTTAATATTGTATAATATTGAAGAATATAGTTTGTGCAAAAATTCCTATTCCCTTCATCACTGCAAAATGTTGTTTCCTACAGTCCTCACAGGTGTCTTTAGTGAGACTTCATTTGTTCTGTAGGTGGTGCCGAAAGGACTGATGTCTAGTGGGATTTTTTGGCCAACTTTGTGTGTTAACCTGGTTCAGAACTTCCCCATCACCCACAAATGGTTTCATTTTCAGGATTAGTGTTGGGTTTGTGTTATATTCTTTTCGGTGGGTGAACCCACCCATGGTTTTGTGCATGGGTTTGCACATGGTTTTGGGGCATGATGGTTTTCGGCCCCTGGTATTTTGTAGATCTGGTCAAGGGAACTATGGTTATGTTCTAATCCAAGGTTAATGGATTGGGGTTTATGTATGCTTCAACATGTATATATATGTGTTGTAACACTAAAAGGAATATAATGAAAAATCACGCTGGTCGTCCCGATTTGGGATCCAAGGGAAAATATCTGTGTTTATATGTTTTATGTTTTATGCTCTCGTTATTTTTTATTTTCTGTTTTGTAAGATTTGTTTGCAGATAATTTCCGTATAGGGTTAAAACCTACATTTGGTATCAAAACAGTTTCGGCTTCAAGGGGACGCCTTTGCTACTGAGGGGGTTTTTTGCTCAGGCATGAGGTAGACCCCGTTCAGTGGGAGATCTGCGAGATCGATTCTTGTGGTGAAAGAAGATGGTGAGCGGCGGGAAGATAGAGATCGAGAAATTTAATGGTCATATTTTTGAGTTGTGGAAGCTCAAGATGGAGGATTTGCTAGTGGATATGGGGACTAAACCAACGACAATGTTAGATGAACACTTGAAGAAGCTGGATCAGAAGGCAAAGAGCACAATACGGTTGTGTGTCTCAAATTCAATATTATTGAATGTATCTAGGGAAGCTACGGTAAAGACCTTGTGGGACAAGCTAGGGAATTTTTACCAATCTAAGTCTCTAGTGAATAAATTGTTCCTGCAGAAAAAACTGTATAACCTGAGGATGAAGGATGGAGACTCGGTGAAAGAGCATATGAATGCCTTCAATACTGTGGTAAGTTAGTTGTCATCTGTTGATATTAAAATCTCAGATGAAGATAAGTGCATCAGTTTGTTGTGTTCTCTACCAGATTCATGGGACAGTCTGGTTATTGCAATAGGTAGCAATACAACTACCTTGAATTTTGATGACATTGTCTCAGCCTTGCTGTTGGAGGAAATGAGACGGAGAAATATGGAGGGTTAGAATGGAGATGCCTTATCTGTACGAGGAAGGTCCCAGAATAGAAACAAGAATAAGGTTTCGAGTGGGAGATCTAAATCTAGAGGGAGATCTAAATCTCCTGGAAGGTTTGTAAAGGTGTGCTGGAAATGCGGAAAGGAAGGGCACTACAAAAAGGAATGTAGACCTAAAGCTCCTGAGAAAGGAAAGGGATCTGATGATGCTCCTTCTGCAAAGGAAAAAACCACCTCGGATGAAGGTGGGGATGTGTATTTGGCTTCTTCTTCAAATACACATGTAGATCATGAGTCATGGTTGATTGAATTTGGTGCATCCTTTCACTCCACTCCTCATAGGGAGTGGTTCTGCGAGTATGAGAAATATGATGGCAATGATGTCTTCTTAGGTGATGATAGGAAGGCCATAATCGTCGGACGTGGAAAATTCAAGTTGAAGTTGCAAGGTGGAAGGATTAGAACACTTCCTGGTGTTCTGCACATTCCTGCATTAGCCAAAAATCTGATTTCTGTAAGCAAGATGGATGATGCAAGTGTAAAAACAGTGTTCGAGAAAGATACCTGTAAGATGGTTCGGGGAGCACTGGTATTAATGCGGGGAGTTCAGATTGGAACTCTGTACAAGCTTCAGGGCTGTTGTCGACAGATATTGTCTCTCCTAAAGATAGTCTAGAGTTGCCATAGACCAGTGCCTAGGACATCTTCTCATAGCAAGGAGCATATAATAAAAATTGGGTGTCAATCCAAAGGCTCCCCTGCTATCTCTTGTAGACAAGGAAATTTATTTAAATGGGACCAGAACTTACAGAAACTGCCACAAGGAAAGTAATGTTGCAGAGACAAGATGCAAAGCTCCAGCACAAAAGCATCAGACAGTTAAGAGACAATTTACTGTAAAGAGGTCCGATTCAAGTAATATGCCACAGAAATTAGATATCAAAAGGTGTATGCAGTGAAAGAAATATAAGAAGATATTAGTTGACTTCGGTCTGATACCCAGATACACAACAAAACCATATATGGGCTTATCATTCTAAGAATCCATACATGATAATGGCGTTTTAAAAGCACCCTCCCAAAGCAACTAATATAGCAGAAAGATGGATGAAATGAACATGAAACAGTATATCATGCCTGAGCCATATTTAAAGCGCTTGACTGATACAAGTATGGGTATCAACTAGGATAAATCCTTACCTAAAATCAGTGAGCCACTCGCATTCCAGTACATGATACGAGAAGATGAGTAAAATGAAATGTTGTATTAAACACATAAAAGGAAGTTACATACTGTGGAATACCAAAGAACAGAATCCTCTAATACAGATAGAAATCCTCCTCACTGAGACCCTACGGGATCTGAGCCTTCATACAAGAGCTTATACAAAATATATACAGAAATGCCTTTCACTGCACAATTTTCTGATAAAGATCTGGAACCTTTACAATGTCTTTCTTCCCCGTTTTTATAGGGGAAGGAGAAGAGAAACTAATAAAAGAAGTAGGTGAAAACAATTAATTGTTTCATTAAAACAAAATAACGGAAACAATTCGCGCCCATATTGCTGAATGACTAGATGATAATGTCTGTACTTGACAACCTGCTTGCAAAAATAGATGCTCTGGGAAGAAAATATTTTCAAGAACACGGTGCAAAGATAGATCCCCATGAACATCCTGTACTTTCCTGAAGAAACTTCGGCTGAAATAACACCCGGAGGATATTGTTTTCTGTGCTGTGTACTCTTGGCCTTCTAATCTTTAAATTGGGGCCTGAAACATTGAATGCTAATGGTTGAATTTCTCCATCTTCCACTGATATTTTTTGTCTGCACCATTAATTATTCATCTGCTCAACTTGTGCATTTGAATGACCCTGGAGGGTTTAATAGATTTAAATCCTTGCTTTCTTTAATGGTGGTCATATCATATCAGCTCCCGGATATTTTTTTTTCATAAATTTTGCTCCTGAGACACGGTCCTGTCATGCGTTCTCGGCTTCTGTAGTGGAGGCAGTGAATCATGATAATTATCTGTCACGGAAAACCTACAAAACCACAAAATCGTTAAAGAAAACCAGACACAGGGATAGTGAACGTGGCGGGGTTAATGGAAATGGTGGCGTAGACTTGGCGGAATGATGAAACGATGCTGGGTGGTGGAGAGATGCAGAGAAATGTTGGAGGACGGGTTGGTGATAGCTTTCCATGTAAAATGTTGAAATATGATTTATGAATGAAATATGTGAATGGCGAAGGAAAAACACGATAGACACGTGGGATGATGACGTGGTGGGAGACTCGGTCAACAGGTGGTCACGCAAATGATCTGGGCCACACGATCCTTAAACGAGATCAACGGTTTAATCTGCATCGGGGGCAATTAATAGTGGGCCAGGGGGTACATTTCCTTTGCATTAAATCTCGCGCGACTTCTGAGAATGATCGTTGTAGGATGAAAGCCCTCAAATCGGATGGTTTACATTGATTTTGCTACGCGTCTACGACCGAATGATAACGCGCGAAATGGAGCGGTTTTGGGACCGTACAGAGGGACACGCGGCAAGCAACGTACGTAATCGCTGCGATTCGCGGAATACCGCCTGCCCAGCAAAGGTGGTGCAAAATAAACAGGTCGGTTTTGAGCAATGAATGCGGGCGCGAGGACCACCATGGCAAGCTGTTTGCGGACCGTTGATTTACTTTTGATCGGACGACTAGGGGTGTGCCCGATAGCCTCTCATGCTAAGTGCCTATCAGTCTGGCACTTGGTCTAGCACCCAAGTCGTATGGGAAATAAAATAAAGGGGGCTGAGACTAAAGGGGCTAGGCCCGATATATTTTTAAGTGCAGATTTTAGCCTTTGTCCAATTTATTTCGCGGGTGGGAATGGTAACGATAGGTAGGATATGAAGGTCTTAGGCCACGTAAGAGGATTTAAAAGGATTCAAATGGGACTACTGGCCAAGAATTTGAATGGAGGGGCTGATATGGTCAACATTAGCTCCATATGGGGACAGCAGGTTCATCCTTGGATGTGTCGAGGACTTGCAGGCCGCCTAATCATCTTTCGGTGAACTATGCTGTTCAGCCCCACTGCATTTCTCTTCTCAACTTGTCAGCGCACATCCCTTGTCGAAAAAAAAACTGAAACAAAACTTATATACAATATGGTACAACAGGCACTCCCTTCCTGAATCAGAATTGAAAGTAGGGCTTTAGGAATTGGCCATTTACAGGGGCATCCAACAAGTCACCTTGCAAATTCTCCAATATAAACATGTTATTCCCTCCCTGTTCCACAATTTTAAATGGGCCAAACCACAGTGGATCGAACTTGCCATGTTTTCCCTTTTCAGCCCTCCTGACATCCCACCTGAGCACTAGGTCTCCAATTTTCAATTTTCTATCTTTTGCATGTTGATCAAATACATGTTTCATTTTCTCTTGATATTCTATTAACCTCTGATTCACTTGGTCCCGTGTTTCCTCTAATTCTACCAATTGATTGATTCTCCTGACCATATCATCAGGTTTCTCCTGGCTTTCTTGCATGAAACGTGCCACTGGTAAGGCCAGCTGCACAGGAAACACTGCTGCTCGTCCATATACCAACTCATAGGGAGATTTCCCAGTTGCTCTCTTGCTAGTGATTCTATTTTCCCATAGAGAAAATTTCAATTGTGAATCCCAATTCTTCTGATTTTCATTTATAGTTTTCTTCAAGGCCCTTACTAAAGTTTTGTTAGAAGATTCTGCCAAGCCATTTCCTTGTGGATAGTAGGCTGTGGAATGATTTAGTGCAATATTATACTGTTGGCAGAAATTTACAAATTTTGCAGATTTGAAGGCCTGTGCGTTATCAGTCACTATCCTAGCAGGGCAACCAAATCTTGATATAATGTTTTCTTCCATAAAATTTATGATTACTGCATCTATAGAATTTCTTGCAGGTATGGCTTCCACCCTTTTTGTAAAATAATCTGTGGCTGTTAATATCCATTTATGCTGTCCACTTGAGGGTGGGTGGATTTCACCTATAAAATCTATTCCCCACTGCTGGAATGGTTCATTTACATGAACTGGAATCAAGGGTAGAGCTGCCAATTTCTGTCTCTCAGAAAATTTCTGACACTTATCACATGCTCTGACCCAAGCAAAAACATTTCCAAATAATTTAGGCCAGTAGAAACCAGCCTTTAAGATTTTATGAGCTGTAGCCCTCCAACTGTAGTGTCCTCCACAGATTCCTTCATGAAATTCCATCATTATACTTTCTACTTCATCCTCTGTGAGGCATAATAATAGAATGCCTGAAGGGTCCCTCCAATACAATTGGCCATTAGCAACTATGTATTTTTGTGATTTCAGTCTTAAAGACCTGTATTTTGATTTATCACAACTTGGAGGACAACTGAGTGTCAAAAGATATTCAACTATGTCTTTATACCATGGACTGGTGAGATATTTTATGTGCACTTTCTGAGTAGCCATCTCCAGCCCTTGCTGCTCTTTTTCTTTTTCAGATTCTTGATTTTCTATCATGGTCAAATTCATTCCCAGTGCCTGATAGTTTGATTCAGATAGAATTTTTGCGAGCCCCTGTCCTTTGATCAACTTGGTAGGATGGATATCTAGATCATACTCCTGTATTTTAGCAATCCATCTCCCTCTTTTTCCTTCAATGTCCCCCTGAACAAGAATGTCTTTAACAGCTGCAGTAGGGACAAATGCAGTAATGTGAGACTGCAAAATATATATATGCGAAAAGCTTTGAGAGATTTCACCAGGGCATAGGCTTGCTTCTCCAATATATTATACTTCAATTCTGCATCATGAAGCACCTAACTGAAGAAGGCAATAGGCTTCTCATATCCTTCTTCATTCTTCTGTAATAACACTCCAGCTACTGTATGTGGTGATGCAAAAGAAAAGATCATAAATGGTTTAGTATAATTTGGCCCAGCTAGTACAGGAGCTTCAGCAAATGCCTGTTTTATCCTGGTGAATGCATCTCTAGATTCCTGAGACCATTTTACTTCATTATTCTTTTTCAACATATCAGTTATATGCCTAACTATCTCAGCATAGTTAGGAATAAATCTCCTCAGGAAATTTATCCGGCCTAAAAATACTTGCACTTCCTTCTTATTTCTGGGGAGAGGGATGCTATTTATAACCTCTACCCTTTTGGGGTCTATCTTTACCCCATCTTTAGTTACAATATGCCCCAAAAGTTTGCCTTCTTCTAATGCAAATAAAGACTTTTGTGGATTGAGAGAAAGACCATACCTTCTGCATTTTTCAAAAGTTCTACATAAATGCTCAATGTGCTCAGCATCATCTTTTGAAAACACTGTGATATCATCAAGGTATACCACTAAGAATTTATCCTGCTCCCCAACGAAAGTAATTTCCATCGCTCTCTGAAAGGTAGCCCCTGCATTAATCAATCCAAAAGGCATCCTAGCATACATGAATGTTCCCCATGGTGTGGTGAAAGCAGTTTCTTCTGGTCCTCTGGAAGCATAGCTACCTGATTATAACCAGAAAAACCATCCATCATTGACATTCTAGAGGCTCCAACCACTTTCTGCAGGATGTGGTCCATCTTGGGCAGTGGATAATTATCTTTTAAAGATGCTCTGTTTAAATTCCTAAAATCCACACATAGCCTTATTTCTCCATTTTTCTTTCGGACAGGGACCAAGTTTGCAACCCATTCTGAGTACCTTAATGGCACAATTATTTTGGCCTTTAGCAGCTTCTTGATTTCTTTTTCAATGAAGGGAAGCAGGAGAGGATTTATCTGTCTAAGCTTCTGCTTATAAGGTTTTGCATCTTCCCTCAGAGGAATTTTCTGCTGCATTATACTCATATAAAAAGTTTTAAGGTCCTGATAGGACCATGCAAATACATCCTTGTATGACTGAAATAATTTAAGGTATTTTTCCTTATATTCCTATGGGACCTTCTTGGATAATTTGACAATTTTGGGCTCAACCTCAGTGCCCAGATTCATATTTTCCACCTAATCTTCCTCCACCACTTTACTAGGCTGGAAAGGGACATCATTTTTATCAAATAATCTTTCCAGAGGCACCAACCCTCTCCGGATGACATTTCCTTTTAGCTGCAACACCTTACTGACTGCCATCTTCTCTTCCCAATTATTTTCTGAAACATTCTCAGCCTCATCTTCTTCACGATCATCAATCTCCATGTTGGAGAACTCCCCCACTGTCTCCAGAAATCTCTTCATCTGTTCATCATCCTCAAATACTTTCCAGTGCTTGATGTTGTCTGGAATGGATGGCCTGTAACGCACCTCGACTTCATATCTTAAAAGAGGGTTCTGAGGAGGGAAGAATGTACTAGCAGCCACAACAAGTGAATCTGCCATTCTATTCTGCTCCCGGGGCATGAACTGAATATTAAATGCTGAGAAGAAGTTCTCCACCATGTCCCACACTTCATTCCTGTAAGCCCTCAGCCGAGGATGTTTGGTTTGACATTGGTTTCTGATTTTTCTGACCACCAGCTCAGAGTCTCCCAGAGCCTTTAAAGACTGTATGCCCATGCTCCTGGCTGTTTGTAATCCCAATAGCAGTGCTTCATATTCAACTACATTATTAGTAGCCTCGTATTCCAATTTGAAAGACAGTGGGACCCATTTTCCTGTAGGAGAGATTAATAATACTCCAGCCCCATTACCTTCTCTTGAATTTGCTCCATCAAAATGTAGAATCCATACTCCTGCTTCATGGTCTTCTAAAGGCTGCTCAGTATTGATTTGACAGAAGGAAGGTTCATGAGTGAAATTTTGATCTTCTTCTAACATCAAATATGAGAAATCTCCTTCTTTACTGTAGACTGGTGAATTCTTTGAGCTGTCAGCCTTAGTCACCATCTTGATGAATCTGGTTTCTCTGTATAACCTCCTCTCCTGGCCACCAAAAACTGGAATAGTGGCATATGTTAAGTCTAGTTTGAGTGACCCACCAATTTTTGTTCCCCAGAACCTTGAAAACAACATTCCAAAGCGAGCTGGGATATCAGCCACCACAATGTCCATTACTACACTTTTTGCTGGAATTTGGGCCAGATTGACCACTAAATATTTAATCATCCCCAAGAATTTAACTCTTTTGGAATCAAATGAATATAGGTCTTTGTATGAGTGTGTGATTTGTAAACCTAGTTGTTCCATGACAGACAGAGGAATAAGATTATGGGAATCCCCAGAATCTAACATACAATTATGCAATAGCAGGTCATGAATCACTAGAGACACATAGAAAGGAGGAGTAGAGGGGTCTATCTCCTCGACATGTGGGCCAAAGACT
This sequence comes from Pinus albicaulis, assembly GCA_034641835.2. Lineage (NCBI taxonomy): Eukaryota > Viridiplantae > Streptophyta > Pinopsida > Pinales > Pinaceae > Pinus > Pinus albicaulis. The sequence goes on along the minus strand of JAXQQM020088448.1, from coordinate 65,836 downwards.
ACCATGGGTATTTCTTCTTGGAGGTTAAGACTATCTGGAATTATTGGTGCTTCAGGAGAGAACAATAAAGAAGTGACTTGAGATTGATATGCAGGTTGTTTCAACAGTTCAGTCAAAGGGACTGGGATTTTGACTTTCTCAAGTTATTTTTGCAAATTGAAAGCAGGAGGGGGATTTTCTATTACAAATTCTTTTGACTCTTTATTTTCAGCTGAAGGTTTAACTTCTTTTGATACAGACTCAACATTAGGAGGAGTGACCACTTTTGAAGAAGAAGGAATTTGATCATTAGACTGCAAAGGTTTGTTCAAAGGACTCTTACCTTTGTCTGTGGCTTTCTGCATCGTTGACTCCTTTTGAGCTGATACTTCCTTTTGAAGTGGCTCCTCTTCTTGATCTTGAGTCCGAGTTCTCTTCCTTGAAGATCTGAGATCATATTTTATGTTAAAATGTGCTTGCATGAAATCATTAAACTGTTTGCAATAATGATCAATTTCAGCATCTTCTGTGTCTCTGAGCTCTTCTCCTTCTTCATGCAATGGGCATTGAACTTCATCATTGTTAGAGAAAGAAATATTTTCATCTTGCAGTTCATAGGCAGCATCTTCAGTGGAGTAATCTACTGGACCTTCCAGGTATAATGGGTGTGGCACTTGATTTGGTTGCTCCTTTGCTTCCCTTGGCAATATTTGCAATGTTGGTATTCTATACTGAGGATTGTAACCTCTGTTTGGAGTATTCTGAAAATTCTTAGGGGCTGAATTCTTGGCCTCCAATTCAAGCTTGACCAGATTTTTAATCATCTTGCTTATTTCATCCATATTGTCTTCATATCTGTAGGGAGGTTTAGATATAACTTATTAAATCTTTTGATAAATTCTGACACCCCTTCATTATGTTTCTTCTTGAGTGTATTGAACTTAGTAAGACACTGTCCATGGTCTTTCTTTTCTCCCCATTTCCTGAGAAAGGTATTTTCCATATCGTCCCAAGTGGTTACAGAACGATTTCCTAATGTTTTGAACCATTTTCTGGCTTCACCGTCCAGGGATTGCACAAATAGTCTTAAGACTACGTCCAAGTGTTCTACATTGAAGTTTTCTGCAAAAGAGCAGAAAGTCTCAAGATGTTTCTGAGCATCAATTTCATTTTCCCCAGTGAATCTGGGCAAGATCTTCAAATAATCCCGTGGCATATCATTCAACACTTGAGGTAATGCCAGGGGAGCATATTTGTTTAACAAAAAAGCTGGAACATTAGCCATTGGAGGAGGTGGGGGTTGTGCAACAATCTGGTGTACAAATGGAGGAAGAGGTGGAGGTGGAAGCGGAGTATGAATAACAATAGGGATATACTGTACAACAGCTTGAGGCGTAGATGGGAACAACTCACGGTTAACAACGACTATTTCAGTGACTTCTTTAACTACTTCAGCCTCAGGAGTAGGGTGAAGATTAGCTTCAATTCTAACACCTCCCCTAGGTGGGCTATCTAAATAGTATTCTGCATCTCCCACAGTGGAGTCGGGATTTTCTACTTGGATTTCTTGAGAAGAAGAGGATGGATAATCTTCTACAGAACATTCAGGGATTTCAGCACAGACTGATCCCCTCTCTTTCCAACTTCTTCTATGTATGATATTCTCAGGGTCAGACACTGAAGGTGTCTTTGGCTTAGACTTATCTGACCTCAGGTATGGCTTACGAGGAGCCAAGACTACAAATAGATTTATCAAATAAACAACAGTGGAGTCGCCAAGGTGAGAGATATGCAACTCTTCAACTCTCTGTGCTCACCTGATTAGAGAATGAATATGATTTTTCGAGGCCAAGGGATTCTGGTTTTCTTAAATTCGTCCTTGGAAACGATGCCATAAAGATGTTTTCGATAGATATTGTCTCCTAGAGACAGTCTAGAGTTGCCATAGACCAGTGCCTAGGACATCTTAGCATAGCAAGGAGCATATAATAAAACTTGGGTGTCAATCCAAAGGCTCCCCTGCTATCTCTTGTAAACAAGGAAATTGATTTAAATGGGACCAGAACTTACAGAAACTGCCACAAAGAAAGTAATGTTGCAGAGACAAGATGCAAAGCTCCAACACAAAAGCATAAAAAAGTTAAGAGAAAATTTACTATAAAGAGGGCCGATTCAAGTAATATGCCATAGAAATTAGATATCAAAAGGTGTATGCAGTGAAAGAAATATAAGAAGATATTAGTTGACTTCGGTCTGATACCCAGATACACAACAGAACCATATATGGGCTTATCATTCTAAGAATCCATACATGATAATGGAGCTTTAAAAGCACCCTCCCAAAGCAACTAATGTAGCAGAAAGATGGATGAAATGAACATGAAACAATATATCATGCCTGAGCCATATTTAAAGCGCTTGACTGATACAAGTATGGGTATCAACTAGGATAAATCCTTACCTAAAATCAGTGAGCCACTCGCATTCCAGTACATGATACGAGAAGATGAGTAAAATGAAATGTTGTATTAAACACATAAAAGGAAGTTACATACTGTGGAATACCAAAGACCAGAATCCTCTAATACAGATAGAACTCCTCCTCAATGAGACCCTACGGGCTTTGAGCCTTCATACAAGAGCTTATACAAAATGTATACAGAAATGCCTTTCACTGCACAATTTTCTGATAAAGATTTGGAACCTTTCAATGTCTTTCTTCCCCGTTTTTATAGGGGAAGGAGAAGAGAAACTAATAAAAGAAGTAGGTGAAAACAATTAATTGTTTCATTAAAACAAAATGGCGGAAACAATTCGCGCCCATATTGCTGAATGACTAGGTGATAATGTCTGTACTTGACAACCTGCTTGCAAAAATAAATGCTCTGGGAAGAAAATATCTTCAGGAACACAGTGCAAAGATAGATCCCCATGAACATCCTGTACTTTCTTGAAGAAACTTCGGCTGAAATAACACCCGGAGGATATTGTTTTCTGTGCTGTGTACTCTTGGCCTTCTAATCTTTAAATTGGGGCTTGAAACAATGAATGCTGATGGTTGAATTTCTCCATCTTCCACTGATATTTTTTGTCTGCACCATTAATTCTTCATCTGCTCAACCTGTGCATTTGAATGACCCTAGAGGGTTTAATAGATTTAAATCCTTGCTTTCTTTAATGGTGTTCATATCATATCAGCTCCCGGATCTTTTTTTTCATAAATTTTGCTCCTGAGACATGGTCCTGTCATGCGTTCTTGGCTTCTGCAGTGGAGGCGGTGAATCATGTTAATTCTCTGCCGCGGAAAACTTGCAAAACCACAAACTCGTTAAATAAAACCAGACACAGGGATAGTGAACGTGGCGGGGTTGATGGAAATGGTGGCGCAGACTTGGTGGAATGATGAAATGATGCTGGGTGGTGGAGAGATGCAGAGAAAGGATGGAGGACGGGCTGGTGATAGCTTTCCATGTAAAATGTTGAAATATGATTTATGAATGAAATATGTGAATGGTGAAGGAAAAACACGATAGACACGTGGGATGATGACGTGGTGGGAGACTTGGTCAACAGGTGGTCACGCAAATGATCTGGGCCACACGATCCTTAAACGAGATCAATGGTTTAAACTGCGTCGAGGTCAATTAACAGTGGGCCAGGGGGTACATTTCCTTTGCGTTAAATCTCGCGCGACTTCGGAGAATGATCGTCGTAGGATGAAAGCCCTCAAATCGGACGGTTTACATTGATTTCGCTGCGCGTCTACGACCGAATGATAATGCGTGAAATGGAGCGGTTTTGGGACCGTACAGAGGGACACGCAGCAAGCAACGTATGGAATTGCTGCGATTCGCAGAATACCGCCTGCCCAACAAAGGTGGTGCGAAATAAACAAGATGGTTTTGAGCAATGAACGCGGGCACGGTGACCACCATGGCAAGCTGTTTGCGGACCGTTGATTTAATTTTGATCAGACGGCTAGGGGTGTGCCCGATAGCCTCTCATGCTAAGCGCCTGTCAGTCTGGCACTTGGTATAGCACCCAAGTCGTATGGGAAATAAAATAAAGGGGGCTGAGACTGAAGGGGCTAGGCCCGATATATTTTTAAGTGCAGATTTTAGCCTTTGTCCAATGTATTTCGCGGGCAAGAATGGTAACGATAGGTAGGATATGAAGGTCTTAGGCCACGTAAGAGGATTTAAAAGGATTCAAATGGGACTACTGGCCAAGAATTTGAATGGAGGGGATGATATGGTCAACAAGGGCAACACTGTTATTGATGGGTGCAACAGTTTTGTAGTTCCCGAAAGTGGAGCAGAAAGCCTACCAGTCTCTGGAGAAAAGACCATGCTATGGCATCAAAGGCTTGGAAATATTAGAGAGAAGGGCCTTCAAATACTGCATGGAAATGGTATGGTAGAAGGTATGTCTAATAGCTCTCTGGATTTCGATTTCTGTGAACATTGTGTATATGGGAAGCATAATCGGGTGAGTTTTCCTTCTAGTGCTAAGAGGGAAAACAAGATATTAAAGCTTGTGCACAGTGATGTGTTTGGACCTGTGTCGGTTCCATAATTGGGTAAGTCTGTGTATTATGTTTCATTCATAGATGAATTCTCAAGGAATACATGGATATATTTCTTGAGGAAGAAATCTGAAGTCTTTGACAAATGTAAAGAATTTAAGGCTCTGGTGGAAAACTAGACAGAGAAGAAGATAAAGGTGCCGAGGACAGATAATGGTGGGGAGTTCTGCAAGAATGAATTTGAAGAGTTCTGTAAGAATTGTGGTATAGCACGACAAAAGACTACTCCATACACACCTCAACAAAATGGAGTTGCAGAAAGAATGAAAAGAACGCTGATGGAAAAGGCAAGAAGCATGCTCAGTGGTACCGGGTTAGGACAAAAATTTTGGGCAGAGGAAGTGACTGAGTGTTCTTTGGTTAATATATCACCTTCTATTAGCTGCTGAGACAGATTCCAAATGAGGTAAGTGGACTTCAGAACCTCTTCACGTCTGAGGGTATTTGGATGTGATGCATATGTACATGTTCCAAAGGAGAAAAGGACCAAGTTGGATAATAAATCTGAAAGGTGCATCTTTATTGGGTATAGGGATGGTTTAAAGGGTTACAAGATTTGGAACCCATAAACAAGGAAGGTATTGTACAACCGAGATGTGGTGTTTATAGAGGTGAAAGACGTTTTTAAACATGAAGTCCTACCAAAGGAACCTGAGAAGATAGAGTTTGAGCTAAAGGAGGATGAATCAGACTCTACAACAGAAGAAGATTCAGAAGAGGAAGAGCCATAAACTCCAGCTGTGAGAAGATTAGCTCGGGAAAGAAGACAACCAGAAAGGTGTAGTCCATCTGATTTCTGTTCAAATTTTGCCTCAAATATAACTAATGATGATCCCATAACAATCAGGGAGGCTGTAGATTCAGAGGATGGAAAACTCTCGAAGGAGGCCATGGTTGATGAAATGACATCCTTGCATAAAAATGAGGCATGGGATCTAGTGGAGTTGCCGGCTGGAAGGAAGCCCATCGGGAGAAAATGAGTGTTTAAGAAGAAGATGAATGTAGAAGGCAAGGTGGAGAAATTCAAAGTTCAACTGGTAGCCAAAGGTTATTCCCAAGTGCCGGGAAGTGATTTTGGTGATATTTTTTCTCCTGTTGCAAAAGTCACTTCTATTAGATTACTTTTATCTGTTGCTGCTGCATTTGATTTTGAGGTAGAACACATGGATGTGAAGGCAACATTTCTTCATGGAGATTTGGAAGAGGATATATACATGAAACAACCTGAAGGCTTTATGGTGAAGGGGAAGAAAGAACTGGTATGCAGGTTAAAGAAGTCTCTATATGGGTTAAAACGGTCACCAAGGATGTGGTATCAGAAATTTGATACCTATATACAGGGACTTGGCTTTACCATAAGAAAGGAGGATCACTGTGTTTATTTTAAATTAATTGGTGGCCATGTTATTTATTTGGTCTTGTATGTGGATGATATGTTGTTGATTGGAAATGACAAAGGAATTATCCAAGATTTGAAGACCCAACTATTCTCCAAATTCGACATGAAGGATATTGGTGCTGCAAACTGTATTTTGGGCATGGAAATTAAGAGAGATTAGGCGAAGAGGAAGCTCTGGTTAAACTAGAAGAAGTATGTTGAGACTATATTGCAGAGGTTCAATATGAAGGATAGTAAACCGGTGAATTTTCCGATTCCTGTAGGTACAAATCTGTCTACTGAACAATGTCCCAAGACACAAGAAGAAGAGGAGGATATGTCCTGTGTTCCATATGAAAGTGCAGTGGGGAGCTTGATGTATGAAATGGTCTGTACTAGACCAGACATTGCATATGCAGTGGGAGTATTGAGCAAGTTTAAGTCAAACCTAGGGAAAGAGCATTGGATAGCAATGAAGCGGGTTTTCAAATATTTGCGAGGCACTAGTGATTATGGATTGTGCTACCATGGAAGACCATGATTGGAAAGAGTGTTGTACATTCATGGTTTTGTTGATGCAGACTGGGCTAGAGATCTGGACCAAATAATATCTACAAGTGGGTATGTGTTTAGCCTATTTTGAGGTGTAGTCAGTTGGATGAGTAAAAGACAGTCCGTAGTGGCTCTTTCAACTACAAAGGCAGAATACATGGCAGCCACTCATGCAAGCAAGGAAGTTGTTTGGTTGCAAAGATTGTGTTCAAGTATGGGGTTGGTGCAGCAAGCTATAAGGATAGACTGTGATAGCCAAAGTGAAATTTTCTTGGCTAAGAATACTGCTTATCATTTTAAAAAAAACATTGATGTTTAATATCACTTTGTGAGATATATGGTTGAGGCTAAAAGGGTGTTGCTGGTAAAGGTGGACACTTTAAAGAATGTTGCAGATGCATTGAAAAATTCTGTGAGCACTCAAAATTTCTCTTGGTGTAGATAAACAATGGGTGTTGCAAAGCTAGGCTAATGAATTATCTCTCCCGTGGCCCCATGTGGAAAGAAAACAACAAGTGGGAGAATGCTGGGTTTGTGTTATATTCTTTCCACGACTAGCCATGCGTGGCGGGTCACAGGGGGATGGTATCCCCCCCTGTTGGGGTCTGGGGTAGCACCCCGGGAAATTGTTTTTAGTCCTTATTTTCCAGTGGGTGGACCCACCCATGGTTTTGTGCATGGGTTTGCACATGGTTTTGGGGCATGATGGTTTTCGGCCCCTGGTATTTTGTAGATCTGGTCAAGGGAACTACGATTATGTTCTAATATAGGGTTAATGGATTGGGGTTTATGTATGCTTCAACACGTATATATATGTGTTTTAACACTAAAATGAATATAATGAAAAATCAAGCCGATCGTCCCGATTTGCAATCCAGGGGAAAATATCTGTGTTTTTATGTTTTATGTTTTATGCTCTCGCTATTGTTTATTTTATGTTTTGTAAGATTTGTTTGCAGATAATTTTTGTACAGAGTTAAAACCTAAAATTAGGAACTATTGCTCAAGTGAATCTAGAATCCCACTAAGGAAGAGATAAATAAATGTATCAAAGAAAAAGAGAGAATTTTTTGCAAGCGATATCAAAGATTGGAAAATCAACAAAGAAGAATGGTTACATAGGTATGTATTCACTAAGTTTCGTGGGATTTTATTTATTTAATTTCTAAATCTATTAACAACCTAGATACAAATGCTAAATGATAATAACAAGAATTGGTGACCTATTGAGTCGAAAATATGGACCCTCAAATTGGTTCAGCCATTGAAGTATGCATTTAATAATATATATCATTTTTTAGACTATTGGTTCAAAAGTATACCAAAGGGTTACATTCTAGAGTTTTTTGTCAAATCTACAGTATCATGCATTGCAACAGAGAGGAAATTCATGAAAGGACCACATGGAAGGTATATTATATCACTGAAAATTTTAATTAAAATGTTATTGTGTGACAAGTGAGTCATAAAGATGGAATCAGATAGTATGAGTAATTAAACCCCTTGTTCGCGAAGGGAAATTTGGGGAATGGATATGGAATCACTTGAGTGTTATGTAGAATTGTGATCATGGATAAATAAAATTCCCTAAGAGTGGTGCTAGGCACTTAGAAAAATAGATGAAAGACTTTGCTATCACTTTCTCTAAGAATAAATAGAAACGCGGAATGATAGCAGAACCCACCTGTGATCCAAGCGCTTCTTCTTCTCCTTCTATCGCTTTTATTGTAGCTTCCAATCCAACTTAGATCGCCAAATTGATTCCTGCGAGTATAAATAGAGAACATCAAACAAATTGCAATATACAAATGCCTACTTATCTTAATCACTCAAATCGATTAGTTGTGAAACATATATATCATTCAAGAGTCCATTGCATGAGAAATAGAAACATAAACATATACATATATGGGAAAATTAACAACAATCTTTATTAAAGAGTAGAAGGGAGAGGTTACAACCAATGATCAATTTGATGTCACCAGCTCTAGCTTCATCCCAACCTCATCACATCCAACATCACACTAGCAGGATATCAATACTTTCACTCTTTCAAATGAGAATCCAACAGAAATTATTTACCAAAATTCTTCCTTCCCTAGCACTAGGATCTGTGCTCAATTTATAGGGCAACTAATGGTAGTTTCTAAATGAATGAATTTATAATAATATGAAAGACATGTTCCCAGGCTCAGAGGTGTTATATAGACACTTGGATTTGATTTTTGACACATATGGACCCTTCTAGAAGGCACTGGCCATGTGGAGATTCCAGAACAATGAGAATTTCGCTCCCAATTGACCAACGCACCCTTGAATGTTGGGAAGTGTATTGCAGTGCACCCTTGAATGGAAGGATCTGCATATGCAATGCAGTTATTCCCCTGAGAGACAGTGTTGGTGAGCTGATAAGTGATATAACATATACTTCAAACCCTGGAAATCTCACAATAGAAGCCATTAATGAGTTGTTCTTCTCTTGGGGCATATAGCAACTAAAATGTAAGGGGATGATAGACCCTATTTAATTGGTCCTGGGGATGATTTCCAGTTTGACCAAGTCATGGGGGATGATGCCCAAATTGACCTATAACAGCTGCCCCCTAAAGCATGAAGTTAGAATAATAATAATATTTTTTGAATGAGATACTTTACGACATGATGGGCTAGAACTGAAGCGGAGTGGCGACTTGCATCAATATTACAATACATTACATCATGATATTTTCATATTGATCACGAATTTCTGAGGGAGGCATTCCCATGCTTAGCACATAAACTATCTAATAACATGTACATAGTGCAGAAAGTCATCTACACTGGAATCTTGCCCAATACAGACATGCCTACAGATATAGGCCCATGTTTGGATGATGATATGTATGTAAGGTCACCGTACAGATGTTGTGTACAACAATCCTAAAATCGCAGCCTGGATGGCTAAAACTAGATCTGGGGTATTCTTATCTCATTCACTCGATCTTCACACCATAGCCTATGGTTTGATATATGATTTGTAGTCAAACATGGTGATACATCGTTTTGATTACTGAAGAAATGATGGGAGATGTTAACAAACATGAGAGAACCACCATTGATGTTAATGGCTCTCCAGGTACAAGACATTTTGTAAGGCGTGAATAGATGATTTGATTTCAAACTCCAAACAAAATATTTCAGTCAAAGGTCCAGAAGTGAGGATCTTGTCAATACTGTAACAAGCCTCATGATACTGGAAAATGATGTTTCTTAGTAAAATTCCTGGATGATGACTTGATGTTGGCAAGAAGCCACTTTATCGCGAAATGGGAGTTATTTATTTCAGAGACAAAATATGACTTGATATAGCAATCACGCGAATGAAGTTTTGTGAGTATTGCAGAAAGATGAGTATTCACTAGATGACTTCTCTTGAACATATCAGCGACACTGAGATGAGTTGGCAAGATTGACCCAAAACTGAAGTGAAGGTATGATGAACCATACTCATGAATGAACCACCAAGAATATTACCCAACCCATAAAATCATGATGATGGAGTGAAGTGTCATGTTCAAGAGCGACCTACTACTGTAAAAGTTCTATTCACTTTCCCAAAATTTCCCCGGTCATTTGTTGACCAATATCTCTTTATTTGTTAACAAGCTTGAGGAGGATTGTAGAAATTATATAACTTATGTGTTATATGTCCAAGATTATCCCGATATCACACTATTTTAACTTCATGCAAAATACATAATCTATTCCACCATTGATCGTTTGCGGAAATCAATTAAGTTTGCAATGCACACATGAAACCATAAAAATTCACACACATTAACACAGTTGTTTAACGAGAAAGCCTGAAGTTGAAAAACCCAACTATCTATATATAATATATTTCATAGAGATTATGTAACAATCCTCATACAAAGATAATCATATCAAGCTCTCAGTACAATACAATCGCTACACACTAATCAGGCCCGATCTTGCAAATACATGCACCGAACTTTGCCACCTGCTAGCCTGCCTCTATTGCGCAATCCCTACTGAAGGATGGCTCTGAATGAGCTCGAATTCACAAATCTTGCACTGCACAATCCTAATTGGCATATCCATTGAGTGTTGGATGAAATTAATGCATCACTATAGTCACAACTGATAGTCACACTTTCTCTTTCACCTACCTCTTCACTGGTCTCCACTGAAACTACCATGCACTGTAGTTAACTGATGTATTCTTCAGCTGATTAATGAGTTATTATTTAGTGAATTAATTAACTAATTAATTCACACCACTCTCACTAGTGTATCAATCAGTTAGACTAGATACAACTAGCTCAATTGAGTCTAACTGAGTTAAACTGAATACAACTCCACCAACTACTCTTCCAACTGTGTCATAAATCTGCCACTTGAGTTCTAACTGAGTCCTCCATGCAATAGCTCCAGTAAACCCTTGGGAATTGCGTAATTCCCTCAGTCCACTGATGTGCCACATCTGTGCACTGAAACGAAGTGCTCCAAGAGAATAAGTTGTTGTTTAATGCCTGATTATTATTAAGAGCTAATAATATTTGACATATCTATTTTTAGACTGGCAATCTAAAAATAGATTTCGCCCAATATGTCTAAAAATAGAAGTCCATATATTTTTCCAACTTGACCAACCATCCACAAATAGCATCCTGAAACTCATAGAATATGATTGACATGTCTAAAAATAGACATAGTCTAAAAATAGACTTTGGGCCAAAAATAGCCTGCGGGCCCACTTAGTGAAGGTGACTCTTTTCACTAAGCTCATCATATTGTTGAATATCAACACTCCCTCTCAACAAGATAGGGATTATCTGCTACCACAATCCTATCTCTATGGTATTCGAATTTGCTCCTAGTGAGCTCCTTCGTCAGAATATCTGCATCCTGATCCTCCGTAGGAATGTAAGAAAGAAACATGATCTTCTGTTGCACACAATCTCTGATATGATGATACCAGATGTCAATATGTTTAGATCTATCATGAAATACTAGATTAACTGAGAGTTTAATGCAACTCTGATTATCACAATATATCACAGTAGGATCTAAGTGAGAACCGAACAAACCAACCAGGATCTTCCTCATCCATATAGCCTTGCATGCAGCCAAATTTGCTGCCATGTACTTGGCCTCTGCTGAACTAAGTGCCACGGATCTCTGTTTCCTGTTGTACCAAGAAACTGCTATAGATCCGATACTGAATATCCCTCCAGATGTGATCTTTCTATCTGTTGGGCTTCCTGCCCAATCTGCATCTGTGAAGCCATGCAGCTTCAACTCATCCGACTGTCTGTACCATAATCCATATCCAGATGTGCCCTTGAGATACCTCAGGACATGCTTTCCTGCCTTCCAAAAGAGCTTGGTAGGCTTAACCATCGCTTGTGAAAGCTAGTTCACAGCATAGCATATGTCTGGTCGTGTATTGAATAAATACATGAGTGAACCAACCAACTGTTGATAAACAGTGGCATACACTACCTCTGCTGATGTAGCATCCTCTTTCCTCCAACCACTAGGAAGAGGAGTGTTGATAGGCTTGTAGCCTTGCATGTGAAACTTCTCCAGTATCTCCTGGGCATACTTTCATTTGAGACACAAACAATGCACCCTTCCGCTGCCAAATTTCCAATCCCAGGCAATAATGAAGGAGGTCCAAGTCCTTCATCTCAAACTCCTTTGCAAGTTATACCTTGCATGAGTTTATAAACAATTCATCACCATTAGTATTAAATCATCTACATAAAGTACAATGATCAACAACTTACCCTCCACCACAATCTGGTATAGGTTCGGATCCGCCTCACTCTTGGCAAAACCAAGTCCAGTGAAATAACTGTCTATTCGCATGTACCAAGCACGAGGTGCTTGTTTCAGCCCATACAACGCTCTTTTGAGCCTGCACACATGCGACTCACTGCTGAAGACTTTGAATCCTTCAGGATGCTCAATGTACACCTCCTCCTGAATGACTCCGTTGAGGAATGCAGTCTTCACATCCATCTGATGAATGTGCCAACCCATCTGCGCTGAGAGAGAAAGGATGGTCTGTATGGAAGAATACCTTGCGACAGGTGCAAAGGTTTCTTCATAGTAAATCCCCTCAATTTGTGAGAAGCCCCGAGCAACAAATATTGCCTTGTACTTTTCGACGCTCCCATCAGCAGCTTGCTTCACTTTGTAGATCCATCTCAAACCTACCACTGATTTTCCTTCCGGCCTTGGGACAATCTCCCATGCACTGTTTCTGACAATCGAATCATACTCTTCCACCATGGCATCTACCCATGCGGGATCCTCCACAAATTCCTCGAAAGAAGATGGTTTTGTCACGATACACTTGCTCATCAGAGCCATGTATCCAGTAAATCGGTCAGGTGACTTTCTCTGTCTGCGCTGTGATGTAGGGACTCCTACATTCTGCGCTGCATCAAGATTCAGTCGCTCAACTTCTGTAGTGCACTTCCTCCCTCTTATGTTTGGCGCTGCATGAGTGGTTTCTTCCACTCCATGAACCTCCTCTTGTGGCTGATCCACATCCTAAGGCTCATCTTTAGGAACAAGTAGCTCCTCATCTGCATGCAAGTGTAGCTCCCTCTCAAGAAACAACTTCATGGCTTTCTCCTCATGAAATTTGATATCCCGTCGGACAACAATCATCCGACTGTCTGGAAAATACACACGATAATTGTGGGGTGTTTCTGTGTACCCCACAAATATCCCAACCTCTGCGGTCGGCTCCAGCTTCTTCCTAGCATCCTTCGTCACATGAATGTAAACAAGTGAGCCAAAAATCTTCAAATGAGAAATATTAGGCTTCTTACCAGAAAACGCCTCTTCGGGTGTACTCATGCCAAGTACTCTATGAGGACAACGTTTTTGCACATAAAAAACAGTGTTGCATGCTTCAGCCCACAAGTGTATGGGAAGGCCCTGATCATGCAACATCGCCCATGCAGCACCCACGATCGTTCTGTTCTTTCTCTTTGCGACCCCATTCTACTATGGGTTATGAGGCGCTATGAGTTCTCTTCGAATTCCTTTTGTGCTGCAGAAGTCTTTGAATTCGCCAGAGATGTATTCACCACCATTATCGCTCCTTAGAGCTTTCACCTACTTCCCCGACTCTTTCTCAACTAGCACCTTAAACTCACAGAACTTTGAGTATGTCTCGCTCTTCTTCTGCATGAAGAAGATCTAGCACTTACGAGAAAAGTCATCAACAAATATCATATAATACACGTGCTTTGTTGTTGAAGCAACCGAGAAAGGTCCACACACGTCTGTGTGAATTCTCTCAAGGATCGTTGTGGCGTGACTATCCTTCTCATAAAAAGTGGTCTTCACAAATTTTCCTAAAGTACATCCCTTGCACTAATCTGACTGCACAAGTGTACCCTTGGGAAGCCCGGTAGAAATCTGCTGCAAAATTTTCAAAGCGCCATGGTGAAGATGGCTCAATCTCCTGTGCCACAATTCGCCCTCATCGCAACTCACCACTCCTTCTGCGTTGCCTGCCATTGCTGTGCAGCCATCTACCTACAATTGATAAATATTATTAACTCGAATCCCTATCCTCCTGGTTTGACCAGTTGTTTTACTGTGTAGGAAGGCTTTTCCCTCATTAAAAACAACATCATAACCCTTGTCTTCCAACATTGCCACAGAGATCAGATTCTTCTTCAATCCTGGAACATGCATGAAATCCTTCAAGATTTTGGTTTTTAAACTCATGTGGTGCTCATTTATTAAAAAGTTTTCCGGATTATCCACATTGCTAGAGAACGAGTGTCGACGTTTCGAATCCCAATGGGGATCCATCATCAGGACTTTTTGAATGAAGAAAATGAGAGAAAGGACCTAGACCATAAATAGAGGTAGAAGTAGATTTTCAAGAAAAGAGCCGACCAATGTCTATAATATTATATTATATAAATTATTTACTAAATAATTTAAAATAATTATATTCCTGATTCAAAAAAATTTTAATATTTAATTTAAGGGTTAAAAACCTATGATATTAAGGAATAAGAATTACTGGTCTAAAATTCTAAAAAGTATTTCTAAGTTCTAAATTAATTTAATTTAAAAGACTAGAAAAACTATAAACTGGAGAAAGTTCAATTAATTGAGGACAAAATAAAATATAAATATATAATTGAGAAAAAGGATATATTTAGTTTATTTAAATATATCATTTTGATTAATTATATATCCAATTTTATTATATATTTAATTCAAAAGAAAAAAGAGAATTAATAACAAAGTAAGGGAGAGGCTTGCTAAAAATTAAAAACTAAGAGGTGACTAATTATTAGAAAAAACAAGCTAATGGATTTAATAAAATATAAATATATAATTGAGTTAAAATGATATATTAAGTTTAATATATCATTTTAATTTATTATATATTTAATTTTATTAAATATCTAAAATTAAAGACTTATAATGTTCTAACTAGAGTTATAAATATTTGTTTTTGTTTTGATTAGAGAATTAATGCTTATAATAATAAACCAAATAATATATAAGGCTAGGAAAAAGGACTACTAGGTTAGAGAGAAAATTCTTAAAGGGGAGAATAGAATAAAATCCTTATAATTATTAATTACTTAACTTTTATTTTGACAAATAAAAATTAATTAATAGGGATAATTATTAGAATTTTTAGTTAATTAAAACTAAAACTAAACTAGACTGGAATCCAAAGGAGGAGGAAAATACCTGGGGTTGTATACCTGAAAACTATACCTCAATGGAGGGGGTTTCTGGAGGAACAGATCTGTCGAAGAAGGGGTCTCCAAGTGTCACTAATTTCAACTCCATCATCTCTATTAAGATTATATGGATGATTTATAATCTCAAGGGCTTCTCTAATTTTCCTTTTTTTATAGTTCTCTTCTTTCGCGATGATTGTTGCATCTTCCAGAAGTATTTGGTGTTTGGTTTTCGATGAGTGTTCTACAAGGGCTGAGGTGCGTGATCGTTCGTATCTGATATCGGCCTCGTGCTCCTTAAGTCTTTTCTGAAGGGAACGTCCAGTCTCACCAATATAACTTTTTCCGCATGAACAGTTAATCTTGTACACTCCTTTGAGTTGATCAGGGTTTATGCTATCCTTGACTGATCGAATTTTTTGCCTAATAGTCCCTAATGCTGAAAATTGAGCGAAAATATTGTTCTTCCTCAGGCGCTTAGCTATTTTATTAGTAACCCCCTTAATGTATGGTAGAACAAATCTTCCCATATTCTCTTGATTTTCATGGCGATTTCGAGGTAGGATCTTTTCCTTAGCTCTTTCCAGGGCTTTTCTTATACCCCTCTCTTTATAACCTAAGTCTCTGAAAACGGCAGAAAGGTGATTGATTTCGTCGTTCAGGTGTTTGGTATCAGAAATCCTTATGGCTCTGACGGCCAGGGTATTAAGGACACCAAATTTTTGAGCTGGATGATGATAGGATTCAGCATGGAGATAGCTGTCAGTATGGGTTTTCTTTCTATACACCTGGTGCCCAAGCGTTCCATCATCATTCCTAGTGACACGAACGTCTATGAAACGAGTGAGTTTTCCTTCTAGTGCTAAGAGGGAAAACAAGATATTAAAGCTTGTGCACAGTGATGTGTTTGGACCTGTGTCAGTTCCATCACTGGGTAAGTCTGTGTATTATGTTTCATTCATAGATGACTTCTCAAGGAATACATGGATATATTTCTTGAGGAAGAAATCTGAAGTCTTTGACAAATTTAAAGAATTTAAGGCTCTGGTGGAAAACTGGACAGAGAAGAAGATAAAGGTGCCGAGGACAGATAATGGTGGGGAGTTCTGCAAGAATGAATTTGAAGAGTTCTGTAAGAATTGTGGTATAGCACGACAGAAGAATACTCCATACACACCTCAAAAAAATGGAGTTGCAGAAAGAATGAAAAGAACGCTGATGGAAAAGGCAAGAAGCATGCTCAGTGGTACCGGGTTAGGACAAAAATTTTGGGCAGAGGAAGTGGAGACTGCATGTTACTTGGTTAATATATCACCTTCATTAGCGTTGGAGGATAATACTCCAAATGAGGTATGGACTGGTAAGAAACCCTCTCTTTCACGTCTGAGGGTATTTGGATGTGATAAATATGTACATGTTCCAAAGGAGAAAAGGATCAAGTTGGATAATAAATCTGAAAGGTGCATCTTTATTGGGTGTAGGGATGGTTTAAAGGGTTACAAGCTTTGGAACCCATAAACAAGGTAGGTTGTGTACAATTGCGATGTGGTGTTTATAGAGGTGAAAGATTTTTTAAACATGAATTCCTACCAAAGGAACCTGAGAAGATAGAGTTTGAGCTAAAGGAGGATGAATCAGACTCTACAACAAAAGAAGATTCAGAAGAGGAAGAGCCACAAACTCTAACTGTGAGAAGATTAGCTCGGGAAAGAAGACAACCAGAAAGGTGTAGTCCATCTGATTTCTGTTCAAATTTTGCCTCAACTATAACTAATGATGATCCCAGAACAATCAGGGAGGCTGTAGATTCAGAGGATGGAAAACTCTGGAAGGAGGCCATGGTTGATGAAATGGCATCCTTGCATAAAATGAGGCATGGGATCTAGTAAAGTTGCCGGCTGGAAGGAAGCCCATCGGGAGAAAATGGGTGTTTAAGAAGAAGATGAATGTAGAAGGAAAGGTGGAGAAATACAAAGTTCAGTTGGTAGCCAAAGGTTATTCCCAAGTGCCGGGAATTGATTTTGGTGATATTTTTTCTCCTGTTGCCAAAGTTACTTCTATTAGATTACTTTTATCTGTTGTTGTTGCATTTTATTTTGAGGTAGAACAGATGGATGCGAAGACAACATTTCTTCATGGATATTTGGAAGAGGATATATACATGAAACAACCTAAAGGATTTATGGTGAAAGGGAAGAAAGAACTGGTATGCAGGTTAAAGAAGTCTCTGTATGGGTTAAAACAGTCACCAAGGATGTGGTATCAGAAATTTGATACCTATATACAGGGAATTGGATTTACCAGAAGCAAGGAGGATCACTGTGTTTATTTTAAATTAATTGGTGGTCCTGTTATTTATTTGGGCTTGTATGTGGATGATATGTTGTTGATTGGAAATGACAAAGGAATTATCCAAGATTTGAAGACCCAACTATTCTCCAAATTCGACATGAAGGATATTGGTGCTGCAAACTATATTTTGGGCATGGAAATTAAGAGAGATTAGGCAAAGAGGAAGCTCTGGTTAAACCAGAGGAAGTATGTCGAGACTATATTGCAGAGGTTCAATATGCAGGATAGTAAACTGGTGAATTTTACGATTCCTGTAGGTGCAAATCTGTCTACTAAACAGTGTCCCAAGACACAAGAAGAAGAGGAGGATATGTCCCGTGTTCCATATGAAAGTGTAGTGGGGAGCCTGATGTATGAAATGGTCTGTACTAGACCAGACATTGCACATGCAGTGGGAGTATTGAGCAAGTTTAAGTCAAACCTAGGGAAAGAGCATTGGATAGCAATGAAGCGGGTTTTCAAATATTTGCGAGGCACTAGTGATTATGGATTGTGCTACCATGGAAGACCAGGATTGGAAAGAGTGTTGGACATTCATGGTTTTGTTGATGCAGACTGGGCTAGAGATCTGGACCAAAGAATATCTACAAGTGGGTATGTGTTTAGCCTATTTGGAGGTGTAGTCAGTTGGATGAGTAAAAGACAGTCTGTAGTGGCTCTTTCAACTACAAAGGCAGAATACATGGCAGCCACTCATGCAAGCAAGGAAGTTTTTTGGTGGTAAAGATTGTGTTCAAGTATGGGGTTGGTGCAGCAAGCTATAAGGATACACTGTGATAGCCAAAGTGAAATTTTCTTGGCTAAGAACCCTGCTTATCATTTAAAAAAAAAACATTGATGTTCAATATCACTTTGTGAGATATATGGTTGAGGCTAAAAGGGTGTTGCTGGTAAAGGTGGACACTTTGAAGAATGTTGCATATGCATTGACAAAGTCTGTGAGCACTCAAAATTTCTCTTGGTGTAGAGAAACAATGGGTGTTGCAAAGCTAGGCTAATTAATTAGCTCTCTCGTGGCCCCATGTGGAAAGAAAACAACAAGTGGGAGAATGTTGGGTTTGTGTTATATTCTTTCCACGACTAGCCACGTGTGGCGGGTCACAGGGGGGTGGTATCCCCCCCTGTCAGGGTCGGGGGTAGCACCCCGGGAAATTGTTTTTAGTCCTTATTTTCCAGTGGGTGGACCCACCCATGGTTTTGTGCATGGGTTTGCACATGGTTTTGGGGCATGATGGTTTTCGGCCCCTGGTATTTTGTAGATCTGGTCAAGGGAACTACGATTATGTTCTAATATAGGGTTAATGGATTGGGGTTTATGTATGCCTCCACACCTATATATATGTGTTGTAACACTAAAAGGAATATAATGAAAAATCAAGCCGGTCGTCTCGATTTGCAATCTAGGGAAAAATATCTGTGTTTTTATGTTTTATGTTTTATGCTGTCGCTATTGTTTATTTTCTGTTTTGTAAGATTTGTTTGCAGATAATTTCTGTACAGGGTTAAAAGCTACAATTAGGAACTATTGCTCAAGTGAATCTAGAATCCCACTAAGGAAGAGATAAATAAATGTATCAAAGAAAAAGAGAGAGAATTTTTTGCAAGCGATATCAAAGATTGGAAAATCAACAAAGAAGAATGGTTACATAGGTATATATTCACTAAGTTTCGTGGGATCTTCTTTATTTAATTTCTAAATCTATTAACAACCTAGATACAAATGCTAAATGATAATAACAAGAATTGGTGACCTATTGAGCCGAAAATATGGACCCTCAAATTTATTCAGCAATTGAAGTATGCATTTAATAATATATATCATTTTTTAGACTATTGGTTCAAAAGTATACCAAAGGGTTACATTCTAGAGTTTTTTGTCAAATCTACAGTATCATGCATTGCAATAGAGAGGAAGTTCATGAAAGGACTGCATGGAAGGTATATTATATCACTGAAAGCTTTAATTAAAATGTTATTGTGTGACAAGTGAGTCATAAAGATGGAATCAGATAGTATGAGTAATTAAACCCCTTGTGCGCGAAGGGAAATTTGGGGAATGGATATGGAATCACTTGAGTGTTATGTAGAATTGTGATCTACGGATAAATAAAATTCCCTAAGAGTGGTGCTAGGCACTTAGAAGAATAGATGAAAGACTTTGCTATCACTTTCTCTAAGAATAAACAGACACACAAAATTATAGAAGAACCTACTTGTGATCCAAGCGCTTCTTCTTCTCCTTTTGTCGCTTTTGTTGTAGCTTTCAATCCAACTTAGATCGCCAGATTGTTTCTGGAAAGTATAAAAAGAGAACAAAAAATATATTGCAATATACAAATGCCTACTTATATTAATCACTTAAATTGATTAAACATGAAACATATATATCATTCAAGGGTCCATTGCATGAGAAATAGAAACATAAACATATACATATATGGGAAAATGAACAACAATATTTATTAAAGAGTAGAAGGGGGAGGTTACAACCAATGATCGATTTGATGTCACCAGCTCCAGCTTCATCCTAGCCTCATCACATCCAACATCACACCAGCAAAATATTATTACTTTTACTCTCTCAATTGAGAATCCAACAACATTTCTTTACCAAAATTCTTCCTTCCCTAGCACTAGGATTTGTGCTCAATTTATAGGGACATTGATGGTAGTTTCTCAATGAATGAATTCTAAGAATAGGCAAGACATGTTTACAAGTTCATAGGTGTTAGATGGACACTTGGATTCAAATTTTGAAACATATGGATTCTTCTCGAAGGAACTGGCCATGTGGAGATTTTGAAAAAATGAGAATTTCACTCCCAATTGACCAACGCACTCTTGAATGTCGAGAAGTGCATTGCAGTGCACCCTTGAATGGAGGGAGCTGAATATGTAACACAATTAGTCCCTTTAGAGGCTGCGTTGGTGAGCTCATAAGTGATATAACATATACTTCAAAACTTGGAAATCTCACAATAGAAGTCATGAATGTTTTGTTCTTCTCTTAGGGCATATAGCAACTGAAATGTAAGGGGATGATATACCATATTTTATTGGTCCTGGGAATGATGTCCAGCTTGAACAGGTAATGGGGGATGATGCCCAAATTGACCTATAACAGCTGCCCCCAAAATCATGAAGTCGAAATAATAACAATATTTTGAATGAGATGCTTTACGACGTGATGAGCTGGAACTGAAGTGGAGTGGAAACCTGCATCAATCTTACAATACATTACATCATGATATTTTCATCTTGATCATGAATTTCTGAGGGAGGCATTCCCATGCTTAGCACATAAACTATCTAATAACATGTACATAGTGTAGAAAGTCATCTACATTCGAATGTTGCCCAATATAGACATGCCTACAGATATAGGACCATGTTTGGATGGCGATCTGTATGTAAGGTCACCATATAGATGATGTGCACAAAAGTCCTAAAATCGTAGCTCAGATGGCTAAAAATATATCCAGGGTATTCTTATCTCGTTCACTTGATCTTTCGGGTACAAGTCTAGCCATGCGGATATATGATTTGTAGTCAAACATGGTGAGACATCGTTTGATTACCAACGAATGATGTGAGATGTTAACAAACATGAGAGAACCACCATTGATGTTAATGGCTCTCAAGGTAATGCAGTACATTTTGTAAGGTGTGAATAGATGATTTGATGTCGAACTCCAAACAAAATATTTCAGTCAAAGGTCCAGAAGTGAGGATCTTGTCAATACTGTAACAAGCCTCATGATACTGGAAAATGATGTTTCTTAGTAAAATTCCTGGATCATGATTTGATGTTGACAGGAAGCCACTTTATCGCGAAATGGGAGTTATTGATTTTAGAGACAAAATATGACTTGATATAGCAATGTTCAGGGATGACTGTCATGAGAATGAAGTTTTGTGAGTATTGCAGAAAGATGAGTATTCACTAGATAACTTCTCTTGAACATATCGGCGACACTGAGATGAGTTGGCAGGATTGACCCAAAAGTGAAGTGAAGGTATGATGAACCATAGGTATGAATGAACCGTCAAGAATATTACCCAACCCAAAAAATCATGATGATGGAGTGAAGTGTCATGTTCAAGAGCGACCTACTACAGTAAAAGTTCTATTCACTTTCCCAAAATTTCCCCGGTCATTTGTCGACCAATATCTCTTTATTTGTTAACAAGATTGAGGAGGATTGTAGAAATTATATAACTTATGTGTTATATGTCCAATATTATCCCGATATCACACTATTTTAACTTCATGCAAAATACATAATCTATTCCACCATTGATCGTTTGTGGAAATTAATTAAGATTGCAATGCACACATGAAACCATAAAAATTCACACACCTTAACACAGTTGTTTAATGAGAAAGCCTGAAGTTGAAAAACCCAACTATCTATATATAATATATGTCATAGAGATCATGTAACAATCCTCATACAAATATGATCATATCAAGCTCTTAGTACAATACAATCGCTACACACTAATCAGGCCTGATCTTCCAAATACATGCACCGATCTTTGCCACCTGCTAGCCTACCTTTATTGCGCAATCCCTGCTGAAGGATGGCTCTGAATGAACTCGAATTCACAAAGCTTGCACTGTGCAATCCTAATTGGCATCTCCACTGAGTGTTGGATGTAATCAATGCATCACTATAGTCACAACTGATAGTCACACTTGCTCTTTCACCTACCTCTTCACTGGTCTCCACTGAAACTACCATGCACTGTAGTTACTGATGATGGAATGCTTGGAATTTTCCTAGTGACAAGAACATCTATGAATGATGATGGAACGCTTGGGCACCAGGTGTAGAGAAAGAAAACCCATACTGATAGCTATCTCCATGTTGAATCCTATCATCATCCAGCTCAAAAATTTGGTGTCCTTAATACCCTGGCCATCAGAGCCATAAGGATTTATGATACCAAACACCTGAACAACGAAATCAGTCACCTTTCTGCCATTTTCAGAGACTTAGGTTATAAAGAGAGGGATATAATAAAATCCCTGGAAAGAGCTAATTAAAATATCCTACCTCGAAATCGCCATGAAAATCAAGAGAATATGGGAAGAGTTGTTCTACCATACATTAAGGGGGTTACTGATAAAATTGCTAAGCGTCTAAGGAAGAACAATATTTTCGCTCAATTTTCAGCATTAGGGAATATTAGGCAAAAAATGCGATCAGTCAAGGATAGCATAAACCCTGATCAACTCAAAGGAGTGTACAAGATTAACTGTTCATGCGGAAAAAGTTATATTGGTGAGACTGGACATTCCCTTCAGAAAATACCTAAGGAGCACGAGGCCGATATCAGATACGAACGATCACACACCTCAGCCCTTGCAGAACACTCATCGAAAACCAAACACCAAATACGTCTGGAAGATGCAACAATCATCGCGAAAGAAGAGCACTATAAAAAAAGGAAAATTAGAGAAGCCCTTGAGATTATAAAGCATCCAGATAATCTTAATAGAGATGGTGGAGTTGAAATTAGTGACACTTGGAGACCCCTTCTTCGACAGATCTGTTCCTCCAGAAACCCCCTCCATTGAGGTATAGTTTTCAGGTATACAACCCCAGGTATGTTCCTCCTCCTTTGGATTCCAGTCTAGTTTAGTTTTAGTTTTAATTAACTAAAAATTCTACTAATTATCCCTATTAATTAATTTTTATTTGTCAAAATAAAAGTTAAGTAATTAATAATTATAAGGATTTTATTCTATTCTCCCCTTTAAGAATTTTCTCTCTAACCTAGTAGTCCTTTTTCCTAGCCTTATATATTATTTGGTTTATTATTATAAGCATTAATTCTCTAATCGAAACAAAAACAAATCTTTATAACTCTAGTTAGAACATTATAAGTCTTTAATTTTAGATATTTAATAAAATTAAATATATAATAAATTAAAATGATATATTAAACTTAATATATCATTTTAACTCAATTATATATTTATATTTTATTAAATCCATTAGCTTGTTTTTTCTAATAATTAGTCACCTCTTAGTTTTTACTTTTTAGCAAGCCTCTCCCTTACTTTGTTATTAATTCTCTTTTTGCTTTTGAATTAAATATATAATAAAATTGGATATATAATTAATCAAAATTATATATTTAAATAAACTAAATATATCCTTTATCTCAATTATATATTTATATTTTATTTTGTCCTCAATTAATTGAACTTTTTCCAGTTTATAGTTTTTCTAGTCTTTTAAATTAAATTAATTTAGAACTTCGAAATACTTTTTAGAATTTTAGACCAATAATTCTTATTCCTTAATATCATAGGTTTTTAACCCTTAAATTAAATATTAAATTTTTTTTGAATCAAGAATATAATTATTTTAAATTATTTAGTAAATAATTTATATAATATAATATTATAGACATTGGTCGGCTCTTTTCTTGAAAATCTACTTCTACCTCTATTTATGGTCTAGGTCCTTTCTCTCATTTTCTTCATTCAGAAAGTCCCGATGATGGATCCCCGTTGGGATTCGAAACGTCGACAATCCTTCAAGATGAAAGGTTTTCCTGACTCCTCTCAAAGGAAATGGTCCCGATACCAGTCGCACTGTATCTACCATCATCGCCCATCTCGATGTGCACTCCAAGATCCTTTTAATTCAGATCATAAAACAAATCTTTGTCTTCGGTCATATGGAGAGACGCACCACTGTCAAGAAACCACACTGATCCCATCACAATTGAAACCAAGCATGCGATCAGGGAAAAATCTAGCTCAAACTGCGAGGCTAAGGCATTTCTAGTTGTAGATCCAGCAACCTTCTTATTTTTCTTCTTCTGTGGACAATTAGTGGCGTAATGTCCATGCTAGTGACAGTGAAAACACTTCACCTTGGAAAAGTCCTGCTTCTTTCCTTTCGCACCGGATTGAGAAGGATTTTTCTTCCCCTTCCCTTTCCTTGCTTTGTCATCCAAAGCGCAATTTTCTTCATCTTCATTCTTCGATGAAGATCCATCCCTGGTACCTCAACTTATCTCCTCCTGCACAAGATCCGATCAAAGTCGCTCCCATCCTGGAAGTTTCTCCCAACCATTGACAGAGTCCTCGTAGCTATGCCAACTCTTCGGAAGCCCAAGGAGAGCCAAGCTCACCAAGTCTTCTTCATCGAAAGTAACCCCCACACTTCCCACCTCATCCTTGCAGTGGACAAACTTCGTGAGGTATTTTGGTTTACTGTCGCCTTTCTCCATTTTTATTTTCCTGAGCTTGTCTTTAAGCGCCAACTTCCTCTGGTCACTTCTGCTTTGGAAAAAATCTGTCAAAGGCTTCCACATTAAGAATGGAGTAGCTTTAACGTGAAGGTTGGACATAATGTGATCCTTCACACCTTCCAACAGAATTCTTAGACATTTTGCTACCTTCTTTTGCCATGCTTCAAGTGCAGCTGCATCGCTAGAACCAGGCTTTGGAATATCAGTATCTATGAACTCCTTCAACCCATTATCATCCAACACCACCTCCATCCTGTCCTTCCATGCAATATAATTCGAGCTGCCATCAAGGGCATACTCTAATCACAATCCATTGAAAGACATTTCAATGAATGCTCAAATTTGACACCAAGAAAACACTGCAGAAAATTCGAATTCCATCAGCACAAAACTCAACCGCTTCAATAATTGCAATCTCCTCCGATCAATACTGCTCTGATACCATGTAGAAATTATATAAAAACTGTGTTAATGTGTGTGAATTTTTATGGTTTCATGTGTGCATTGCAATCTTAATTAATTTCCGCAAACGATCAATGGTGTAATAGATTCTGTATTTTGCATGAAGTTAAAATAGTGTGAGATGTAGAGAATCTTGGACATCTAACACATAAGTTATATAATTTTTACAAGGATGGCGTATGCTTGATCTATAATTCAACCCTTCGGGTGAATATGCATCTCTATTTAATAATTTAACGAGTCTAGCGATAAATGAAACTCGATTATTGCCATGATTGACAAGCCCATCAATATTTTATGTTTTAACGAGCCTAACGACAGTGACAACCTGTTCCTTTTTCATATTTAGAGAGTTTGAAAAATAGGACAAAAGAAAACTTCATAAGTACTTTTTCGTAAAGTTGTCGCTCATATCCGAAAAAATGTAAAATGATATCTGAGAGAACCTCCTAGCCATATTCGACTAAGACTTTCCTTTTTCATAAATAATCTATCTCAGTCTAGAAAAGGGTTAAAATTATACTGAGTAGATGTCAATTCATTTACTTTTATGAGCTCGAAAAGACAAGTGCTTGGGAATCATTTCACATTATCGGAGTCTGAAAAGAGCTAAAAGAAGACTCCAGGGGTTCCTTTTTCGCTGTTATTGAAGCTCGAAAAAGAGATAAAAGTGCGATTCAACTCCTTTTTCATTTTTATTAAATATTGAAAAATAAGGATAAAAGTATGCTTTGTGGTCAAATCATTCTTGAATAAGTGTGCACGACTAATCTACTATATCAGCTACTAACATGTTCAGAACAACATCAAATGTATTAAAAAATACCCGTTTCATGATAAAAAAAAATGAATAAAACCATAATCACAACAATAAATATGATTTGCAAAAAATAAAATGATTAATTAAAAGAGTTTTACCATTTGTATTTTGGAGTTCTAAACCTATTTTTACCCCCGAACTTCAGTATTTGATTGGGTGAAATTGGTAAGAATTTTTTGAATGCCCCCTACAAGAGCACATGTCGAATGCTCCCTACGAGAGCGCATGCCTCCCAAGATTCATTTCATTCACCTAAGTATACTACTAGTTACTGATAGCTGGATGGAATGAAGGTTCATTTATGAGATCAAATAGAAGACTCATCTTAATTAGGAGAGGATTTGTTTCATTTTTTAACGAGCTTGAAACAGGAAAAGGAACTATGCTCATGGCTTGTTTCATTGTTTAACAAGGTTGAAAAAATAAAATAACTATCCTCATGGGAACCTGTTTCATTTATTGAGGTTGACACAGGAAAATAACTATCCTCATTAGTTGGTTCATTTTTTAGCGAGGTTGACACAGGAAAAGAATCATCCTCATTGTGCAGTCAGACCAGTGAACATGCGTTGGAAAATACGTAGTCTGACGGAGTCATCATTCAAGGAGTTTGATGAGAACCATAAATGCTAATTTATAACATGCGTTGACAGTCTTATCCACGATTTCTATTGAATTTAGGAATGTCAAAGGGTAATTTATATGGTATCACCGGCCACTAAGGATAATAACTGATGGGACTAGCTTGATATTTCACTGAAGATATGAATAAAGGATCAAGCCATTCAATACTCATAAGGGAAGAACCAGATAGGATTATAGATGATGACATGGGTGAAGTCCATGGGTTTGAGGATGCACTAGAGAAGGTTCCAGATAAAGGTTGGTAACCACGTGGGATGGAAGGGAAACCATATAAATGTGACTCTGGTGATGTTGTGAACATTGACGGGGTAGCAGGAGCAGGTGATGATGCAATTGGAATAGATGGTCCAACCAAAGATGTTGAGGTTATTTAACTAAATGTATACCCTATTGGATCTATGGGAACTATAATAGACACAGGATTAACAGAAGCAGAGGATTGTGATTGAGGAAAAGACTAATACAGGTAAATCTCCACCCCAAAATGAGTTGGAGTTAAAGGTGTTTCATCTTGTGGTATTTATTCAATCGAACCAAGTGGAAGGATTTCATCGTTAGGCCCAAAGTACATTTCAGGAGGTTGACTATGTGATATGGAGACTCAAAGGATACAATAGATTGTAGGGCGACTGATATAGGAACAACTTTCAGTCATTCGAATTTGGGATTAAGATGTTATGGCAAAAAAATGATAGGATCTGGATCAACATCTAGTTGAACAACATCAGGTTCGGGAGGTATGGTCTCAGTGATTGGATGGATCGTGACCACGGGTAGCTGTGAGGACTCCGTCTTGACAAAAGTATATGAACCAAGATTCGTAGAAACAACTTGTGCCAACTCTGGTATATGTGAGGATGATGTCGCACCAGAGATATTGATAGTACTAGTTTTAGTAAAGCGATTTCGCCTTCGCCGACTAGAAATGGCTTCCGGTGGTAAAGTTGGTTTCAATGCTATTTTATGCAAATGATGGAGAAAGGGATGTTCTTCATCCATGATGACCGATTCATTTTATGACCAAAAACAAATAAATAAAAGGGTAATTCTAGGCAAAAGGTTTACCAAGTAATTTTGAACTGCAGAATACCTCCTAGGGAACCAAGAAGTATGGGTAGGAAATCTCCCTGAATTCTGTGTTCGGTGTATCAAAAGTTACAAGGAAACCAAATCGGTTCACTATGGATAGATAACAACCTAAAGTTGTCCTCGCAAATATACTCGAAGGTACGTGGAAGCCCAAGTTTGTATTAGCGTTGTCTAATGCAAAACCACACAGTGTAAGCACCCCCTTATACTTTATGTACTAGAACACCGCCCTATATACTCGAAGGTACGTGGACGAGCTTCGATATACTTACATACGTGGAGTGAGGTATCACACTCAGAATTTATCGCAGACAAGTTAACGATAGCTGCTATGTTTAACGATGCTGAAACACGTCTATAACCTAGACCTTCTAAATGTTATCGTTATGGTTCCAATATTTTTTTAGGTAAATTGATGTAAATTTTAAGTTGACCTTGTTTAACAATTTTCTTTTTGAGGTTCACCACGTGATGTGATGGAAATTCCTAAAAATTCAATCTAAAATGATAAGCAAACTTTTCAATTTTAGCTTAAAATCCTGGCTACTAAGGGAAAGAGCAATCAATTTTGAGAGCAAACAACAAAGAGAAAAAACTCATTAGGGGAATTTTGAGGTCTATAAGGGGCCTCCTAAAAAAACAATAAAATAATAGCTAAACAAATAAAATAATATTTATGAATTTACAATTTATTTTTTGCACCAAAATCCATGTAACCATGGTTAAATTCAATTGAAAATTTGTACCAAAATAAAATTAATAAAAAAATTCTATTGATGTGACTATAAATAAAAATGAACTTTTCAAGAAAAATTCATTATCATTGAACAACAAATGCATTTGTCCTTTTTACTTAAATAACTTAAAATAAATTATAAATATAAATTCATAAATTCTTAATTGTACAACATACTATTAATTAAAATTTATATTATTTAAATTATATAATAACATGTGATTAATATACTACATAAAAATCAAATAATATAATAAAATAAATGTAATATATTATTTTATGTATTAATTCTATATTACATATTGGATTGATTTGATTCATAACATAAGAGAAAATAAAATAAAATATAAAATGAATATGATATATGAAAAATGTGTAAACACATGAAGTTTATAAAGGGATATGCATTGTTTCTTTCAAAAAATTTGAAACGACATATTTTATTCAAAAAGTGTGAAATGGCATTTATTATGAGTACTTTACTTTGTGACTTTAAAAGTACTTAAAATACTACTATGGTTAACCATGAATTTTTATCCACCATTGAGAATGTGACAAGTAAGTACATTTAACTCAACCAATGTCACCTCAACTAGGGGGGATGATGTCATCCCCTAAAATGTGATTGGTTCTCATAAAGTGAATTTTGATTGTACATTTTCCTTAAGAGGCCCATTTTTTACCTCAAAATTCCCCCAATGAAAATGCAACTTTCTTAACTTGTTCCTATGCAATACACACAATTCACTATATGCACATGTATGTTTTTCTTTTCAGTCCCCTTAATGTGAATGCAAGAAAGGAAACTATATGCATCAAATCAACAAAAACAAATTCTTTCTTATTTGAGAAACGAGGAATTTAACAACAATTTCACTTTTAGGAAAAACAAAGAATAGAACTACAATTTTTCCTACAGGAAACGAAGAATTTAACGACAATTTCCTTGACGAAAACAAATGGATCTAATGCAGAAATAAAATATTTTGAATTTTATTTTCCAATGATAAAGAAAAACACTTAAAGAGACATTAAACAAATTTACTCTTCAAAGGAGGAAGAATCAGACAAATTCAGTTGTCTCTAGGAGGTATCAGACAATTGAAAACATAACAAACAAATGTATGAGAATGATGGAAATGAAAAATTCAAATGGAATTTGGTTGGTTAAGGGGGAAAAACAGTCTCTAGGGAGAGACAACGCATTGCAATGCACCCCTAAGTAAAAATAGTCTCTAGGGAGAGACAATGCATTGCAATGCACCCCTAAGTGGGAGACAATGCATTTCAGTGCACTGTGTCTTGACCAATAGTGTGTTGGGCGCAACAATGATTGAAAATGAAAGCTACATAACACACTTATAATGCAATTATTTCATTCAAAAGTCTAATAACTGAAAGTATATTCTACTGGGTGGATAAGCAGAGGAAAAAACACTAGGAATGATAGGAAACTCCCCAACGGAATTGCCAATTTGTTATGCAGAATTATGATCTACGGATAAATCAAATTCCCTTAGTGTGGTGCTAGGCACTTAGAACAACAGATTAAAGTCTTTACTATCACTTTCTCTAAGAGTAAATAGACACATAATGATAGAAGAACCTACTTCTGATCCAAGCGCTTCTTATTCTCCTACTGTCACTTTTGTTGTAGCTTTCAATCCAACTTAGATTGCCAGATTGTTCCTGCAAGTATAAACAGAGAACAACAAACATATTTAAATATACATATGCCTACTTATCTTAATCACTTAAATCGATTAAGCATGAAACATATATATCATTCAAGAGTCTATTTCATGAGAAATAGAAACATAAATAGATACATATATGGGAAAATGAACAACAATATTTATTAAAGAGTAGAAGGGGGAGGTTACAAGCAATGATCGATTTGATGTCACCAGCCCTAGCTTCATCCCAGCCTCATCACATCCAACATCACACTAGCAGCATATCAGTATTTTCACTCTCTCAATTGAGAATCCAACATCATTTCTTTACGAAAATTATTCCTTCCTTAGCACTAGGATATGTGCTCAATTTATAAGGATACTGATGGTAGTTTCTCAATGAATGACTTTCTAAGAATAGGTAAGACATGTTTCCAAGTTTAGAGGTGTTATATGGACACTTGGATTTGAATTTTGACACAAATGGACTCTTATAGAAGGCATTGGCCATGTGGAGATTCCAGAACAATGAGAATTTCGCTCCCAATTGACCAACACACTCTTGAATGTCGGAAGTGCATTGCAGTGTACCTTTGAATGTAGGGAGCTGCATATGCACCACAGTTAGTCCCTTTAGTGGCTGTGTTGGTGAGCTCATAAGTGATATAACATATACTTCAAACCTTGGAAATCTCACAATAGAAGTCATGAATGATTTTTTCTTCTCTTAGGGAATATAACAACTGGAATGTAAGGGGATGATAGACCCTATTTAATTGGTCTTGGGGATGATTTCTAGCTTGAACAGGTCATGGGGGATGGTGCCCAAATTGACCTATAACACTGAGGGGACATGGCTTGGGGTGCAGAAAAATAAGGAGTTAGAGAGTGGATGAAATACTTAGAACTCCATACTAATTGTGAGGATGTATATTGAGATACTGCAAGATTAATAATGTGAAAGGAGGAAAATAGGAAAGAAAGAGTGTGATAAAAAAGGATGAAATTTTTTGAGAGTGGAGTATTATGTAGCAGAAGGTGTTAGGTCCCTATAATATTGGTGTATCCCCCTTATTGTTATTTCTAGTGTATCTTCCTTATTGTTATTATTAGTGTAGCCCCATATTGTTATTGTTGTGCCCAATTTCCCCCCATATTGTTATTGTTATGCCCCATAGAAGCCCAGTATTGTTATTATTGTTCCCTTACATTATTATTGTTATGTAGGCTCTAATTATATTGTGACCCCTTAGACTCCTATATATAACAGTATTGTCATTAGTATCATCCAAGAATTGTTCATTTATGTGATGTAAAGGAGGTTCCCCCTTAAAGAGGCTAATTTTCATGTCGTTGATCTATATTTTCTTATTTTTTTCGATCTGGTTGCATAAAATTTGGTATCAGAGCTTTGGATTCTAGGTTTTCGTTGCTTAAAAACAGGTCATCCTGGAAATTTTGCTATAATTTTTTTTCCATAAGGCTTCAGAAGCCAAAATTTTGACTACATGGAGACGAAATCTTGATGAACTTGGTGTAGAAATTTTAGATCTTCGACCACTATATTTTCTAAGATATGGTTTGAATAATTTAGAGTTTCTACATGCTCTATAATTCATTCTCAAACATGTGACCTAGGGAAAATTGTCATAAGTTTATTTTCAAGCATCAAATTTGAATTCTATATAAAATGGTTGAAATCACATGGACTATGTTTCTCGTGTCTCAATTTTAGGGATGAAGGTTGGAACAATAACACATGGCACCTCGTACGAGTTCACTCTACTGAAAAAAATCCATAATTAGGTCATCGTGGGAGATTTGGGATAAATTTATCTTTAAGAATACAATCTTTGTCTGACTTGTGGCATTGAAAAGAAGACTTAGAGTGACACCATAAGACATAATTTCAGACCTTTATACACCAAAGCTATAGTGATACAACAATTTTAATATCAAGCTAACCATGGGGGAATATGCATTGAATATTCCAATTATTTCCATTCCAATGGGTGGTGTTGATGTTGTGCTAGGAGTCTAATGGTAACAATATTTGGGGATGATAAATTTTAATATTCAACAAATTTTCTTGAATTTTTTTTGGGAAGGAAATTAAATTGAATTAAGGGGTATCTCAAGGAAGCCAGGGAAGATAATTAGCTCTAGTGGCATGAAATTTTTTTTGAAGAAATAAAAACGAGGCGTAATTCCACAATTATGCTCGCTGGAGGTTCAAACATCAAAATCATCTATTTATCCAGATTTCCAAAAGTCTTGGATAATAATTCCAAGGTATTTGAGACTCCTAAAGGCCTCCCAGCTATTCATGATTATGATCATGATATTCACTTAATTCCATGAAGTGTTCCTCCAAAAATTAAGCCTTACAAATATCCCTATGCCCCAAAGGGTGAAATTGAATGCATAGTTGCAGAAATGCTAGAGGTCAATATAATTATACCTAGTCAAAGTTCTTTCTCCGCCCCAGTAGTATGGGTGCATAGGGAGGAAGTGGATTTAGAGGATGGAAAAATCTAGAAAAAAGGCCATGGTTGATGAAATGACATCCTTGGACAAGAAAAAGGCTTGGGATGTAGTGGAGTTGTTGGTTGGAATAAATCCTATTGGTAGAAAATGGGTGTTTAATAAGAATTAGAATGCAAGAGGTAGAGTGGAAAAACCCAAAGCTTATTTAGTCGCAAAAGATTATTCCCATATAGAGGTAAATGAGTTCCATGAGATGTTCTCCCCTTTTGGAAAGTTAACATCTATTAGATTTATGTTACTTTTTGTTTTGTCTTTTAATCTTGAAGTAAAATAGATGGACATAAAGATAACATTGGTGCATGGGGATGTGGGAAAATAAATCTACATGAGCCAGGCAAAAGGATTTGCGGTGAAAGGAAAGAAAGAGTTGATGTGCAAGATGAAAAAGTCTCCATATGGGTTAAAGCAATTACCAAGGATGTCATATAAAAAAATTTATACTTATATATTGGGACTTGGCTTCATGAGAAAATCATATCACTATATATTTTTCAAACTAGTTGGTGATCATATTATTTATTTGGTCTTGTATGTGGATAATATGTTTTTGATTGAAAATGACAAGGAAATCATGTAGGAAGTGAAAACTTAGTTGTTATATAAATTTGACATGCAAGATCTTAGTGCTACAAACTTCATTTTGGGCTTGGACATTAGAAGAGATAATGAAAACCTAAAACTTTGGTTAAATTAGAGAATTATGTATAAACAACAATGTAGAGGTTTACTATGCAAACAACAATGTAGAGGTTTACTATGTAGGGATGCAAACTAGTAACAATGCCTATTCCTATAGGTGTAAAGTTATCTACTGATCAATATCCCAAGACATAAGGAGAGGAAGAAGACATGTATCTTGTTCCATATGCCAACGAAACTGTAAGTTTGATGTATGCAATGGTCTGTTCTAGACCAAACATTGCACATGTAGTGGGATTATTGAGTAGGTACACGTCAAAACTAGGGAAGGAACATTGGAAAATAATAAATAGGGTTTTCAAGTATTTGTGTGGAACTATTGGCTATGGATTATGTTACCAGGGAAGATAGGATTGGATAGAGTCTTTAACATCCATGAATTTTTTGATGCAAACTAAGTTGGAGATGTGGACCGCAAAATATATACAAGTGGCTATGTGTTTAACCTATTTGGAGGAGACATCAATTGGATGAGAAAGAGAAAATCCATAATGGCATTCTCAAATACAAAAGTTGAATACAAGAAACCACTCATGCAAGTAAGGAAGAAATATGGTTACAAATATTGTGTTCAGGTATTAGGATGGTAGAAAAACCTATGAGGCTAGATCATGATAGTCACAATCTTCCTAGAAACATAACCAAATTATCATTCTAAGACAAATAAACTATTGATGTCCAATATCACTTTGTGAGAAATATGGTTGAAGAAAAGAAGGTGTTACTGGTGAATGTGGAAAATTTGAAGAATTTTGTAGGTTTATTAAAAAAATCCACGAGCACTAAGAAGTTCTCTCGGTGCAGAAAAGCAATGGGAAATTATTGCCTTGGATTTTTGATATTGTACTCCTGCGATCCCTTGTGTGCAAAGAAAGCAACAGGTAGAAGAATGTTGGGTATGTTTTACATTCCTTGCACAACTACCTTTATGCATTGTACATTGCATCGAGTGCATTAAGGGGGGGTAAATCCCCACTATTTGGGAGTTTTGAAGGAAGCACCCCTAAAAAAAAGAAAAAATTGGGCGGTTTTGGAATCCAATTTTGGCAGTTTTCAACATACTGTGTTTTTCTTTAGCAGTCTCGTGTCACATGGTTCTTTAGCCAATGGTTTGGTAGTTTCAATTAAGTAACTATGATTGTATTCAAATCCAATATGAATTAGTGATTTTTGGAGGCCAAATAAGATGCGCGTGTGTATGTGGAGGGCATGTAAGATATGTGTGTGTGTATTAATTTTCATATTGTGTAGGAGAGTATATTGAAATTATTTTTGGTTTTCCTAGTTAGGGTTTCCAAGGGAAAATCTCTATGTTCATGTGTCTATTATCTATTGCATGTTTTTTTTTACTACCAACCTAGATCCATCTTAACTCTGGATCTATCAAGCATCGAAATGGATGAAATCTCCCAACATGAAAAACTTTCCTCAAATTTTGCACTAAAATAAAAGGTTTGTACCTTGAGAGATTTGATCCCTCTCAATACTTGATAGATCCGAAGTTAAGATGGATTTAGGATGGTTATGACCTAAATTCTATATGGATGTCTTGGAGGTGTTGGTTATAAAATATTAAAGGAAATGAAAATCTAGATGTTTAAATGTGCCACATTCATTATTTCAAATAAAATATGTGACGAATTTTGAATGAGTTTGAAAATACTGAGTTGCAATGCACAATGCAAAAAGAGAACATTGGAAATTTGGAAAATTTTGAAAACAACATTTTCTCCTCATTTTTTTTGAAAGGGAAATCATTACTGGCATTTTTCCGTGCAAAAATCATTGGTGACATGTGAACAGGTTTAGCACACCACTTAAATCATACAAATAGTTTCCTCACACTTTGTCCCTCTCATCATCGTCAATCTTGCAACGAATAAACTATAGTTTGGATAAGATGAAAAATTCTAACATGATATTACTTCAATCCATTTGGTCCTTATCTTGTTGTGTTGGGGATAAACCCACAAAATCTTGCTCTGGTCCAACTGCACACACATTTTCCACACCATATCACACCTTTTCACTAGTTTGACTTTTGAATATGGTTTAAATCGGTGGTCTATAGCCATGGTTATTAAAGAAAGGGTGGCTTCGCTCCAACTCTAATGACTCGTTGGAGTAAATATTATAAAATTGGTCAAAGTTGTGTTATTCAAGCATATGCCATGTCTCGATATTTCGATCTTTACATTGTTGTAATTAAAGAGGATGAATATTTTCTTTACTGAAGGGCCAAAGTGATCCACAACTTGGCAATCTCAAATCAGTTGAAGTTGCTTGGACATGTCATACAGTCCACATGATTTATTAATGTTGACATCTTGAGTTACTATTGGCATGACATGTATTATAAGCATGATAAAGGCTGTTAGATTAAGATTTGAAGGTGATAGATTAAAATTTGATAACAAAAAAATATATTTATTAATTTACTCACATGTAAATTTTTGGACTTAGATATGCAATTATATTTGTTTTCCGAGAGGATGGTGTGGAAGAAAAAGGTTGAGGAGATAATATTGGGGTTAGTAAGGGGATCATTGGAAGGGGGAAAACATGGTGGTCTGGTAGGTAAAGCATCCGAAGAGGGTATCTGAATCAAAGAAGGAAATGTTATGAAACTTGTGCCTTAAAAATGATAATAGACCAATAATTACAGTCCACTTAGAGGGTAAACCTCCTTTTACAATCAATACAATGTATAAAATAATAATTTATGATCCTAAGATTAGTTCTCCTTAATGTGTGTGTGTGTGTATTTTGGTTGGGGGTTTGGGGAGGGTGCAACTATAATGAAATGGTGAAATAAAATTTTCTAGATGGAATAATAATATAACAATAGAAATATAATAAATCAATATCTAAGGTTTAATAAGGGATTTTAGGGTTAATATGGGGCTTATATAGGGTTTAACATGTCCCTCCCCTTCGAACAAGTGTTGTCTTAAACAATTAATTAATTGCAAGTGTTTATGAATGATCAAATAATATTCCCATGTCACCGCTTCCACTAGTAGGTTCTTCCATTTGATGAGGTACTCAGTTATTGCTAGATTTATCAACTACTTAATCCTTGTTGTAAATATTGTTTATGGTTCTAGTATTTCTTCAGCAATATTTTGGATTGGGATCTTGTCATGGAATAATGGATGTAGATGTGCAGATAGAGGAAACTCCAGTTTTTAAACTTCTAATATTTTGCAATACCTTATGGGGCTACAACACGTTGATGCTTATTTATTGTCCTTCTTTTGTATCTTGATGAATTTTTTTTATATGGTTGTGGTCTCATAAATACGCAAACCCACTTCAATCCCCTTTCACTGCAATGTGGAAGTACTTGTCGTTTCATCCTATTTTGTGAAAAATGAAGTTGTCCTTCAATAATTTGAGAACCTCTCCTCCACTTCTTGAGCCTTTTTAGACCCTCTCAAGGGTGATGTGATGGATGGAGGATGATATCCATAAAGTGTCATAAATGGGGACATTTTTATGAAGTATGGAAGAATGTGTTGTACCGCCATTTTACTGATGGAAACCACCTGACCCATTGTGTTTGTTTATTATATGCAAATAAATATAGTTACCCTTCTAAATGTTTATTCACAATCTCATTTTCCCCATCAAATTGAGGATGGTAAGATGAGCTATGAGACAATTGAGTACCCAAACAATATAATAATCCAGTGCAATTTTTTTAGTGAAAATTGGATCTCTATCATTTACAATAATCTTTGGTATTCCATGTAGTTTAATTTGGATTGCTTCCATGAATTATTTTTCCACTATACTTGATTTAGAAAGATGAGAAAGAGAGCAAAAATTAGCATATTTTGTCATTTAATGACATTATTTCCTTAATATTTGGTTAAACATGTAGTGAAATTTATTTAAACTTCTTCCCAATTTTAGCTTAGTAAGGGTAATGGTTGTAGGAGTCTTATGGTCTTGTTTGTCTCTCCCTTATTTCATTGGCATACCATACATTAAACCATAAAATTTTGCACATCTACTTTAAGAACTCCCCCCCAAAAAATATTTCTTGATCCTATGGTATCTTTTCAAGAATATTGAGGTTCCTACAAGAGGCGTGTGTAATTTCAAAAAGGACCTTCTATCTGAATTGAGAATTATTACACAAGTATAAGCAATATTGATACCTCAACAAATCATTATTCCACATAAAATTTTATATCACATCAGCATAATCCTATAGTTGTTGAATGATCTCGCATACCTTCTCATCTTGCTTCAATTCTCATCTTGCTTCTTCCACCTAGTGAGATTATGAAATGGAAATAGCACACAATAAATCCTCCATGCCTTCCTCTTTCCTTGAGAGTGCATTTGCAACAATATTTTGTTTTCCCTTTTTGTAAATAATTTCAAAGTCATAAATTATCATATTTGTAAAAAAAGAATTTTGTTCTTTTGAAGATAGTCTTTGTTCCAAGAAGTACTTCAAATTATCATTGCCTATTTTTACTTTGAAGTGTCTTCCTATTAAGAATGGATGTCATTTCTTAACTGTATGTAGTATGGCCAACACTTCTTGTTCATCAATGGGTTTGAGTAATTTATTTCATTTAAATTTGGTAATTTCAAAGGAAAGGATCCTTCCTTATTGCATCAAAATTACACTAATTCCATGGCCCAAGGCATCACACTCCATAATGAAGCTTTTTGTGAAATTAGGTGCAGTAAGTTTGAGAGTTGCACACATAGACTCTTTGAGTCTTTCAGAAGCTTTGGTCACTTATTTAATCCAAGAAAATGCTTCCTTATTCAATAATTTTGTTAGCGGTGTTGCTATTTGACCATAATTATTGACAAAATTAAGATAATATTTTTTCAATCCGAATAATCCTCCGAGTTTCTTCAAGATCTCAGGGATTGACCATTCCCTTACAGATTCGATTTTTTTAGTGTCCACTTTGACACCTTCATGGAATACAGTACCACCCAAATATTCCACTTATTGAACCTAAAATGTACACTGATAAGGTGTTTCATGTGGTTGTTTATATTTCAATAGTGTTAATGCCTTCTTGCCTCATTTTATAATTTTAAGATATCAAGAAAAAAGATCCATTTAGCAAATAATATTTCTCCATGCAATTCATGTAATAAGTCATTAATGAAAAGAATATGAAGCTTATCTTTAATTGCCATTTTGTTGAGTTGTCTATACTTTATACACATATGCCATGAACCATCATTTTTGATAGCCATCACCATTGTTGTTGGGGCCTTTTTTTTGGACAAGACAGTTTTGGAGTTGCGGAGAGCCATAAGACAGGTGGCGGAGCGCAATCAAGGTAGGCAGGGAGTTGTCACGGTTGCGGAAAACCTAAAGCCAGGTGGTGGGACATAGACAAATAACGACAAAAATGGCAGAGATGGGAGACAAGAAACAAACAATAGAACTCTCAGTGATGAAGAAGAAACAGAAGGAAATAGAGTGCAACGGAACATATGAGCGCAAAAGGGGTAAATATTGATAGTGTCAGTCAGTAGGAACAAATAAGTGGGAAAGAAGCAACTTTGAAGTTAGTTAGTTAGTCAAAGAGAGAGGCTGATAGGAGAGTAGAGCCTAGGGAGAGCTCTGTGGAGCCTTTTGTATTGAGCTGAACTGTAATAAAATCTACAGAGTACTTTTATGCTGTTTTGATCCAAGTTAATGGAATCAGACTATTTTTGTATTGTATATCGTGAATTGGTTGATGCTTGGTTGATTATGGTGAATGTATGCCTATTTTAAAATTTTAATTCAGTAAATTGAACTTGTAGTGATGAATGATAACTTACTTCTTAGAGTTGAGATATATATATGTCTTCTGTATGCTCATAGATATTATCTGCATTAGTAATATTTCCTCGACGTCAATGATCTAGCCTCTAATCTCAGTAAGGTAGTGGCACGCCTCGGGTGAGACTTCATGGTCCCTCAATCAGGGTGAAAATGCTGGCGTTGTCCTAGACTACAACAAAAACCTTGTTGGCCTCAGCCTAAACTTGGGTCTTGCTTAGCGACCTCCTTTTTCTCCAACAAATGGTTTTTTTGCTGGGACCTGAAAATTTATCTAGAAGCTAGATCATGGTATTGCAGATCTATGAAGAGGAACTACATAGCTAGTGGTACAAGCACGTAGATCAGTTTATATCGCAACAAACAGAGCTTCAGAAGCAGAGGGAAAAGATTGTCAAGTATTAGGTCCTATTTTCTGACTCTACGAGTGACTTGTATGAAATTTTCTGTGGAAAATTTCCTTTAAAACTAGTTACGGAGACTCCAGATCAAGTCACTCCCTGAAGGATTACATCGAGTCTGTCGCAGTTGGATGCACACAGATCTAACAATGCTACATCGGTTAGATACAAATCTAATGCAAGAAATATATTTTTGGGTACAAACTACCTTGGAGGGGTACATTTTATAGTTTGCCGCCGAGTGCTACCAATATTTTACAAAATACGAAGACATATTTAGATATGGGTTGTGGGGAAAATTTCTAAAAGAAATCCTGTTGTGGATTAAAGCTCTAATGGTGGACGAGGACCTGATGTCATTCCAAAATCCTGAGATGGAGACCTAAACCTCCAACACTAGGGGAAGGAGTTGAGGGAAAGATGCTACAAGTAAGGAAAAAAGGGGGAATATAGATATGGATGTCGAAACCTCCAATAGTTTGAGAGAACAGATAGCACATTGGAGGGCGAAGATTGTCAAGAAGAGGCAGGAAAGGAAGATATAAGAATTTTAGAAGTAGTAGAAGAATTGACAAAACAAGGAGAATGCGCCACAGATGACAGAGGAAAGAGAAGGTCAGATGGGACCCCAAGGAATGGAAGGTTCCATTAAAGCAGTTAGGCAAGTTTATAGGAGCCCAACCCAAAGAGAAAAGGGAGAAAAGTCCAGTGAGGAGGACGTGCTCCCCAAGGAGGAGTTTGATTTGGAGCTACAAGTTGCAATGGAGAAACTATTCCAAGAGAGGTTGGAAACCATAATGCAAGGTAATCCTATTCCCCAAGTTTCAAGTACTCTATCATCCACCTAATAAGTTCTTTATTGAGTTACGAGAGTTTAGCAAGTTGAGTAGTAATAAATCCACAGTACATATATCTACTAGCAAGAGTGATGGTATTGGAATATCTCAGCCGGGAAGTAGAGGTTTTGTTTTAGTGCCACCAACACAAGGAAAGATGGTGGGATTGTTCACCCAATACCCATAATTTTCTAGAAAAGGTAACGGCGATGTAGAACAACACTGGTATCTCTGCGAAGCAATTTGGAGAGCTCGATAGACACCAGATGCAGTCAATTTAATTGAGTTTCAAACCACATTAAGGGATATAGCTTTGCACTGGTTCATCAAATGGTCAGAAGCACACCAGAACCCAACAGTAGATGATGTTAAGAGGGAATTCGTCTGTTACACAGTAATTTGTCACCGTCCTTACCATTCCCCATCCCGCACAATGGAGGACCCATTCTGTGACCTGTGGACATTGTCATGCCTTGAAAACATCATCAATGCATCCCTCTGAACATGAGCTTTATTTGCCCTTGAGACATCTCCTTGCAAAAGTCATGAAAAACAGCCCTTTTAGCATTGGCATGGGCAAGAAGTTCAGTCCTCACGCCAATGGGGAAATTAATGCAAAGAGGTCGCGCCACCTGGCGCTCTGTCATAGAGCTGTGGTCGCGCCACCCAATTTGGGAGTTATTTTTTAAATATGGATGGCGGAAGTTGAATTCTAACAAATTCACAAACCATCACCTATCTTGAGTTGGGAGGTTGGCTGCGGGAATTCTATGGAGGGAAGTGGTTTTTCCACCTCCCATGGAACCTTCCTTGTTGATAGGGCCAATCCCATAATAATAGGGATCCCAACTCCTCCTTCCCCATCTCTAAAAGCTTGCTCAAATCAATGGCAAGCTAGTCTTGAAGTGCCTAAGCTCTGAATATCCATATTCCCAAGAGCCTTTGTGTTGTAAAGCACCCTCTCTTTCCCTTAAGGCTGACTCAAGTAAGGAGACCATTGTCACGAGACTCTGGAGAGGTTTTCCCTTTCCTTGGCAAGCTTTGCGAGACGTGGACGACTGGAAACCCGTTCGAAGGAGACCGCGACGTCAGAACTTGGTTGTAATCTCTCTTCGCTGGTTATTTTAATAGATGATTATGATTATGGTTCCACTCCGTTTTCCATCATGTTAATGCGAGTAATGTCCTTTCTGAATGATGTTTAGTTACGTATGCTGGTTTCTATGCTTGTATCTGTTCGTTTCTTCCATGTGCAGGTGTTCATCCGCGGAGATCGTGGAGGGATTGTGATCTGCCAAGCTTGAGGAACGGGGACGCTTCTTCTTCGGATCCTAGCGTTGGAATCCAGGTAGGCTTCTATCTCCAGCCTTTTCATTCGTAATTAGGAACCTGCGTCATGACATTGTTTGTTTGTTGCTAGACCCCTGCTGGGCTAGTAGGGATCGCCTCTGTCCGCAGAGGGGATTTACCTTCTCAATAAATTGGCGACTCCGCTGGGGATCCAGCTTGTTGTTGATTGTTGTTTGATTTGTAAACTATAGACGGAGTCTGAAGTACAGCCAGATAGCCTTCGAAACGCTTCTGCCTAGCATTAGCGGAGTAGATCAACGCTACTTCAGTCGATCTCCGGTTTGGTTTGCAGACTGAACGACTTGGAGTCTTTGTCTCGCCTTGCCGTTTGTATCTTGTTTTTCCTTGCTTGATGAACCTTCTGGGTTGGATTTTTTGTGTGTTTTTGCTTCTTGGATTGCTTAGCTTGCATTGGTCTGTTTCTGGAGTGGCTTATTTTTAATTTTTGTTGAGAAACTCGACTGGCGCGGTTTTTAACCCGACAGTCGCGCCACTTGGCGCTTGTTGCCTTTGTACAACCCGCGCCACTCGCCTTCTGGCGCCAGTTTCACTCTTACAGTCGCGCCACCCCTGTAAGTTTTTTGAGATTTCTCATTTCTGAGCTCTCTGAAGTTGACCAGTGTTTCTCTTCTTGATTTTCCGACTGCCTGAGTATGTTGGAGTCTTGTTTGGCTGGGAATTCACCTCTGTCCTTTGGTTGTTTGCTTTTATCTACCGATTTCACTTTTCAAGCCCTAGGGCATCTAGTGGCTTAGTGCATCGAGCCCTCCTTGGGAGTTTTGGTGTTTGGATTGTCCCGTCAACTATCTGATTGATTCTCCACATTCTCTAAGTAGTCGTTCATTGTTTCATTGCGATTTTTGGGTGATTGTTCATTTCTTCATTCGAAATTCGTTTGGTCTTGCTTTGGGCCTAGATCACACGGGCCATTGGAAGCGTTTGAGTCTCTTCTTTGCTTTGAGAGACTTCGGTCGATTTGGGAATCTGATTGCTTGTGTTGGTTGAGTGAAATGTGTTTGTCTCGCTCTCTTGAATATCGTTTCTCAAGTTGCTCCATTTGTTTTCAAGTTTGATCAGTGCATATTAGCCATTAAACATTGAAAATCAAAAAAAAAAAAAAAATCTCCTATGCTTTTGTTAATTAGTGCAAATTGTGATCTTTTCCATATCGCTAGTGATTAGTGTTTTGAATGAAAAGTTGTCAATTGCATTAGTTGCATTATAGAGCTCATTGTTTGGTTTCCGTTCATTTCGTTTGTATAAAAGCTCTCAACTCTTCTCTAATTAGTTTTCATCGAACGAAATGTTGCATTGTGGCATATAGCTTTGCATTTAGGAGACACTACATACGATAGGGCCTAGAAATTGAAACTTAATTGAAGATCAACTGTAAAATTTATTCAATTAACCTAAGGCGGCATTGGAACTTAACGAAACATATTTAGAAGGTCTAGGCTAGAGACGTGTTCCGGCGTCGTTAAACCTAGCAGCTGTCGTTCGCCTGTTGGCTTTAGACAGCGCTAGTACGGACTTGTGCTCCCCGTACCGTCGCGTATATAAAGGGAGACCCCTATAGGTTTTCAATCCTTTATCCACGGGAAGCCGAGTCTGCCGCCCTATACCCGTGATACACCGAACACAGCATTCGGGGAGACTACCTGCACGTACGGAAAGTCCTTGGTCGATTTCTGTTTCATTATTGAAACCAAGGTGTATATTGCAATTCACGGATATTTGGTACACCCTTTGTGCCTAGTATTTCCTGAGCAGTCATTTGGTCTTTTCTGACTCCCTAAACTTGAAAAGACCGTCAAGCGCTTGTCCTTTCACGCTTGTGTCAACTCTGAAAGAGATAGAGTCATCTTTTTATCGTTTCTCGACTCTTAAAACATGAAACGGTAGAATTTCTTACTTTCCAATGTGGTAAAATTAATCGCCCACGATTTCACACCTATTTA
Source organism: Pinus albicaulis (assembly GCA_034641835.2). NCBI lineage: Eukaryota > Viridiplantae > Streptophyta > Pinopsida > Pinales > Pinaceae > Pinus > Pinus albicaulis. The sequence goes on along the minus strand of JAXQQM020088448.1, from coordinate 21,940 downwards.
GATATTGCTTGTTGACCGTTTGATCGTGTGCCCTTAACTCGTTTTCAGCCCCTGTGTGGTTTTGAGTTTGATGGAAACTTTTTCAGAGTTCACCAACCAAGGAATCCCCTCAGAAGGGAATCCTGGTCATTTTCCCCCTTTTGTAAATGTTGGTGCTCCTTACATGGCGACGTTGTCCCTTCCTGGATTAACCGTTGGGTTGCCTGTTTGGTTGTTCTCAACCTCTGTTGTCCCGAATATCTCCACTACTGTTCAATCAGTTCCTCCACCTGAACAACCTCATGTTGATTCCAAGGTGGACCTCTCCCCTTCTTCGCCTGTTTCTGCGTCCTCCTCTTCTACTTCGCCTGGTGAAATTCTGGATTCAAGTACCCAGGTGGCTAAGAAGAAGAAGAAGAAGAAGACCAAGAAGAAGAAGTCTGATAAGCGAGAGGTTAAATGTACGGCTACTGCCCCCAAGATACCTCCTCTTGATAAACTTTCCAACCCTCCACGGAAAGTCAAATTCCCTTGCCTGTTGTGCACAGGATACCATCTTCTTCGAGACTGCCCTGGCATTCCCAAGGTGCTCGAAGTCTGGTCCAACGGCCGCCCACCGTTGCCTTTGGCTTCCGGGAGTCAAGTTGAGGGCACGTCTTCAGCTGCTGTTGATAAGAACTCTAAGAAGCAGGGTAAGATCACCAATCCCTGTAAGTTGTGTGAAGGGCACCATGCCATTCACCTTTGTCCTTATATGGATGAAGCCAAGCAAGTCTTGGACAACCCGGCCGGTTCTACACCACACCTTCCACCTGGTTATAATCGAATTTCTTTGAGTCCTCCGTCAGCTGATCCTATGATTGGTCAAGAGTCATCCTTGGTCGATCCCACTCCCCCAGAAATTCAAATTCACGGATCCGTCCCTGACCAACCATTGGTCGTCGGATCGGTTGAACTAGCCCCGTCCGCGGTGCACCAGGTCTTTTCTGTCGAGAGTGGATCTCACACCCCCCATGTCCTTCTGATCTCTTCAGATTCTTCAGACTTGGAGAAAGATTCTCCTGTCCCTGTACTTCAAGAAGCTCCTCCTCCGCCTCCCATGATGGAGGCTCCGGAGGATATCCCTCCTGCCTTCGAGATGGAGGTCATGGAGGATGCTTCTTCTACCGTAACATCAGGGGAAGACCTTCGCTTGTCGATGGTAGCCCCTCCGAGTAGTTTGGTCGCTTCCTTTGGTGAGTCCCGATTTGTGGGATTTAGCCTTGGTAACCTGTGCCTTCCCAGAGATCACAGTCTGGGCTCTTGGTACGGTTGTCACCCAAATACAGGAGGTACCCAGAGTGCCTGTTCAATATTCTCTTCAACTACTTGGCAAGCTTTTGGCTCACCGCCGCTTGCACCTGTTACGCAGAATCTGTTGGCATTTAACAAAAGAACGAGTCAACCCTTAGGGATGCTTCCAAGGTTACCTGTTACTTTGGGAGGTAAAACCGTCAATATGGACGTGATGGTTGTTCCAGGCCCCTTGGATTTCAATCTGCTCTTGGGGCGTGATTACACCTATGCCATGGGAGCCCTTGTCTCCTCCCTCTTTCGCGTGGTGTGCTTTCCACATGAAGGACGGATCGTGACCATTGATCAGCTTTCGTTCTTTGGTCCTAATATGGCATCTGGTCCACCATCACCCCCTCCTGGTTTCTATCCACCCGTTGTATCTGCTCTCCCGCAGGTCAACTATGTGTCTACCTACCCCGTGCCTGTGCTCAGTGATGATGTCGTCGTGCATCAGGTGCTGGGGGCATTGGGTCCTGACTTCCAGGATGTTTCCCTTCCATCAGGAGTGGAACTCTTGGAAGCACCGCCTTCTTGATTCATTTTGATGTAAGTCGGTTAGAGCACGATTTCCTCCCTGGGTCAAGCTCTTTAAAAAATGAAACCAGGATCTTGGAGCATAGTTCCTCCACTTGTGTCAAGCTCCCAAAAATAATGAAACAAGTTGTTTGAGGACAATTCTTTTAAGTGTGTCAACCTCGTTAAAATAATGAAACACGAGCATGTTCAATTCGACTTTTTGTTTTGAACCTTCGCTCCATTTTCAATGGACTGAAGCTTGGGGGGCATGCACCTCGAATTGAGACATCATGCTGGGGGGCATGCCCGTCTTCCTCATTTCAAGCATAGTTTGCATATGTGTGTGTTCATGTGTGCTTTTAAGCTTGCGTAAAAATGAAATGTGTGATTAGATACATTGTGTGAATACATTTCGCATTGGGTCGTTTGTTATGTAATTGATACATTAGATTACATTTGTATTAGACATTCACATGACATATAAAAACATCATCACATGTAAAGAAAGACTCATCCAGAAATAGATATGTATATATATAGATGTCGAAATGTTTACATAGAGTGTGTCACATAAAACTCAAAAAAAAATATACATAATTGTCTTAATACATCCTGAGACACTGTGTCTCTCAAAAAATAGGTGTGGCATAAACCCTAAGGACTAATCCGCATGGTGCTCATGATAGCACGTCACTGCACGCACTAGGCACCTCAGGATTCGGTGGATCCGGTTCGGAACTCCCACCGTGTGGCGCTGGTATGCCATCGGTACGTCTGATAGTCGGGCATAGTCTGGGATCCCATGGGCAATCCCCTCGAGGTTCTGGATCAGTTCCTCTCCTCCGGTGCCTTCCCCCTGGATCTCAGGGGCAAGTTGTGTCCTCCGGGAGATTGGAGACATCCCGGCTGGTCTCTCAGGTCCTACATCTGCATGCATATATAATTGTGTTAAGACGAATGTGTGTTTACAAAAAATATATAAACATAAAATCAAAATATGAGGTCTTACCCAGCTCTTCATCCCAGTCGTCTCCTTCTGGTAGTGGGAGATCTGGGTCCCCTGTAAAGTCAGTTCACGAGTAGGGCCAATCTTCCACGACGATCAGCTGGCGCCGTAGCCACCTAAAGAACTCTGGCTTCCAGGACATCTGTTGGCCACCTCTAGATCTGGGCATCAGTGCTGCCCAGCGAGCCATTCTCGGCTCTCGTGGTATCGGACTCGCCACATGGGCCTCTTGGCCCTGGAAGGTTGGTATGCGTTCCAGAATGAACAATACCAAGATGGAACCATACCCAAACTGCTTCAGTTTCCCCTGTTTGCACTTTGTGAGCTGCCTTTTCATATTGATGGTCACAGCTGTTGCCCAATCATACAATCGGGGACCCATGCATTCTAAGGCTAACAGGAGTTGAGTCTTCGTGGCCTCGTGCGGAGCCTGCGACCCAGCAGCCCGCGTAATGGTGTGGAGAACTACTCTCAGTGCTAGATCAGGGATAGTGGAGATGTATACCTTCTTGCTTCCTGATCCTATTTGTGCCCCTCGGCACACCCGCGCCATTACCTGTTCCATCTTTTCCCCTGATGGTCTACTCCCAGTCAGTACAGGGATTGGACCTCTGCGGGACAATCCAGTATTGAAATAAATGTCAGTGACCTCCAATTCTAACACCTGGTCTCGTATCCTGAACACTTGTTCATTTTCATCCCAGATGCTGATTAGATATTGGAGGAGCTCAGGCTGAGCTCGTAAACATGGCGTGAGGAAGAACTTTTTCAATCCACAGTCTCTTAGAGCGTTCATACAAGCTTGGATTTGCATGGCCTCTTCATCCTCATCTCCGTGCTCTCGTTCCTTCCATTCGATTGCCATTTTGAATGGTGATCTGCATTCATATGGTCAAAAACCCCTGATTAGATCTTTGGTGAGCTTCAAATTTCAAGAAATTTGATGAAAATACTGGAATTTTAGGCAGAAAATTAGGTTCGGCCGCTGGCGCGGCTGTTTTGCTAACAGTCGCGCCATGTGGCGCGAGCCCTTTAGTAAAAAGAGCTCAGTGGCGCGGGTCCGTGCCCGATACCCGCGCCACTGGGCCCGGCCCTAAAATTTTAACAGTGGCCACACAAAGTTGATTTCTAAGGGAAAATCACTAAAAAATCTATGGAAATGAAGAGCTAAGGAGCGCCTATTACCTGTGACAGACGAGAAGCTGAATGGTTGCCTGGATTGGTCGCAATCACCGTCAAAAGATTCTGCTCCAAAAGGACCACTGTTGCTTTCCACAAGGTAAATAGTAAAAAGTAATTTCATTTTTTACCAATTAGACATATTTATAACTTTTCGACGTTAAATGAGCTTTAAAAGTTATTTTTGTCGAATATTTGCATATGTTATGTCGAAAATAGATTTTACGCTTGCTTGGTATGTGCAGCAGCAGGTTTTTGCGACTTAAAAAATGGACACGAGTTGTATTTTATACTTTTTCGGACTCGGTAAATACACGAAAAAGTCACTCCGGAGTCATCTTTCAGCTCTTTTCTGACTCTCTAAATATGAAAAGATCACCGAGGCCCTTGTCGTTTCGATCTCGTTAAAATGGATATGAATCGACATCTACCCAGTATAAGTTTAACCCTTTTTCGGGCTGGGATGGATTGATTACGAAAAAGGAATACCCTAGCCTATCGCGACTAGGAGGTTTTCTCGGATATTGTTTTTACCTTTTCGGATCTGGGGAACTATTTACGAAAAGGGACCTGTGGAGTTTTCTTTTCCGCTGTCTTTTCAAACTCTCTAAACATGAAAAGACGCCGAGTTCTTCCTTTGTCAGACTCGTTAAAACCTGATGACATCGGATATAGTCGAAATGACGTTCTCCGAGTTTCTCCTTCCTAGGACTCGTTAAATGCACTAGGATGGATTCGCCCGAAGGGCGGACTTATATCACAAGCATATGCTATCCCCTTCAAGCTTGTTATCAAAAATAATTGGGGTACTCGCCAGAAATGGTGGGGGAAAAATGAAACCATCGTCGTTGTCGTCGGCAGTATGTCGCTCTTGAACATGGCACTTGTCTGCATTCGTGTCGGGTTGGGGACATCTCATCTCGTTTCTTCACTTTGCCTCCGTGGGTTTGGATAATCCCTTTTGACCTCTCATCTGCTCATTGCCTCGTCACCATGACCTCTGATCCATTGATGTCTAATACTGCCAAGTCCACTGTCGTGTTGTTTATATGTTCAAGAGAAGTTGGCCTCTGCAAATATCAACCTTCCTCTGTTTCTCATACGATCTTGATTCACAACAAAACATCATGTTCCTCTGTCTCGTGTCGATGATGTGGGAATCATTATGGCCCACCTTCGATCAAGGTCACTTCCTGTCGACATCAACTCATTATCCGGGAAGTTGGTCTAGAGACTCCTTATGGTACCTTGGAGCCTGCATGCCTCAATGGCAGGTTCGTCGCATTCGACGAGAGGTTTACACCATTGGCCTCCGATCGAGTGATTCTGCGGGTGTTCGACGTCAGCTCATTTATTCGCACGCCGTAGATTGTACCTGTAGTACCTTGAGGACCATTGTCATTATTGGTGGTTTCTCTCGCGTCTGTTAACAGCTTTCATCATTGGCTGGTAATCAGACGAAGTTCTTGCATGTTCGACTTCAGCTCACATATTCACATGCTTGAACTTGTACTTTGTTGGGTCGAGATGGAGCGCAAGACCCTGGATTGTGTCTGTTGTAATCCAGGCTGTGATTGTGGATTATTATCATTTTGTACATGACTCACTGATTGGATGGCTGCGACCATACCTGAGTCTATTTATTTGATCTTAGTTGGATGGCTGCGCCCATACTCTGGATCCGGATTATATCATACTCTGTTTCGGATGGCTGCGTCCATACCACTTATACATCATGTACTTGAGATATCGGTTGTATCTTTCTGCGCAGGTTTTCCGACGGCGGGCCTTCAGTGGAACATGTTCTCGTAAAGCATTTCACCCCTCTCCCTCTCGGGCCTCATACTTTAGGGGGCATCTGTTACACAGTAATTTGTCACCGTCCTTACCATTCCCCATCCCGCACAATGGAGGACCCATTCTGTGACCTGTGGACATTGTCATGCCTTGAAAACATCATCAATGCATCCCTCTGAACATGAGCTTTATTTTCCCTTGAGACATCTCCTTGCAAAAGTCATGAAAAACAACCCTTTTAGCATTGGCGCGGGCAAGAAGTTCAGTCCTCGCGCCAATGGGGAAATTAATGCAAAGAGGTCGCGCCACCTGGCGCTCTGTCATAGAGCCGTGGTCGCGCCACCCAATTTGGGAGTTGTTTTTTAAATATGGATGGCAGAAGTTGAGTTCTAACAAATTCACAAACCATCACCTATCTTGAGTTGGGAGGTTGGCTGCGGGAGTTCTATGGAGGGAAGTGGTTTTGCCACCTCCCATGAAACCTTCCTTGTTGATAGGGCCAATCCCATAATAATAGGGATCCCAACTCCTCCTTCCCCATCTATAAAAGCTTGCTCAGATCAATGGCAAGCTAGTCTTGAAGTGCCTAAGCTCTGAATCTCCATATTCACAAGAGCCTTTGTGTTGTAAAGCACCCTCTCTTTCCCTTAAGGCTGACTCAAGTAAGGAGACCATTGTCACGAGACTCTGGAGAGGTTTTCCCTTTCCTTGGCGAGCTTTGCGAGACGTGGACGACTGGAGACCCGTCCGAAGGAGACCGCGACGTCAGAACTTGGTTGTAATCTCTCTTCGATGGTTATTTAATAGATGATTATGATTATGGTTCCACTCTGTTTTCCATCATGTTAATGTGAGTAACGTCCTTTCTGACTGATGTTTAGTTACGTATGCTGGTTTCTATGCTTGTATCTGTTCGTTTCTTCCACTGTGCGGGTCGTGTCGCGAGAGAGATCGTGGAGGATTGTGATACGCGAAACGAAGACGGGGCCGCTTCTTGAGATCTGCGTTGTAGATCGGTGGGCTTCTATCTCATTTTTCATTCGTAGTGGAGACATAACGTCATGACATTGTTTGTTTGTTGCTAGACCCCTGCTGGGCTAGTAGGGATCGCCTCTGTCCGCAGAGGGGATTTACCTCCTCAACATCGTCCAAGAATTCAAGCTGCCTCAGACGAATCAACAAGGATTTTATGAGCTATGGGAAATCAACAACGAGAAGGAGAAACAACCTGGGATTTGATGAGAATATTTGAATATGCGATTGGAAAGCTAAGCTACCCAATCAATCCAAATCACTAGAAGGACTGGTTCATCAAAGCACTCCTACCATTGACAAGGACACCGTTGACACAACAAAAGATTGATACCATTCAAGATGCTCTCAAGAAAGCAATGAAAATAGAAGCAATGGGTGGATACCCGTAGGAGTTCAGAGGAGGGGAGGCGGTACAAGATCCATCCATACTAGGACTGAAAAATCAAATAGCCAGTTTGACAGAGAAACTAAAAGATATTTAGCCGGTACGACCCGCAAGGCCCAACGTATGTGTTAAGTCTCAAATCTGCATCTTTTCCATACACTTTTCTATACCTTTTTCACTCACCTAAACCTCCCAAATTGTCAATATCATGTGCAAAAGAGCATCTAACATGGTTTTTAATTATATTTTTGTGTTTGCTATTTGATCTAGATTTTTTTCATTCAGCTGCGGAATCTTGCCACTTTCCGCAGCTGCTGCAACTTTCCGCAGCTATTTTGTGAAACTCTATGCTACAGGTGTCTACAAGGAAAACGAGCCACATGGGCAGGTCAGGAATGATGTGGACATGGTTCGTGTCCTATTGGTTCAAGCAAACTCATCTAAAGAAGCCGCGGTCAAAGGCGTCCACATGGAAGTCAACCATAGAGTTTCATGTCGGCCGGACTCTGTTTCGTGTCACATGAAGGTTCATACGGCCGTTTTTAAGTTGCTGAGGATAAATCGACATCTGTGCATGGCTCCTTAGTCGAATTCAAGTATCCACTCCTCGTAGATTTACTTTCCAACACGGCCATGATCCTAGATTCGTGGACGTAGTGGTCTACGTGCTCTCCACCAGCATGAACTTTAGGAGACAGTTATATTTCTTTGTTATATATAATGTGTTTGCATACGCATATAGAGTTAGTTGTTGTTAGTCTCTGTTATCTTTCATTAAGTCTGCTCTGGAGTGTGATTACGTTGCACTTGTGCCGTAACATCACCTTCCTGTAATGACTGCGTTTTAATATAAGAAGACTCTGTTTTGTTAACCGAAATTCGTATTTGAAGATCGTTGCCAAGGCTGGTGTAGAGGGCCCCTGCTCAACTAAGGTTTTTGTGCATTAGTGTAAAATTCTCATTTTGTTTCTTTAAAGCTCATTGTGCCATAATCCATTCATATGTTTATACATTGCATTTGCTTCATTTCTGTTTATAAACTTCCATAGTTTCCATTTCACTTCTGTCTTTCATGTTTTATGATTGTTAATCACTGATCAGTGTTCTTGTTTCAGGTTATAGATAGGCAGCCCGGGCATTTTCATAGCTTTTTAACTAATGACATGGAACTAACATTGTTCTGTTGCTAATTTGCTTTTCATAGTTTCTGTTTAAATTCAGTATTGCTCTGTTTATTTCAGTTTTGCTTATTTGTTTCAGTAGTTAAATTTAGATATATTAAGCTGCTCATAGCATCTTCAGTTGCCTCCGAAAGCCACAGCTGGACTGATGGTGAGGGATTGTATTATGAAATGTGTAGTTTAGTAGTAGTTTCTTTTCTGCAAATTTAGATATATTAAGCTGCTCATAGCATCTTCAGTTGCCTCCGAAAGCCACAGCTGGACTGATGGTGAGGGATTGTATTATGAAATGTGTAGTTTAGTATTAGTTTCTTTTATGCAAATTTAGATATATTAAGCTGCTCATAGCATCTTCAGTTGCCTCCGAAAGCCACAGCTGGACTGATGGTGAGGGATTGTATTATGAAATGCGTAGTTTAGTATTAGTTTCTTTTCTGCAAATGTAAGATATATTAAATTGTGCATAACATCTTCAGTTGCCTCCGAAAGCCACAGCTGGACTGATGGTGAGGGATTGAATCATGAATGTATGGTTTGATATTAGTTTTCTTTCTGCAAATTAGATATTGGTTACTCAAGTTATTTATGATTACTTCCGAAAATCATAGCTGGACTAATGATGAAGGATCAGAAGATAAATTGATGTAATCTGATTTAGATTTATTTTGTTGCAATTTTGAATTTCCTTAAGCATAGTTTCTTTTGTGTTTAGTCGGTAGCAAGAATAGTTTGGTTTTCATGCTCACTAGTTTACTGTTTTGATTTATTAGATTAGCAGCACCTTTTCATTTCAGCAGTACATTTTCATTTTCTTTCAAGTCTTATCATTGTAAATTTCAAATTGATTTTAAAGTTTCAAGTTGGTAAATCATTATAGGGGATATCACTTCCTTGAACAAATATAACCAAACTTGTTTTCATCTTAGAATTTCCATTTCACCTTAGAAAAACCAAAAACGACAAAAAGTTAAGAAATAGGTTATCTTGCACATATAGTGCGCCGCACTTCATCAGCTTACGATTCCAGGATTGACAAATTAAATGCAGCAATTTAGGACACACTAAATTGACCAAACATTTTGGCGCCGTTGCCGGGGAAGTGTAACTAGGTAGCCAATTTCTTAAAAAAACACACCAAAAAAAAAAAAAAAAAATTCTAAAAGAAGGGAAAACTTGATAACTTCTTGAAGTATGCTCTCCTCTTGCACCTAGTGTGATCTGGAGGATCAGAAAAGAGGGTTATTGGTTTAGTAATTTCTTAAGTATGCTCTCTTCTTGCACCTAGTGTGACCTGGAAGATCAGAAAGAGAATTATTAGCCCAACTTTAAAAAAAAAAAATGACATGCATAGAGCAAGAGATTCTAGGGGAAGGTTTATAGCTAAAGCCAAGAGTTCGATTTTCACAACTCCATCTTCTTCAAGGCATAGACCAGATTCACCACCATCTACCCCTAGCCTTACGATTTTTGGAAGTCAAGGAACAGCTGAATTAGAGGATTCTCCTATACCACCTACTAAAACCCATTTAGAAAACAAAGAGACTCTCTCTCATCCTCCCTTAGTAGAAGAACTAGAGGACTTTAAGGACTCTAAAGAAACTATCATGGCAGCAGAAGTAATATATGGAGGTAGAGGTAGAGGTAGAAGAGAAGGAAACAATGGAGACAACAATGGTGAAGGAAATAATGGTAGAAATAGGGAAGGAGACAATTTGTTTGGATTCCCTATAGTTTATGAGGAAACTCATGCAACAATGAAAAATATCTCACCATCTGTTCTCCCTAACTTTTATGGATTGCGAAGTGAGGATCCTGAAACATTTCTGTTTGAGTTTGAAGTTGTGTGCCGAACTTATGACTATATGGAAGACTCTCAAAAACTCAAACTGTTTCCTTAAACATTGAAGGGATCTGCTTTGAAATGGTTCATGGGATTAGCCACTCAATCTATTAGGACTTGGAATGATATGAAACAAACATTTTTGGATAGATACTTGGACTATTGTATGCCCACCAATCAGAAGGATGAGGTATTCAAAATGATGCAAAAAGAAGATGAAAATTTGGAAGACTTACTTGAAAGATTTCAATACAACTTGAAAAGAGCAAAGATGAGCAAATTAGATGATGAAACCTTGAAAGCCCTCATATTAAAATCCATTAGAGATGAATGGATAGATATTTTAAACATGATGGGGAAAGGAGACATTTCTCAACTTCCACTTCGTGACATAATAGAACTATGTGTCCATCTCTCAAGGGGAAAATCTAAAACAGGAAAAGGGCCTAGGGATCCTTCTCTTATTAGGGCTAACAAATCTGCAACTGGATCAGTAAGTAGGGCAGAGATTGGTAATATGCTTGATGAATTCAAAACTGATATCTTAGGAAGCCTTAGTGAACAACTAGACACCCTTAAAATTCAAAACAAGCAGAAAGCAGAAACAGATGCTCTAGCCATCTTTTGTCCGAAATGTAGGAAGAAACATGCTTTAAGGGAATGTCCCTTGGATGCAAAAATTGTAGAAACATGTATAATTTTCTCAGAGAATCATGAGATCAAGGATTGTCCTTCAATTCCTGGACTCAAAGCTGTCTTTCAAGAAGACCCAAATTCGGTAGAATCTCTCTGTTTTGTTGCAAGAAGACCTTGGCAGGGACAACAAACTCAAGGGTTTAACAACCCTATGAATCTTCAAACCCCACCAAATTGGAATCCTTGGCAGCAACCTTGGCCCCAACATCAAAATCCATATCAGCCATGGGTACAAGGGATGCAAAATCCTTATGGGAGATTTGCTCAATTTTATCAATATCCTCCATCTTTTCAAAATCAACAAGCTCCACAACTTCCAAACCCAAATCCACAACTTTCATTGTCATTTCCACAACAACAACCTTCTCAAAAAAATACAAATCCTCAACTCATGCTCCCATACCAACAGAAGACAAATCAACTTCCAGCTCAGCCATTGCCAAATCCTAATAATAAAAATCCTCGGAATACTTATATGGTAGAAGGACAACAATTTCCTACCTATATGATTGTTCCTCTCAACGATGTACAACTCAGATCTGGTAGAGTTTTAGAAAAACCTTCTATAGATATTAAAGAGCAAGATACCTCTGAGGAGGACTCTCTTCAAGTTAATAAAGGTTCTGAGGAAGAATCTCTTCAAAATTCAAGCATGCAAAAAGAAAAAGAAAATTTAACACCCACAACTCCTATATTTGAGCAACCAGCATCTTCATCTACACCTCCTTTTCCTGAAAGACTACAAATTGACAAGGGGGTGGAAAAACAAATCTTGTTGCCTAACTATGAATTTCTAGATGAATTGAAGAATTTTTGTATCAAGATTCCCTTGCTACAAGCCATTCGGGAAATTCCTATTCTAGCAAAAACCATAAAGGAGTTGAGTTTCAAAAGACCAGGAAGGAAACTAAAAGACACAAGAAGAATCCACCTGGTAGGAAAGATTGCAGATATCATGATGGGAAAAATTACCATGCAGAAGTATGTAGATCCGGGAAGTCCAATTGTCAAGACACATATAAATGGGATAGAAATTCCAAACACATTGATTGACTTAGGGGCTGCTATCAACATTATGAGTAGACAGACTATGGAACAGCTAAAACTTTCTAACCTTCTTTTTACACCTACTTTACTGCAACTTGCAGATCGATCAGTTATTAAACTAGATGGTGTATTAGAAGATATTTCAGTTTCCTTAGATTCTTGGGAATATCCAGTAGACTTTATGATTTTGACTCCCAAGAGTAATCTAGGAGGACACCCACTTATCTTAGGAAGACCTTGGCTAGCCATAGCTGATGCTTTTATTAGTTGTAGATCTGGAGACATGTACATTTCTAATGGTAATTCGACAAAGAAATTCAATTTGTATCCTCCAACAAGAGCAATCACAGAAATAGGAGACAATGAATGGGTCGATGATGAGAACACTATACAACCTGTCTTTACCATTTCTGAAATTAGTGAGGATAGTCAAATTCTGAACACATTAGAAAATTTTGAGATAACTTGAGAATATGACCCCACACAATTTCAGTTGGAATCTGACATAGAATATTTATCATCAAGACAAATGTCTCTTTACTCTATGGAAGAATTTGGTAGTTATACTATTGAGATTTTTCCAGGAAAAACATTGAATATCAACAAACATTTGGAGAAGTCACAACAAGAAGAACTAAACAGAATCTTGCAAAAACATTCTACTGCATTTGCATGGGAGTATACAGACATGAAAGGTATTGATCCTAAGATTTTCATCCATCATATCTATATTGAGGAAAACAGTAGACCAATCAAACAACCTCAAAGAAGGATGAATCCAAATCTTAGGGAAATAGTGAAAGAAGAGCTCCAAAAACTTCTCAATGTAAACTTCATCTATCCAATTTCAGATAGCCGATGGGTTTCTCCTTTGGTTATAGTACCTAAAAAGAATGGTAAATGGAGGGTATGCATTGATTACAGGGAATTGAACAAAGCAACTTTGAAGGATCACTTTCCTTTGCCTTTTATCGATCAAGTATTAGACACATTAGCGGGTAAAAAGTACTTTTCATTCTTGGATGGTTTTAGTGGCTATAATCAAATTCAGGTAGCACCTGAAGATCAAGATAAGACCACATTTACTTGTCCATGGGGAACTTTTGCCTACCAAGTGCTTCCTTTTGGGTTATGTAATGCACCAGCAACATTCCAAAGAGCAGTACTAGGAATTTTTTCTGATCTAATCCATGATTGTGTAGAGGTTTATATGGATGATTTTACGGTTTATGGTAATTCATTTGAAGAGGCATTAGAAAATTTGGAAAAAGTTCTTATAAGACGTAAAGAAACAAACCTTTCATTAAGCCATGAAAAATGCTTTATGATGTTTACTGAAGGGATTGTTTTAGGACATCATATTTCGGGAGATGGGATTAAGGTTGATAGATCAAAAGTTGAAGTCATCTCCAAGTTACCTATTCCAAATTGTCAAAGAGATGTTAGAATTTTTCTAGGATTTATTGGTTACTATAGAAGATTTATAGAAAACTTCACTAAAATAGCATCTCCACTCTTCAAATTGCTTACAAAAGACTGTGAATTTAAATGGGATCCTGATTGTCAATCAGCCTTTGAAACTTTGAAAACAAGAATATATGAAGCACCTATCTTGAGAGGACCAAATTGGAAACTCCCTTTCCATATTTCTACAGATGCTTCAGATACAGCTCTAGGAGCTGTGTTGGGTAAAAAAGATTTAGTTCCTTATGCCATTTATTATACCAGTAAAAATTTGACTCCCACAGAGTTGAACTATACTGTGACTGAAAAAGAGTTTTTAGCTGTTGTTCATGCAATTAATAAGTTTAGACATTACATAACAGGCTATGAAACTTTTATTCATACTGACCATTCTGCAATTAGATATTTAATGAACAAACCTGATACTAATGGCAGAGTGACAAGATGGCTTTTACTTTTGCAAGAATTCAATATTACTGTGTTGGATAGACCAGGAAAACAGAATACAGTAGCTGATTTCTTATCTAGGATTGAGAATACTAAAGAAGATTCTCCTGTAGAAGATAAGTTTCCTGATGAATATTTGTTTGCAGTAACTATTAAGACCCCTTGGTATGCAGATATTGCTAACTATTTGGTTACAGGGAAACTACCTTCACATTTATTTCCAAGAGAAAAACGAAAAATTATTCGGGAGAGTTCAAGATATTCATGGATTTCTAACGAATTGTTTAAAACAGGGCCAGATCTTGTGATCAGAAGATGTGTCAGGGAAGATGAAATGCCTGATATTCTTAAGGCATGTCATGATGAACCATGCGGCGGGCACTTTGCAGACAAAAGGACGGCCTATAAAATCCTTTCTTTAGGATATTATTGGCCTTCCCTCTTCAAAGATGCAAAACAATATGTCAAAAGGTGTGACAGCTGCCAAAGAGTAGGGAAACCTACCCTTTCAAATGAAATTCCATTGCAAACACAGGTACTCATTGAACCCTTTGAAAATTGGGCTTTAGATTTCATTGGACCTATTAATCCACCATCCAAGCAAAAGAAGTATATATTGGTTTGTACTGATTATGTTACTAAATGGGTAGAAGCCAAAGCATTAGTATCTGCTACTGAAAATTCAGTTGTTCATTTTCTTTATGAAGATATTTTTACTCGCTTTGGTGTTCCAAGAGAAATTGTGACAGATCAGGGGAGCCAATTCACATCTAATTTGGTGGAGAAGTTGATGGAAGAATACAAAATCAAGCACAGAAGATCTACTCCTTACCATCCACAAGCAAATGGTCAAGTGGAGTCCACAAACAAAGTTCTTGAAAGTATCATCACCAAAGCTGTTCATCTACATAGAAGAGATTGGGCAGAAAGGCTTCCAGAAGCCTTGTGGGCCTACAGAACTACATGGAGGAATACAACAGGACATTCTCCCTATGAACTTGTTTATGGGAAAGAAGTCTTGTTCCCCATTGAGTTCCAAGTCAAGACCTTCAAGATAACAGTTCAGTTGGGAATGGACTTATCAGAAGCCCAAAAGCATAGAATGGAGCAATTGAATGAGCTAGATGAGATCAGACAAGAAGCAATTCTAAGAACTGATCTAGTTCAATATCAAAGAGCTAAATGGCATGACAAGTATATCAAAGAAAAGAAGTTTCAAGAAGGAGATTGGGCATTGTTATTTGATTCCAAGTTTAAAGATTTTCAAGGAAAATTCCAGACTCATTGGCTTAGGCCATATGAAATTGACAAGATCTTTAGCAATGGAGCGGTAAGAATCAAGACCATTGATGAGTTTCAAACTCCTCTTATTGTGAATGGCCATAGATTGAAAATTTATCATAAGCCACTCTCAAAAGAGGATTTTGTCAAATTGTTTCAAGAAAGTTCTGTAATTAGGCTGGTATAGAAGAATTCTTCTTCTTCACCAGCCTAGCTTTTGTTCTTTTCAGTTTAAAAAAAAAAAAAAAAAAAAAAAAATGGTATAAGCCTGAAAACCAATCATAGATTGGCAGTCTTATACAGAAAATATAAGGTGAAAATCAGGAACACCTGACACTCTATATTTTCCAAAAAAAAATATCTCTTTCATTTCACAAGTTTTGTCACCATCCACTTCATTTCATTCCACTTCATTTCATTTCATTTCATTTCATTTCACCCTATTCTACTTCATTTTATCCATTTCATTCCATTCCATCAATAAAAATCTTTTTCATGACCATTTCCATCTGGTCATTTGTCATCTGTTCATTTCCATTCATCCAAGTGATAGCTGTGTCAGTTTCCGCAGCTGACATCTGTTTCCGTAGTTGACTCCAGTTTCCGCAGCCAGAAGCAGATTCCGCAGCTACTACTCTGTTTTCAAAAAGAATGTACAGTCAGACGTTATTATGAAATAAAATGCAGGTGAGAGGATAAAAAAAAATGAATACATGGAGCATTCAAAACACCAATGGAGATCAATTAGTTGAAGACCAAGGGAAAAGGCAAAGATTCCAAAGGTATGAATAAAATTTATTTCAAATAGCATTGAAAAACACATTTTTATATAGTTCTAAACCATGAGCTCTATCCATTACGTGCAATGATTATATTGACAATTCCGTAACCTTTCACGATCTCCATATTATCCTCTCGCATTCATTCTCAAACAACTTCATCATTAAACCCCCGATTTTCACTCATGATCCAATATTTCACCGGTGATAATGAGACGTATTTGATTTGACCAAGGACTCTTACAGCCGTATAAATTCATAACCGTTGATTGAAACGTGCTCATATTTATTGCGCAGCCACCAAAATTCAAAACGTTGCCGAATGTGTTATACTTTGTTAATCTCTTTGTCGTGTCTCTGCTGTATTTACGAAACCCCACTCTGTTCTGTCTCACTCCATTTCGTTCATTGTGCTCATTCTCACTCTCGGATATCTACCCACAGTCTCACTCCATTCCGTTTATGGTGCTCATTCCCATTTTATGATACATTCCCACAGCTATTGTGCTCGTTCCTGTGCATTCAACCGTTCTACTTCCGCTTGAACCCTCACGCAGGCAAATTTGTGAAAAGCAGAAAAGAGAAATGGGTAAATTGCTAAGAGTAGAACCGGAAGGACCGAAGTTTATGGAGGGTTATCCGAAAGTAAAGGAGATATTGAAGAAAGCAAGTTGGCTGCGTTTTATCCAGAAATTCAGAGGTTATCACAAAGAAGTTACGAAAGCATTTGCAAGGTCGTTTGATGGCTTGGAAGCGGAGATTGGAGACCTTAATTTTGCGGTCAACGAAGCATCTATAGCAACAGCCACGGAACTTCTTCAGGAGGGTGAACGTTGGTTTAAAAATAAAAGCATCAATGATGAAGCATGGAGAACAATCTTGCGAAACCAAGGTATGGACATAACTGTTTTTAAAAGAGGAATTCCTGTGCATGCATTGAAAGAGGAATGGGCTACTTTACTGCTAGTTGTTCAGAAATTCATTACATGTGAAGGCCATTTTGGGTCCATGTATATGTACCATACCAGGCTATTGATGAATTTTCTAGAAAATCAAGCTCTCAATCTTCCATATTTTCTATTAAATAGCTTGAAGAAAATGGCTGTGACTGTTCAGAAACACTTAGGAGATGTAGAACCCCATCTATATCACCACAGCCTTGTAAAAATTCTGATTGAAAAGGAGTTAAAGGAAAGGAAAGACACATGGGAACAATTTATAGTTAGAAATTTCTTTGAGGAACCTCAGGAAATTCCTGAAGGTAGCACAGCAAGAAGGAGTAGAAGAAAAAGAATAAATGTTGAAACCCAAATTACTCCTACTCTGGAAATTCCTGAAGGTAGTACAGCAAGAAGAAGTAGGAGAAAAAGAACAATTGATGAAATCCAAAATACTCCTACTACTGAAATTGAAAGAACTAATAAGGAAGAGAGACTGTCAAAGAAGAAGAAGAAAGAAATCAAGGGTAAGAAGCCAATAACACCAAAAGAAAGAAAAATTATTGAGGCTGTACATAAAACTCCTTCTTCTGAAGAAGAAGATAATCAAGTGTTATCTGAAAGATTAGTCTATCTTCAAAAACAGTCATCTATGCCCAAGAAGACAGAGAAAGGAAAACAAAAACAAAAGGGTAGTGTACCACAGCGTGTGAGGAGAAGTAGCAGACTTAAGGGGAAATTGAGGAAAACACAAATTAAGGATCCTCATTTCATTGATTTGGGTGAGGAGACATCTGAACAGTCCCTAGCTGACCATAGTCCATCTCAGTCAGTTAATGAACCTGGTTCATTTCATTCCCAATCAGACATTGAGCATACTCCATCCCATTCTCAGCAAGATATTGATGTGAGCCCTCCTGAGCCAGATTTTGAAGATAAATCTCCTTCACAGAATTTTGGGGACATCCCAATAAAAATGACACCTGAAATAGACCCCAAGCAGCAGGAAGTATATGACTACATAGAATCTTTGGAAAAGGCAGCTACAGATCCAAGTACTTCGTCCATTCAGCCTCGTACATTGCAGGATGATTTAGTTCAATCACTAAAAGAAGAAATTTTTGAGCTGGAGCTTTTAAATAGGCACATCAAAAATGAAAATGAAACATTGAAAGAAAAAAGCAAATTGGACAAAATCATCCATGATAATACCATGCTACATTTGGGAATATGGCAGAAGAAGAATAAGAAACTGAAAAGGAAATGCCAGAAGTTGAACAGAGCACTTGTTAATATCAAATTTAGGTGCTTAATGAAGAAACCCAGAATGTTGGCAGTACCAAGGAAGAAGAGGAGAAGATTGGATGTGCTGGCTGAAGTGTCAAGGCACATGAACTGAAGAAAGATTATCAAAATTTTGGTTGCATGAGGACATGCAACACCTTCATAGTGGGGGTATGTTGAGTCTCAAATTTGCATCTTTTCCATACACTTTTCTATACCTTTTTCACTCACCTAAACCTCCCAAATTGTCAATATCATGTGCAAAAGAGCATCTAACATGGTTTTTAATTATATTTTTGTGTTTGCTATTTGATTTAGATTTTTTTCATTCAGCTGCGGAATCTTGCCACTTTCCGCAGCTGCTGCAACTTTTCACAGCTATTTTGTGAAACTCTATGTTACAGGTGTCTATAAGGAAAACGAGCCACATGGGTAGGTCGGGAATGACGAGGACATGGTTCGTGTCCTATTGGTTCGAGCAAACTCATCTAAAGAAGCTGCGGTCAAAGGCGTCCACATGGAAGTCAACCATAGAGTTTCATGTCGGCCG
Organism: Pinus albicaulis; assembly: GCA_034641835.2. NCBI lineage: Eukaryota > Viridiplantae > Streptophyta > Pinopsida > Pinales > Pinaceae > Pinus > Pinus albicaulis. Next base: position 3,201 of record JAXQQM020088448.1, on the reverse strand, counting down.
GACTCTGTTTCGTGTCACATGAAGGTTCATACGGTCGTTTTTAAGTTGCTGAGGATAAATCGACATCTGTGCATGGCTCCTTAGTTGAATTCAAGCATCCACTCCTCGTAGATTTACTTTCCAACACGGCCATGATCCTAGATTCGTGGACGTAGTGGTCTACGTGCTCTCCACCAGCATGAACTTTAGGAGACAGTTATATTTCTTTTGTTATATATAATGCGTTTGCATACGCATATAGAGTTAGTCGATGTTAGTCTCTGTTATCTTTTATTAGTCTGCTCTGTAATGTGATTACGCTGCACTTGTGCCGTAACATCACCTTTCTGTAATGACTTCTTTTTAATATAAGAAGACTCTGTTTTCAACCGAAATTCGTATTTGAAGATCATTGCCAAGGCTGGTGTAGAGGGCCCCTGCTCAGCTAAGGTTTTGTGCATTAGTGTATAGTTCTCATTTCGTTTCTTTAAAGCTCATTGTGCCATAATCCATTCATATGTTTATACATTGCATTTGCTTCATTTCTGTTTATAAACTTTCATAGTTTCCATTTCACTTCTGTCTTTCATGTTTTATGTTGTTAATCACTGATCAGTGTTCTTGTTTAAGGTTATAGATAGGCAGCCCGGGCATTTTCATAGCTTTTTGACTAATGACATGGAACTAACATTGTTCTGCTGCTAATTTGCTTTTCATAGTTTCTGTTTAAATTCAGTATTGCTTTGTTTATTTCAGTTTTGCTTATTTGTTTCAGTAGTTAAATTTAGATATATTAAGTTGCTCATAGCATCTTCAGTTGCCTCCGAAAGCCACAGCTGGACTGATGGTGAGGGATTGTATTATGAAATGTGTAGTTTAGTATTAGTTTCTTTTCTGCAAATTTAGATATATTAAGCTGCTCATAGCATCTTCGGTTGCCTCCGAAAGCCACAGTTGGACTGATGGTGAGGGATTGTATTATGAAATGTGTAGTTTAGTATTAGTTTCTTTTCTGCAAATTTAGATATATTAAGCTGCTCATAGCATCTTCAGTTGCCTCCGAAAGCCACAGTTGGACTGATGGTGAGGGATTGTATTATGAAATGCGTAGTTTAGTATTATTTTCTTTTCTGCAAATATAAGATATATTAAATTGTGCATAACATCTTCAGTTGCCTCCGAAAGCCACAGCTGGACTGATGGTGAGGGATTGAATCATGAATGTATGGTTTGATATTAGTTTTCTTTCTGCAAATTAGATATCGGTTACTCAAGTTATTTATGATTACTTTCGAAAATCATAGCTGGACTAATGATGAAGGATCAGAAGATAAATTGATGTAATCTGATTTAGATTTATTTTGTTGCAATTTTGAATTTCCTTAAGCATAGTTTCTTTTGTGTTTAGTCAGCAGCAAGAATAGTTTGGTTTTCATGCTCACTAGTTCACTGTTTTGATTTATTAGATTAGCAGCACCTTTTTATTTCAGCAGCACAATTTCATTTCCTTTCAAGTCTTGTCATTGTAAATTTCAAATTGATTTTTAAAGTTTCAAGTTGGTAAATCATTATAGGGGATATCATTTCCTTGAACAAACATAACCATACTTGTTTTCATCTTAGAACTTCCATTTCACCTTAGAAAACCAAAAACGACAAAAAGTTAAGAAATAGGTTATCTTGCACATATAGTGCGCCGCACTTCATCAGCTTACGATTCCCGGATTGAAAAATTAAATGCAGCAATTTAGGACACACTAAATTGACCAAACAGTATGGTGTACACATTTCTTGATGGAAGGAAACGTAACCACATAATGTACGAGGTTGCGGGGAGAAAACGTTGGAACTTCAGTGGTAGGAACACAGGGGGCCCCACCAGTCGGTGGAGTTGCGCAGATAAGTACTCAAGGGCTATGCCAATCGCAACCCCACTTCCTGGGGTTCCCCAATCAACAGAATCAAACAACAACAAAATGTTGCGAAATATTCAAAGGTATTGGTCATCCTCCACAACTGTGTCCAATTATGAAAAATACTCAAACATTCCGAAAAACGTCTACTGTGAATTTTGTGCCTCTACAGTTCATAGTAAAAAGCAATGCAGAGCCCTTGATGCATTGGAAGAATGATTAGACAGGTCATCCTATAGAGTAAATGAAACTCCAAGGGGACTAGGAGGAGGAATGTGAGGTAGCAGAACTAGAGAAAGAGGACCAGTAAGGTGTTATAACTGTGATCAGGAAGTTCATGTAGCGAGATAATGTCCACTACTCAGGAGACCATGGTGCTCTCAATGTAGAGTCAATGCACATGCTAATGAAGACTGCCCAGAGCTAATTAAGAGGTGGGAAGAGAGAGCCAGACAAAGAGGAGCTAACCTGGTTAATGTAGAACCAAGGATAGTAGAGACTCAACCTCTGCAAAGTGTAGCTATAATCACGTGAGGATGGAAGAATTCAGGAGAGGATGCACGAGACATGGAACTGATAAATCTAATCAAACATGTATCCCCAAAGAAAGCTTTCAGCCCAGACTGACAAAAACAGTACTTTAAAGAAGCACTAGAAACATGCTCACAGATAGGAAGACATAAGAGTAGGGAAATTCCGAAACAATATAGTGAAGGAGGAAAAATAATCCATACAAGCACACCTATAGAAGAATGGTTCTGATTATTCCTAAAGATTGTAAACAATAGATAGATCCTAGAACAATTAAAGAAAAATCTAGAAATGGTCGTGCAAGGAGGAGAAGGACCTAGAGATTCAGGTAACACAATTGAAAAATATATAAGAAGAGTAAAAAGTAATAAGAGAAGGATTGGAAATGAGTTCCACATAAACACTCAAGTTGCAAGTTTCCAAATCAGAAACACAACACTAGATCTTAGATCAGATGTCAACATTCTACCCCGAAAGACAATGGAAGCACTGGAAAAACCAAAGCTGTCATACTCACCAATACAACTCATAATGAAAAATCAATACTGCATTGTACTAATAGGAAGGCTAGAAGAAGTTGAGGTTGATGTTGCTGGATTAAATACCTATATAGACTTTGAAGTAATAGATATCATGGGTGACAAGGATCCTTATCCTGCCTTGCTGAGGATAGATTGGGCCTTTGAAAATTATGTAGTCGTCGACTTAAAGAATGAATTAATGATATTCGAATATGGTGAAGTCAGAGTGGTTCAGCCATTGGACCCGTATTAAGGAC